>JAULJL010000046.1:8125589-8725589 GCA_030761205.1 Fremontodendron californicum | reverse complement strand
CTCTGATATTTGTGGCCTAATGAATGTAAGGTCATGTTATTTCATCATATTCATTGATGATTTCGTGTTTTTTTTTCAGCTTCGTCTATTTGATTTCTCATAAGTTTGAAGCTTTAGACTGCTTTAGAAAATATGTTATTATGACCGAAAATCAATTAGATAAAAAATATTAAGGCATTAAGAACTGATCGTGGATGTGAATCTCTATTTAAGCAATTCAGACAATTATGTGATGAAAAAAAGTATAAATAGGTAGTTGACCATTCCAAGAACTCCACAACAAAATAGAGGTGAGAAAATAAGAAATATAACTATTCTGAAAATGGTTAAATCTATGATGGCCCAGACAAATTTACCTATCACTTTTTGGGGTGATGCATTGTTAAAAGCTGCCTATATACTCAATCAAGTATCGTCCAATCAGTTAAATCCACTCCTATTGAATTATGGATTGAAAGAAAACTCGATCTCAACAATCTGAGCCTTAGGATTGTGCTGCCTATGTTCATGATCACTAACATGGCAAGCTAGGTCCAAGAGGCAAAAACAATATATTTATAAGATACTCTGACCATTCAAAGGTATATGTGTTAATTGGTGAACAAGCAAGTGGGAGTGTAATTGAATTAGAATCTCGAGATGCCACTTTTCTAAAAAATGAGTTTCCAAATAGGAGTGAAATAAATTAGGAAATATCTCTTTATAAGATTGACGATCCAAATGATTTGATTGATACATATACCTGATTATGCACCAACAATATCTCATCTAAGTGGGAGTATGACAAAGGATGATGAGTTTGATGAATTAATTTCACACAAATCACAAGTCAGGCATATTAATCGTGAAAATATTCTACGACGTCATTTTAATATAGAGGGAGAAACTTTCATGATTATCCCACAAGATGAAGAAGAGATAAAAATGTTCAAGAAACTTTTTCTTTTAATGAAAAGGAAAAGTGAATAAAAGCAATGGACGAAGAAATGGAGTCTATGAGATCAAACAATGTTTGGGAATTGGTTGATCTTCCCGAAGGACGCAAAACAATTAGGAACAAATAGGTTCTCAAAATTAAGCATAAGTAAGATGGGACTATCGAAAGATATAAGGATTGCCTTATAGATAAGGGGTTTACTCAACAAAAGGAAATTGATTATGAAAAAACCTTCTCTCATATGTAAGATTTACCTCTATACGCTTGATTCTAGCCATTATAGCAAGTTTAGATTTGGAGTTTATGGTTTCTAAATGGAGAACTGAAAAAAAGAAATCTATCTGGAATAACCATTAGGTTTTTTTGAAAATGGTTAAGAAAACAAAGTGTGTAGACTATTAAGATCAATTTATGGTCTTAAACAATTTTTCAGAAAGTGGTATGTTAGATTTTATCAAGCAATAATTTAATATGATTTTGTCATGATTGATAAAGACCATTGCGCCTCTGTCAAAAGATTCAAAGACAAATTTGTGATCTTGTCACTTTATGTGGATGACATTCTGTTGGCTGTAAATAATGAGTATATCATGATGGTAAAAAATTTGATGTCCTCAAATTATGAAATAAAGGACATGGGTGAAGCAACTTATATACCTGGAGTGCTGTTAAAAGTCTTATATATGATATGATAAAAATAGGATATTCGAGTGTTGTTAAAAGTCTTATATATGATATGATATGCAAAAGGCCTGATATTTATTATGCAGTTGGCATTGTAAGTATATATCAATCGAATCCAAGTTAACCCTATTGAAAAGCAGTTAATAGGATATTGAGGTATCTAAAAGGCACTGTGGACTATTCGTTATGATATCAAATAAGTAATATGCATCTCATTGACTATAAGGAAGCCGACTGGAATGAGATTTAGATGAGAGAAAATCTACCTCAAGTTATATTTTCTTACTAAATAATGGAGCAATCTCATAGAGTAGTAAGAAACAAACTTGTATAACTGTCTACAATGGAAGTTGAATTTGTAGCATTTTCAACAGTCGTGTAAGAGGCTGTTTGGCTTAAGAGATTTTTGAATTATTTGGGATTTAGTGAAGATGCATCGAACTTAGTGTTGGTGAATTGTGATAGTCAAGCTGGAATCGCATTCATGAAAGATCTCAAAAATCATTTAAGGACCAAACATATAGATACTAAGTACAACTTTGTAAGGGACATGGTTGCACAAAAGAAAGTCAACATGAACTACATATTTACGCATAAGATGATTGCAGATCCGTTTACAAAGCCTATACCTAGAGATATGTATAATAGTCATATTAAATCTCTAGGGCTATGTAGGACTTGATGTACTTACTAAAGAAGTTCATGATGAAAAATTTGTAATTTTCCCTCGTTTATGTTTAATGTTGACAATGAAATTCATTATTAATGCATACTAAGTTATGTACTTTGTTTCATGAAGCATACACACACATATATATGTTAAGTACATAAATAATATAAAAGGTATGTCGGACAGATGATTGGCCTTCTCACACATGCAATCGCCTTTAAGGCTTAGTGCCATATGATCACTATAGAGTTCCTTAAGAGCTCAAGCTTAAAACAGAATTGCCTTGATAATGAATCAAGCTGAGGTCATACAGTCACGAATTTTATGATCGAAAGTGAATATTCCCACAATTCACTTTGTTTATCCTTATATGTCATGTGGAAATCCTATTACTGATTTTATTGAGAAAGTAGAGTGTTGAACTTAAGTTTGATACTGAGTGTATTTGAACTATCACATGTACAATATTGGAATTATGATAAAGACATACGCTCCATGGAAAAGGGAGAATAATACCGTAACATGTATTTCATACCAAATGTCCATTATCCGACGAAGGGTAATAGAAGAATTGATCTTTGCTTCTTAGTTGTGTGAGACCCATAAGGTCAAAAAGATCTCGATTTAGTACCCTTATGACCTTTAATTGTTTCTTGAAATTTCAATTCAATGTTAGCTATTTTGGAATGTTACTAATGATCATGAATGATTCGATCTAATGGGGCATTTCCAAAGAACAATTGATTTGGAATAGAGGGATTTTAGAAGAAGGGAAGACCATTTAGTTTCATATTTGATTGTATTCACTAGTCAACCAATTATGTTTTATATGATAAACATAATTGTGAATATAAAAGTCTACTATATAATTGATATAAATGAGATCGCGAGGAACTTGAAATATGACTTAATGGATCTGGGGTGCTGCATGCTCACTCTACTTGAATATTTGAGCTGCTATATATCCTAACAATTGTATAGCAACGAGCTCTTGAGATTATGAAGTATGCTAGTCACACGACTAGTTTTCTTGTATGAACTTTGCAGAGAGAAGAGATATCGTTTTTTAGAGTATTGTACCCATTATGTGTGAGTGTGATGTAAGAAAACTGAAGGGTTCATCCGTAATGTGGGAGAATTCGATCCAAGTGAGTTAATTGCAAATGAAAGTTTACTTTCTTCTCTTTCGAACGGTAGATAACTATCACGGGGATTCAAATTAGTTTGAAACCTAGTCAGTTAACATGTATTATAAGTGCTTAATTTCATACATTTTCCTATTTGATTTCCTTATACTTTGTGCTTTGATTCTTGAGTTTATTGATAGTTTACTATGGTTTCATGTTTTTTAGGTGTTTTGAAAAGTCATGGATGCTTTGGAGTTGAAAAGAATGAATTTGGACAAGTTTTGAAGCTTTAAACACAAGGGAGTAACTAACAATGCATGAAGCATATACCTAGTGGCTGCCTAAAGCATTGACTCCCTAATATCCCTAAGCTAAAACCGACTTAAACCTCCAAAAGATAGCTAGCGACAAGAAATAATGTTCCCCATTAAAAAGCCCTAACCACAACACACTTCCTAGACCTAAAAACATTCTAGCGGCAAGAGATAATTCTATGTGGAGAAGCCCTAGCTGAAAATCACACATTTTCCTAGTCAAAATAGGATTTGCGGCAGATTTTTCCATCTTTAAGATTTACTTTAGTCGCAAGTTCTTTTCCTGAAAAACATGCAAGCGACAACCATCTTTCCTTACCTAAATAAACCTTTTCAAACCCTGCAAATCCTAGTCAAAGTAGGACAAGAGGGCTGCCTATTCTTTCCATATACATGCATGCGGCTGCCTTAATACAAAACCCTTTAAGCCTTAGCTGCATACCCTTTTCCTTATGCTATTAAACCAAGTCGCAACTCCACATAAAGTCTCCTAGTTGCTGCCTATAAATAGAGGATGAAGCGGATAGACAAGACACCTTGTAACTTAGTAATCTGATTTTCTTGTTTTGTTTTAGAGAGTTTGAGAGAACAAGAGGCTGAATAATCAATATTCTTCTTCTTCTCCATTCTTTTAGATTTCTTCTTAGTTTTTTTTTTTATTTTAATTTCATGTTTATGTTAACTATGCCTATGCTAGGCTAAAATCTTATTTAGTTAAGGGTGATTTCAAAGCCCTATACATGTTTTGTAATTGATATTCAGATTTTATCTCTCATTGATTTTCTATCAAAATTGCTTATGTTCTTCTATAAAAATTGTTCATGATCTTTGTCTTGATTTGTTTAGGATGCATACTAGATAGATCTTGATAATTATCTATTGCTAGTTTAGGAGTCTTGATCCATGTAATTGTCTTGATTTCCTATTCATAAGTAGAAATTTGTTATTAATGATTATGGTCTAGTTTTCGATAATTGCAAAGTGGAACATAACCTAAGTTGAACAATCCGAGCTTATGTGTTTGTTGCTTAGATCAATCTATCATTCTCATTATAAAGCTACCATCAAGTTTAATCTAGAGAGCTTATTCTAGGTTGTTTGATGGTTAGAGATTAAGTAGAGAGCTTATTCTATTTAACGACGAACTAAGGAAAGATTGGGGTAGTAGAGCTTGTTGTTATCTACGGTTGATAGTTTTGATAGATAATTGATGTTGATAAATCTGATATCGATTCTCAATGATGTTTAGTGGTGGCGAATGACACCTTAACCATACTTTTTCTTATTTGATTTTATCTTATTTCTTTGAATCTTACTTTTCTTGTTTGCTTTAATTCTAAAGCAACTTAAAACCTTTTTTTCTTTTATTCTCTTAGTACTAAAGTTATAAATCAGCAACTTATAAATTAAAAGCAATCTCGATGGATTCGACCCTATAATTGACTATATTTAGTGCAAGGTTTAAGATACACTATTCTGAGTGCATCAAGTTTTTGGCGCCGTTGTCGGGGATTGCTTTCTTTAATTTATTTGTTACTTGGTTTATTTTGTTATTTTTAGTTCTAATTAGTTTTTTTTTTTGGTTTTCTTTTTCAGTGAATGTTCCAAACTCCCGGAGAAGACATAAATCAATTAAAGCTTAAGAGGATCTTGGAGTTCACATCTGCCTACCATAAATCAAACGAGGAGTTGATCCAAATAGTTCAAGTTGAGCAAGGAAAGATGGCATTGAACAACCAAACTTTTAAGGAGCTAGCAGCTCTGGATTTAGATCAATAACCATTGTGCATAGAATATCCTAAACTTGAGGTAGCTTTTGAACTTAAATCTGGTTTAATTCATCTTCTCTCAACGTTTCATGGTTTTGCAGGAGATGATCCAAATAAGCACCTTAAGGAATTCCATGTAGTTTACTCAAGCATGAAACCAACCGGGATCTCCGAAAAACAAATCAAGTTGAGAGCCTTTCCATTCTCTCTGGCAAACTCTGCAAAGGAATGGCTTTACTATCTACCATCCGGGACCATCACTACATGGAATGCAATGAAGAGAGCATTCTTGGAAAGATATTTCCCAGCATCTAAGGTTGCCAACATTAGAAAAGATATATGTGGGATTCGGCAATACAATGGAGAGTCCTTGTATAAGTATTGGGAGAGGTTCAAAAAACTTTGTGCAAGTTGCCTACATCATTAGATAAGTGAACAACTTCTCATCCAATACTTCTATGAAGGTCTCATGCCCATGGAGAGAAGCATGATAGATGCTGCAAGTGGAAGAGCTCTAGTTGATAAGACTCCCGAAGCTGCTAGGCTTCTTATCTCCAACATGGCAGCCAATCACAACAATTCACCATGAGACATGAACCACCACCACCAAAACCTCAGAAAGTAAATGAGGTAAGTACATCTTCCATTGAACAACAATTTTCTCAACTTACTTCTCTTGTGCAACAATTGGCTATAGGTAATTTGTAGCAAATCAAAGCTTGTGGTATATGTTCTACAATGGAGCACCCAACTGATATGTGCCCAACACTTCAAGATGGGTCCAATGAGCAAGTTAATGCTATAGGTGGATTTCCGGGTCAACAACAAAGGAAGTATGATTCGTACTCAAACACAAATAATCCATGATGGAGGGATCATCCAAACTTTAAATATGAAGGGAATAAACCACAAGCTGCTTATCCATCCATTGATAATCGACCATCAAGTTTTCAGCAAACAACACAACAACCATATCAAACCCGACAACAAGTGACACTACCTCAAAATTTAGGTAATTCTCTAGAAGATCTTGTCAAATTCTTACTACTAACACTTTGCAATTTCAACAAGGGATTCAGAAAAGCATTCAGAATTTGGAAACTCAAGTGGTACAATTGGCAACACGAATGAGTCGTTTTGAAGAAAGGGATTCAGGAAAATTATCTTCTCAAACTATAGCGGGTCCTAGAGAAAACGCGAATGCCATAACTCTAAGAAGTGGGAAACAGCTCGAGACACCACAAAAGACAATACCATTGGTGCCTACTAAGGTTAGTGCTCAAAGAGAAAGAAACACAAATGCATTATCTCAACCTAATGAGCCACTTGTTAAGGTAAGTCCTAAACCTTCTTTTCTCTCTTATATAACTCTTCCACCTTTTCCAAGCAGGTTAGCAAATTGCAAATTGGGGTGATCTACCCAATCTCAGATAGCAAATGGGTGAGCCCGATCCAAGTGGTTCCTAAAAAGTCAGGTGTTACAATTTTGAAAAATGATGAGAAAGAACTTTTTCCTACTCAGGTTCAAACTGGATGGCGAATTTGCATTGATTACCGCAAACTTAATTCAATAACTCACAACGACCACTTTCCTTTACCTTTTATTTATCAAATGCTTGAAAGGTTAGATGGTCATTCTCATTATTGTTTTCTTGATGGTTTTTCAGGTTATAATTAGATTGTTATTGCTTCAGTGGACCAAGAGAAGACAACCTTCACATGTCCATTTGGGACATTTGCATACCGACGAATCCCATTCGGTATTTGCAATGCACTAGTCACATTCCAAAGGTGTATGGTTAGCATATTTTCATATTATATAGAGAAGATCATAGAGGTCTTTATGGATTATTTTAGTGTCTATGGTGATTCTTTTGATAGATGTCTAGAGAACCTTACACTTGTGCTTGAAAGATGGATGGAAACTAGTCACGTTCCAAAGGTGTATGGTTAGCATATTTTCAGATTATGTAGAGAACATCATAGAGGTCCTTATGGATTATTTTAGTGTCTATGGTGATTCATTTGATAGATGTCTAGAGAACCTTACACTTGTGCTTGAAAGATGCATGGAAACTAACCTTGTGTTAAATTGGGAAAAATGTCACTTTATGGTAGAACTAGGTACATTTTTAGGACATGTTATTTCTTCGAGGGGAATAGAAGTTGATAAATCTAAAATAGATATTATGCATTCTTTACCACCTCCTACAAATGTGAGAGAGGTTCATTTTTTTTTTGGTCATGCAGGTTTCTCTCGAAGATTTATCAAAGATTTTGATGATAAATGCAAAGAGGCATTTGAAACTTTGAATGGACTCTTGATTTCAGCACCTATTATGCAACCACCGGATCGGAACTTACTATTTGAAGTCATGTGCGATGCAAGTAATTATGCTATAGGAGCTGTTTTAGGACAACAAGTTGGAAAAGTATCACATGCCATTTATTATGCCTCCCAAACTCTTAATGATGCTCAACTTAACTATTCCACAACTGAAAAAGAGCTTTTGGCAGTTGTTTTTACTTTAGAAATTTTTCATTCTTATTTAATTGGCAATAAAGTAATTATATTTTCTGACCATGTAGCTCTTAGGTACTTGCTTACGAAGAAGGATGCCAAACCAAGATTGATTAGGCGGATACTTCTCTTACAAGAGTTTGATTTGAAAATAAAAGATAAGAGAGGTAGTGAAAACTTGGTAGCGGACCATCTTAGTCACCTAGTTCATGTGGAGGATGCACTTCCATTGCATGAAAACTTTTCGGATGAGCAACTCTTTCCAATTGGGATGACAACTCCTTTGTATGCCGATATTGTCAATTACTTAGTCACTAAGAAGTTGCCACAAGAGTTGAGTATAGCTCAATGGAACAAGATCAAGAGTGATGCAAAATACTATATTTGGGAAGATCCTTACCTTTGGAAACATTGCTCCGATCAGATTATAAAAAGGTGTGTACTTGAATCTGAATTTCATTCTATTCTAACCTTTTGTCATTCTTATGCATGTAGAGGGCACTTTGGATCGAAAAGAATAGCCATGAAAGTGCTTGAGTGTGGATTCTTTTGGCCTACATTGTTTGAAGATTCATACCTCTTTTGCAAGTCATGTGATCGTTGTCAAAGAACAAGTAACTAGGTGCTAGGAATCAAATGCCTCAAACTCTAATACTTATAGTAGAAATTTTTGATGTATGGGACATTAATTTCATGGGACCTTTCCCTTCTTCTTTTGGTAACCTTTATATTTTACTTTCCGTTGATTATGTCTCAAAATAGGTGGAAGCAAAAGCCACTAGGACTAATGATTCCAAAGTTGTTTCAGATTTTGTAAAGTCTAATACTTTTGCTAGGTTTGGAACACCTAAGGCCATAATCAGTGATCGAGGTACACATTTTTGCAATGGGTATGTGGAAGCTCTTTTGAAGAAGTACAACATCACATATAGGGTCTCCACCTCATATCATCCACAAACTACTGGGCAAGCTGAAGTGTCAAATCGAGAAGTAAAATCCATCCTTGAAAAGACAGTTAATCCAAATAGGAAGTATTGGAGTTTACGACTTGATGATGCACTTTGAGCTTATAGCACAACATATAAGATACCCATTGATATGTCTCCTTATCGGTTAGTTTATGGTAAGCCATGTCATCTCCCGGTTGAATTAGAACATAAGGCATATTGGGCTATAAAGCAATGCAACATGGAAATGGATGAGGCAGGTACTCAAGCAAAACTTCATTTGCAAAAACTTGAGGAGATAAGGAATGATACTTATGAGAACTATAAGATTTACAAGGAAAAGACTAAGGGGTTCATGATAAGATGATTTCAAGGAAGGATTTTGTTGTTGGAGAAAAAGTTCTTCTCTTCCATTCACGCCTTAAGTTGTTCCCAGGTAAGTTACGTTCTCGTTGGATTGGACCTTTTATTATTACTAGTTTTCCCTCATGGTGCAATTGAAATCAAAAGCCCAAAAATAGATAAATCTTTCAAGGTGAATGGACATAGGTTAAAGCCATATTATGAGAACTTCACAATGCATGATGTAAAGGAGCTACCACTCTTTGAGCCAAACTATGTTGAATAATGATAGCTTAAGTCCAAGTCGGGCTGAGGATACTAAGCCAAGCACTTATTGGGAGGCAACTCAATGGATAGAGAGCATACATAACAATCAGATTTGTTACAACTTAATCCCCATCATTCTATCTTTTATTGTTTTCTTTAGTTATTTTGATTGTTTTGTCTTTAGTTCTTTTCTCTTGCACATAATTCTTTCATGTGGGTGGTAGTTATACATTGAGGTCAATGTAAGAATTAAGTGTGGGGGGAAGAATTTAGGATTTCTTTTATGTTAGGTTGCTACTTTGTTTGTTTTAAGTTTGTTCTGAGTCTTTAATTTTAGTGTGTTTTAGTTCCTTTCAATACAATAAAGAGATATGAATTGTATAGGTCTAAAACTGGTTTATTAGTGAGAAGAATTTTCATGAGAATTAAGTTTGAATATCATTTTTCATGAGCTAATGTTAATATGATATGTTGATTGAGAAAAAAGCATGTTTAGACTTGATATTGACTTGTATAAACACCCTTGTGAGTTTTGAGCCTATATGATTGATGCATTATACATATCAATCCAATTTCTTTCTTATGTGCTCTTATGATAACATATTTATCTAGAACTTGCTTTAAACCATTTGAGACTATATTGATACATATGACAACATGGATATGATAGAGGCATTAGGATTACCACCAAGGCCAAATCAGCCATCCCCTATTGCTGTCCCAAGAGAACACCCCCCTAGTGAACCAATTTGAGCCTAAATTGAATAAGCTATTTCATTGGTAACCACATTTTACACCTAGCCAAAATATACTTATATCCTTACCCTTGTTCTAAAGATGGATTACATGTTTTGAGACATATTGCATAAGCAAGGAATATCTATTGAAGATTTCGGTTAGAAACAAGAAATTAGTGTGGGGGAATGAGAAAAGCAAAAATCAAGAGAAAAAAAAGGGAACATTGTCAAAATACTTTCACATATAAAAAAAAAAAAGAAAAGAAAAAATGAATAATCTCTTGAACTTTTGGGTTAAAGAAAAGATGTTACAAGGTTGGTTAGAATGAAGCAAAGGATCAACATGACAATTTTAGCCTATGTTATTATGTGCTTCTAAGGAATATTGAGAAGTTCTTCTTTGTGTAAATCTCATTATGTATCTAAATCTATGAAGTCTTTGGAACCTTTATGATATCCTTTATCTTTTATTCTTTAAACCACTTTACAACCCCTTGGCCCCAATACAACCTTGAATAAAGACCTCTTGATTCATGAAGTTGTATGATCTAAATAGTGGAGAATAGGTGGACAAGCAAGCATATGGTAGAACTGTTTTCATGAGATTGGTTGAGTGTAAACACTTTACCACTACTGTAAAGAGTGAAAATCATGAGAGTATCCCATGTGAGAAGTTGAGATTAAGTTTGAATATGCACTATTTTGATTGAGATATGTTATGTTAATGTTGGCTTAACTCAAACCATTTACATTCAAGCATGATTCATTGTGAACTTCTTTAAGCTATTGATTAGTTTATAAGACTTGTCCAATGATTGTCTCTAATTTTTATTGAAAGTGGATTAGATTAGGTTTTCTTTCCTTGTTTCTATTTTGTTTTTGCTCGAGGACTAGCAAAAGATTAAGTGTGATAAGTGCTTAATTTCATACATTTTCCTATTTAATTTCCTTATACTTTGTGCTTTGATTCTTGAGTTTATTGATAGTTTACTATGGTTTTATGTTTTGTAGGTGTTTTGGAAGGTCATGGATGCTTTGGAGTTGAAAAGAATGGATTTGGACAAGTTTTCAAGCTTCAAACACAAGGGACTAGCTACCAATGCATAAAGAATATGCCTAGTGGCTGCCTAAACCATTGCCTCCCTAATGTCCTAAGCTAAAACCAACTTAAACCTCCAAAAGATGGCTAGCGGCAAGAAATGATGTTCCCCATTAAAAAGCATTAACCACAACACATTTCCTAGACCTAAAAACATTCTAGCGGCAAGAGATAATTCTATGTGGAGAAGCCCTAGCTGAAAATCACACCTTTTCCTAGTCAAAATAGGATTTACAACAGACCTTTCCATCTTTAAGATTATTTTAGCTGCAAGTTCCTTTCCTTTCCTTAAAAACATGCAAGCGACAGCCATCTTTCCTTACCTAAATAAACCTTTTCAAACCTTGCAAATCCTAATCAAAGTAGGACAAGAGGGCTGCCTATTCTTTCCTTATACATACATGAGGCTACCTTAATCCAAAACCCTGTAAACCCTAGCCGCATACTCCTTTCCTTATGCTATTAAACCTAGCCGCAACTCCACATAAAGTCTCCTAGTTGCTGTCTATAAATAAAGGATGAAGGGGATAGTTGCAAGACACCTTGTAACCTAGTAATCTGATTTTCTTGTTTTGTTTTAGAGAGTTTAAGAGAACAAGAGGCAGAATAATCAATATTCTTCTTCTTCTTCTGCATTGTTTTAGTTTTCTTCTTTGTTCTTTTTAATTTCATGTTTATGTTAACTATGCCTATGCTAGGCTAAACTCTTATTTGGTTAAGGGTGATTTCAAAGCCCTGGACATGTTTTGTAATTGATATTCAGATTTTATCTATCATTGATTTTCTATCAAAATTGCTTATGTTCTTCTATAAAAATTGTTATGACCTTTGTCTTGATTTGTTTAGGATGCATATTAGATAGATCTTGATAATTATCTATTGCTAGTTTATGAGTTTTGATCCGTGTAATTGTCTTGATTTCCTATTCATAAGTGACAATTTGTGATTAATGATTATGGTCAAGTTTTCATAATTGCAAAGTGGAACGTAACCTAAGTTGAACAATCCAAGCTTATTTGTTTGTTGCTTAGATCAACCTATCATTCTCATCATAAAGTTGCCGTCAAGTTGAATCTTGAGAGCTTATTTTAGGTTGTTTGATGGTTAGAGATTAAGTAGAGAGCTTATTCTATTTAACGACGAACTAAGGAAAGATTAGGGTAGCAGAGCTTGTTGTTGTCTACAGTTGATAGTTTTGGTAGATAATTGATGTTGATAAATCTGATATTGATTCTCAATGATGTTTAGTGGTGACGAATGACACCTTAACCATACTTTTTCTTATTTGATTTTATCTTATTTCTTTGAATCTTACTTTTCTTGTTTGCTTTAATTTCGAAACAACTTAAAACCCTTTTTTCTTTTATTCTCTTAGAACTAAAGTTATAAATCAGCAACTTATAATTAAAAACAATTTTTGTGGATTCGACTCTTGCTACTACTATACTAAACAGTTGACTATATTTAGTGTAAGGTTTAAGATATACTATTCTGAGTGCATCAATGTTAATATAAAGAGAAGTATAACTTCCATTAGGAGAAGTTTGAAGAAGACCGAAAATAGAGAAAGAAATTATCTAAAAATTAAAACCAATACTAAAAAAATCCCTGCAACTTTGAAAAGGACTTAGGCTATGAAACAAGGACAATTTCTATTCGTGATATTATTCTCGACCAGTAAATCAAGCTGTTATTTCAAGCGATCCTATAAATTTATTCTGCGTTTATAATTGAATTATGTGAACAATTGATCAATTATCATCGTAATATTATCAAACCATCCAACCTAAAGATAAAGCTGAGGAAAGCGAAAATATTGGCAACTGCCCACAGGATTTGATATTGTGACCTATATTCAGCAGAAGCTATTTGTTTTTATCCTTTCTTTTTTGGTAATCCAATAACAGGACCTTTACATTTTATCATATTATTATTCTTTCCTCTTTAGCTACCATCCATATATTAAAATTCACTATTTAAGAAATATATATATTTTATCAACTGTCAATCTATTCTTTGGTAGTATAATTAAAACTCACTATAATGTTACCTGGTAAATTTATTTGAATATTGATAAAAAAAATTCAAAATACCAATTTTTTATTATTATTATTTATCAAAATACTCCGTTTTTGTATGGATATGAAAAAAAATTTATCTTGACGACTTCCCTTGAGTACTTTTTTTAAAAGAAAAAAAGAAAAAACATGATGGAAAGTCGCGATCCATATATTTAGAAAAAAATAAATACAAGGGACTTCCCTTGTGTTATTTTTAATTTTTTTTAAGTTATCAGTTTCGAAGTCGCCATCTGAGATGGCAACTTCCAAACTTTTTTTTCTCTAAATTTAAAAACTTTTATCGTTGGAAAACATAAAAAAAAAAAAAAAATTAAAATTGAAGGCAACGGTCAAGTGACCGTTGCCTTCAAAATTTCACCCACCAACCCAAAAATAACCCTATAAATACCCACCTCAATTTCATTTTTTCTTACAAAAAATCTTCATAAACTCAAATTCTCTTCCTCTTATTTCATACAAAAATAAATCTCAAATCTTCTCTTAGTGTTGATTCTTCATTCTTCCATACAAAATCTCTTAGTGTTGATTTAAAAATGGCTTCATCATCATTATTGAGGTTGCAAGAGAAATCACATATTCGCAGTTGTATTTCAAGAGGTTAGTAAAAAAATTTGTAATATTATCTGTATTGCATTATTATTGTTTTTATAATTTTATAATTATTTAATTTAATTAATTATCAACAGGATATTCTTCGCGTCTTACGTTCGAGAAAATTTTCTTCTGAAGACCCGCATCCATATATTATTGACCATTTAAAGAGTGCCGAATTTTATTATATAAGTCAAATTCGACAATTTCAGCTTCTGTCGGACTTAATTAGTGCGTTGATTGAACGATGGAGACCCGAGACGCACATTTTTCATTTTTCGTGTGGTGAATACACGATCATTCTAGAAGATGTTGCGTTTCAACTTGGACTACCAGTGGATGGCATGGCAGTTATAGGCGCAAACCTTCTAGATTGGAATGAAGAGTGTCAAAATTTATTGGACGTTGTACCTCTAGAAAAGTGTCTCAAGGGCTCAATGGTGAAAAAAAAAACTTGGTTGCTGTCATTTCAAAATCTCTCCCAACACGCAAGTGAAGAAGAGGTAAAATATGCTGCTAGAGCATATATTTTACGTTTGATTGGAGGAATACTAAAGCCCGACAAATCGAGCAGTCAGGTACATTTAGTGTATCTTCCATTACTTCATAATTTAGAGCATGCAGCAAATTATAGTTGGGGTTCTGCATGTTTGGGGTTTTTGTATAGATAATTGTGCCGGGCTACAGTTCCAAAGAGCCATGACATAGGTGGATGTTTAGTGCTTCTATAGTCATGGGCTTGGTATCGACTGTTATTTATTACTCCACACGGGAATTTTTTGCCTGTATACCCCTTTGTAAGCGAGTAATATTCTTGACTATTTTATTAATTTTGTACGAACTTGTATTTTTATAAGTCTATTAAGATTTTATATGCATTTTAATAGGTGGAGTCATCCTAAAGATTGTAGCGATATTCCGATCGACCTTCCAAATATAAGAGTACGATTAGATCGAGTAGGATATCATAAGGTAAATGTTTCAATTGTTACATTCAAGTATTTTTGTATTTAAGCCATATCAAACTAATAATTTGTAATAATTATTCGCAGTTTGTGTTGATGCTATATTCTTCAAATGAAATTATGGCATGCCTCCCATCGGATGCCTACAATAATTGTCATATATGGAAAGCAAATACAATATTGATATGCTTTGCATATGTAGAGTGGCACCAAACTGACAGGGTGATGCGACAATTTGGGATGCAACAACCAATTCTGCAACCACCGGTGAACCTTGATAAGGTTCGTGGGCGTCATCAAGAATTCTGGCCTATGAAGCATCAACAATGCATCTAGTGGTGCGATATACGTTTTGAACGAATTCTTCTAGGCTATCCCATTGTTGGTAATAATTTCATACTATCTGATGATTACATTAGATGGTATAAGGATGAAGGCCGGCCTTTTATTTGTCCACCTTCAGAGTTTGAGGATGTTAGGATTATGTCATTTTTCGGACGAACTTCAAATCCTATCCCTCGTACACACGAAATGGAGGTTCCTAGACCTAGCCGACAATGTGGGTGGCCGCGTCAACCGACCTCATCACATGCGGAGGAGTTCACTGCACCGAGGATGTCATCTAGTCATCCTGAACCTCAACCAGAACATGACATAGCATCCAGTCATCGTTATTCCATCATTCACCCCTGGGGTGATGTTGATGAGTGTTACCGACCATTACCGCCAATAATGAGGTTAGATGACCAGTTCCTCACCCCAAGTCCAAGTTCAGCATATCTAAATACATTGTATCAATTTGGAACCCCTCTATCAGCATTTGGTGGTACATTATTTGTGGGTTCATCTAGTAGTTAGGTTCCCTTATTGGTGGACTAGGTGTTGGCTCCTCTAACAATGGGTTTCCATTTTTTGATACAGATATGGGTTCTTCTAGTAGTGAGTTTCCATCGACTGATGTGGGTCATTACAGCACCGTCTATGAGCATGCGAATGACACACAACCAGAACCAGTGGCGGTTACAACAAGAGGTCGAGGACAAGGTCAATTGCGCATTCGTGCCACTGACGAGGTTAAACGACGGGTGCAACCACCACACAATAGGAGAGCTCAATACTATTGCTCAACACCACGCGATTCGAGAGCTCCTCCAAAAATAATTAGAATAAACGTACTTTTGTATAATAATAATGTATTTTTGTATAATAATGTATACAAGAATTATATATTTTTGTATAATAATGTACAAATTTACATGTTTCGCATTTCATGTTATGCAAGTTTTTTTTCTATTTATCATTACATGTTATATAATTATATTTTTATATATAATTATAATATTTTATTTTTCTTTTACTAAATGTAAAAATTAACCGTTATTTAAAATTTAAAATTATTATTTTTAAATTTTGTTATTAAATTTTAAAATTAAAAAAAAAAAAATTGGAAAACGGTATAATTTTTAAAAAAAATTAAGTTTTGTAAAATTAGTTTTTTTTTTTTATTTAGTTGTTTTAAATTTAGTTTTGTAAAATTTAGTTATACAATTTAATTTTTTTTTACCGTTTTTCAATGGTATAATTTTTAAAATTATAAAAAAAAAAGGTTTGAAAAAGGTTATAAATTTTTTTTTTTTAGTTTTGTCAAATTAGTTTTTTTTTATTTAATTTTTTCAAATTTAGTTAAACAATTTAATTTTTTTTCACCGTTTTCCAACGATATATTTTTAAAACTTTAAAAATTTAGTTTGGAAGATGGCGACTTTCAAGCATTAAAATGAATTTTTTTTTTTAAATATAAACAAGAGAAGTCACCATATCAAATGGTAACTTCCCTTGTTGTTTTAATTAAATTTTTTTAAAATGTTGAAGGGAAGTCGCCATATGAGATGGCGACTTCTCTTCATTGTTTTCAATATTTTTTTTTTTTTTAAATATAAAAGGGATATCGCCATCTCATATGGCGACTTCCCTTCAACATTTTAAAAAAATTTAATTAAAATAACAAGAGAAGTCACCATTTGATATGGCGACTTCCCTTATAAGATTTTTGTTAATTTATCCGTATCGAAAACAGAGTATTTTGGTAAAAAAAAAAAATCAAAAATTTAAAAATTAATTTTTTTTAAACAATATTCAAATAAAAAAGCCATGTTACCCCGCTTCGTTAGGGATTTAGATTTTTTTATATGATTTCAATTATATAAATAGTAATTATTTATTTAAATATTTAAATATTTAAAATATTTAATATATTTATATATTAAAATAATTATATTTTTAATATAAAAATTAAATATTTCCAATTACATCTCCCTCACAAATAAATTTTTTATTATTAAATCAATTTTAATTGAAAAAATAAAACTATAAATTATTTTTTTAAACAAAGTGACAAATTCATCAAAAAAATAAAACTTAAGTCTATTTTTCTACCAATCAGATTTTATTTTCTTTTGTTGTGGGAGTCAAAACCGACCAATTACCCATACTGATATTTTTTTTTCTCAAAAGATAAAAGCAAAATCCTTTTTTCACATAAATTTTTTCTAATTCCTTATTAATAAAAATTTATTCTAATAATAATAGATAATAAATATTTTTAGTTAATTGATTCATTTTGTAATTCTTTTAAAACTTTTTCTTTCTCGATTACACATTTTTCAAGAAAAAATTATTCTCTTTTCTTACTAATAATTATTTATTATTATGATCATAATAAATAATAAATATTTTTGGTTTTATTAGTTAATTTTGTAATTCTTCCAAAAACTTGTGGTCACAAATAGAGATTGCAGTAGATTGGATATCTGCAATTTTTTAAATATTCAAATCTAAATTTGCTTAATTTATTCGAAATCCAAATCTGTTTATTATCCGCTTACTACCTGCATCCGATTTAAAGAGTAATATCTGTCGGATATCCGAATTTGCAAAATATCCAAATTTATTAAATCATTTTTTTTGAAAAATAAAAATATAAAATTAGATAAGAACTAAACATGTAAATAGAGCGGATAACAGATTCAGATATCTGACATTTCCGAACCAAAGTTAAAATAAATTCGGATAACGAATATCTAAGGGTTCATATCCAAATCTGCTCTGAATCCGCTGCGGATAGTAAATTCAAAATTTGAATCCACAAATTATCCAAATCCGAAAAAAAATGGATTGCATCACAAAAGCTAAAAAAAATGTATATCCTTTATAATTATTATTTATTGTAATAATTATAAATATTTTTTATTTATCAACTCATTTGGTAATTTTCTTAAAATACTGGAGAAAATAACTATCTGGCCTTGCTATAGTACCCTCAAAGGAATAGAGCGGATAACGGATTCAAATATCTGACACTATCTGAACCGAAATTAAAGTGGACTTGGATAACGATATCCTTGGGTTTATATCCGAATCTGCTATGGATAATAAATTCAATATTTGTATTCGTAAATTATCTGAATCTGAAAAACAGATCGAATCACAAAAGCTGAAAAAAATAATTTCCTTATTAATAATTATTAATTGTAATAACTATAAATTATAAATATTTTTAAGTAATCAATTCATTTTGTAATTTTACTTAAAACTGAAGAGAAAAAAAAAAAGATAGCTGTCGCTGGTTTCTTTTATCACAATCTAGCTAAAAAAAATTATTTATCAAAATACCGTTGCTTTCAGATTAATTCTCAAAATCCGCTTGTTTTAAAACCAACTGGGAAATCGCCATCCCCCATGGCGATTTTTCAGCATAAAATTTTCAAAAAACACGAAGGGAAATCGCCATGGGGGTGGTGATTTCCCTTGGTGGTATTTTTTTTTTTCTACCAAAATTTTTTTTCTACAACAATATTTAAAAATGGCTTCATCATCACTATTGAGGTTGCAAGAAAATTACATATCCTCGATTATATTTAAAGAGGTAAGTAAATTGTTGTAATATTATTTGTATTACATTATCAATTTTTAGTAATTTTTTAATTATTATTATTTTGTAATTTTATAGTTTTATAATTTTATAATTTTTATATTTTTAATGTTTTAATTATTATAGTTTTATCATTTTTTAATTATTATAGTTTTTTCATTTTATAGTTTTATAATTATTTTTTTTATATTGTTTAATTTTTTATTATTATAGTTTTTAATTTTTTAATTATTATAGTTTTTTCATTTTATAATTTTATATTATTTTATTTTTTATTATTATATTTTTATAATTTTTTAATTATTATTGTTTTTTCATTTTATAGTTTTTTATTTTTTATATTATTTAATTATTTAATAATTATATAAATAATTTTAAAATTTTATATTATTATTGTTTTGTTATTTATAGTTTTAGAATTTTTTTAATTTTTATATTGTTTAATTTTTTAATTATTATAGTTTTATAATATATTAATTTTTATAATTATTTAATTTAATTTAATTAATTATCAACAGGATACTCGTTGCGTGTTACGTTGGAGGAAATTTACATTGGAGGACCCGCATCCATCTATTATCGACCACTTAAGAAGAGCCGGATTTTATCACGAAACTCAAATTCGACGATTTTTTATACAACCCGACTTAATCAGTGCGTTGATCGAACGATGGAGACCCGAGACGCACACTTTTCATTTTTCATTTGGTGAATGCACAGTAACTCTAGAAGATGTTGCACTTCAACTTGGACTTCCGGTCCATGACGATGAAGTTACAGACTAGCTATGGAATTGGGTTTTTCGAACTTGATTGTTGAATCAGATTCAAAGATGGCAATAAGAGAAATTGAACAAAGAGATGCATCCATGTGGGAGTGGGGAAGTCTAATATTGGATATCTGGGACTTAGTGGTTGATTGTAATAAGGTGTTATTTCACCATGTGAGTAGAAATTGTAATAAGCTAGCTCATGAGTTAGCAAAACCAAATGGTCAAAGGGAAACTCATAGAACATGGATAGGGTCTTTACCTGCATCAATTTGTAATCCTGACTTACTTTTACTGGAATGAAGTTACACAGTATTGCTATCAAAAAAAAAAACTCTCCTCTTCAAGAAATGGAACCCCCCTCTCTTCTCTCTCTAATTTAGGTAGATTTGATAATTTTAGATAGGATTTTGCTAACGAGTGCCCTAAGGGCACTTTTTAAGGTTACTATATATAGCAATATCTTAATTCAATGCATTGAAAATGATGAATAAAGTTGTCAGCTTTTGTATTTAATACAATATTTTTACTATAAATAGTATATTAACTAATTTTAAAGAGTGTCCTAAGGGCACTCGTTAGCAAAACCCTTTTAGATATGATATAAATATACGATACATTTAATAAATATGAAAATTATATAATAAATATAGTACAATACGTTTAAATGCAATTATGAAGATGCATTTAGTACACGTATCATATTCGTATTTAATAATTTGAGTTGTGTTTATATTTAAACAACTAACATGAGAGAAAACACAAGATACAATATGCATACACGAATTGTCAGATTTAAATTAAGGATGTGAAAAAATTAGTTGCTAGCCAGTGGAAATTAACATCTTCTCATGTTCCGTATTTAAAAAAAAAAATTGAATATAATGAATTCTTTTAAGTAGGAAATACATGCATTTATACCTTTGAATAAATACTCGAATGTAGTTAATAGCCTCAGTTTATTGGTTATACTAAGAGTTCGCTTAACCGGTGTCTATAGGCATTAGTTAAGAATTATTTTCTTATCATTTTAGGAAATTGCATTTAATATATTACTTTTACTGAATTAAAAAAAAAAAGACATTAATTACACTTTTATTTTTATATACATTACCTTAACCAGTGCCTAGTAACATTTATTAACATTTCCCTATTACTAAAATGTTAATAGTATTATATCAATATTATATATAAAGGTATCAATTCCAAAATTACAAATAAAATCATTTATTAAAATAATTATTTTATCTTTAATTAAAATAAGGTATTAATTAGAAAATCTCTAATCTATATTACAAATGGTTGACACTAGCATGAAAGTGATAGTAACAAGTAGTGAGGTTACCACCATTATGCAATACGTCATTGTGTTTCCTGTTAAACAACACTAATAATGAACCACATTACGTTAATTGAAGAAAATAATTCAATATTTAAAAACTACACAAAAACAATTATTATTTTTTTATATTTAAAGATGTCAGGATTTGAACTTTGATACTTAAAATTAAGAGTCAAGTACTTTATCACCAAACCGCACACATGTTGACATAAGAATAATTATTTGATTTTCGATGAGTATATATATATATATATATATATATATATATATATATATATATATATATGTTATGCATGCTCTTATTTAAGTTATGAGTTAAATTATTTTTTTGAAAAGGAGTTAAATTTATATATTTAAGGGCTTTTTATGAGATCATGATTCGAAATTAAAAGTAAGAGTTAATAGCACCAATCGACCTCAAATTATAGGGCATATTTTATATTGGTCCATAAATTGCAGAACGTATCAAATTGATCTTTGATTACAAGTATCATAACAAATTGGTCCATACCGTTAACTTTTCCGTTATCGTTACTCAGCAATCAGCATAGTGACATGTGTCACCAGCTGATTGCACCATATTCCTCTTTATTTTTTTTCTTTTTCTTTATTTCTTTATTATTTTTTCTTTGATATTTTTTAATAAATAAATGTAAATAAATATTTTTTATAAAATTAATGTAAATAAATATTTATATTTTATTTATTATTTAATTATTAAAAAATTAATTTAAATTATTATTTATTTTTTGTATTTATTTATAAAAATAATAAAGAAAAAGAGAAAATGGAAACATTAATAAATACAAAAGATAAATAATAATTTAAATTAATAAATACAAAAGATAAAAATATGATTATAAATTAACATTTTTTAATCATTTACTGTTGCACGTATAACGAAAACTAATTTAACAAAAAGGGAGTTGTATAGATATCTACTTAAATAAACTTTATGTTGTCTTTCTACTAATTATATATGCTGAATATACATTAAGGGATGAATAAAGAGACTTGACAGAGTAATTAGGAGGAAAAGTTCCCATGCATACCCTTTATTTATATCATTGTTATATTATTATTTCTTTTTTCACTTAAAAAAAAAAAAGCCAAATCACCTTCTCTTAAACTATGTGATGAGCACAAATTAGAAATATTTATGAGTTCGGGCAGGTAAGGTAGTAAAATAAATTATTTGTTTAGATCCGACTCGAGTCTGATTTGATATGAAAATTTGTTTTATTGTTTGAAATATATTAAAAATTTATTTTTATAATTAAAATTAAATAATAAATATATTTTTATTAATTAAATAATAATATAGATTGATCCGAAACTATTCGAATTATAAATACTCGACCCGTAAATAAATCTAGTACAAATAGTGGTATTTATTATTTGTTCATTTGATCTACATCATATGGAAAACGTTTACATAATTAATGCTATATAACAAAGTTTAATGCACATGAAACATATGATAATGTCTCCCTTGTAGGCTATTCTTGATCTCTTTGTCAAAACTCAAGATAAAAATTTAATTAGTGCATCCAAAAAAGACCATCATCAGCTTATAAGTATTTGATAACAACAAATATAAACTGATGGGATAAGATCTAAGATTTTTTCCAACCATCCAAAAGAAAAAATCATTCTAAATTAAGATTTCAATTCCAATAACTTAATATTCCAATTCAATCTGTGATATAAAAGCTAAGAACTGACAAATATTTATGTAAAAAGATAAAATAATTGCATGTTTCACTATACCATCAGTAGACCTACTCAAGAATTGGGTAACTCGCCCAATCCGATAGGTCCAGTTTGTATTAAATCGAATTTGGATAGAGTTTTTTCGATTTGGGCCGGCCTAACCAGGCTCGAATTATTGTTCACATAATAATAAAAAAAATATTTAAATTAATTATAAAAATATATAAATATTAATATAAAATTTATTTTTTTAATTATTTTTTAAGCAATAAATTGAATCGACTAATCGAGTCTGAATAAAAAAAAAATTTGAGTTACAACTCGATCCATTAACAAATCTAATCACTAACCATGGATTTCCATGTAACATCAAATTATCCATCACTCAAATTAAAAGATTGCTTTAATCTATTGTTATAGATATTTTTTTATTAAAACCTATCATTAAATTATCCATGGTTTCGGACAGCACCACGTGCGACTGAGGAAGATTATTGAACCCACCTCCTATTTGTCCCAAACAATTTGAAACTTGAAAAGGATCAAATCCATGGGATCACATGAAATTTTCCTTTTTGGTTCTTTGTCTGGTCTAAATGTTTCACGCTGGCCGGCCTTCCACTGTGGTATAAAAGGTCTCGTGTTTGAGGGAGAGCGACGCGCAATTTATTGAGATTAACATTCGTTTCCCTTTGTAGATTTGCTAATACAGAAAACTACTCTTATTTCTTTATTAACTAAAACATTAACGATATGTTTGGTTGATCAGAATGACTATTACATTCTGATCATATTCGACGCTTTATAATAATGCGTTTGTTTGGTTCGCTAAATAGGTATTCGACGAAATATCTATTCTAGCTTTATTTTTAAAATTTTCGAAATAGTCATTCAGCACTATTTTCGATGAATGACTATTTCACCTTCTTCGGAGTAGAAAATTTTTTTTCTAAAAATATCCTCAATCAAAAAATAACTCCACAACAAAAAATCAACAATATTTTCACCAAAAAATAACAATACACAATAACAAAGCAATTGATTAAAAAAGGGAAAAGAGGACAGAGAAAATACAAGGTAGTTTTGGGTTTAGGATATTCTAGGAAGATTCAGAGTTGAAATTTGGTGGAGAAGAAGAGTAAATGGAAGAGAAGAACATATTTAAAATCAAGCAGCGATTTGCGACGAAATAAAGATTTTTTGGTGGTTTTTTCTCAGATTTCATTTGAAGATTTATATTTTTTTGTGGGGTTTTAGGGGGAAAAAAAAAGAGAGGGATTATATGAAGTTTTGGTGAAATTTGGGAAATTTCTGGGTTGGTGGCCGACGACGACTGTGGCAATCGATCGAAATCTGGGTTTTAACTGTGGTTTTTTGGGCAAAATGAACTTTTTGGATTGGTTTTGTTGGAATATAAGAGAGAGAGAGAAGGATATGTTTAGAGAGATAAAAGGGGAGAGTGAAAATGAAAAAAAAAAAGCGTATTTATATATTTTGAAAAAATATATAATAAATTTTATATAAATTTTTTGTATAATGTATAAAGATTATTTTTTAATTTTAATTAATTTATATAAAATACATTTATAAATATTATTTTGTAAATAATATGTTTTGAATATTATTTTGAATAGAATTTTAAATATTATTTTTTAGTATAATTTATTAAAATATTTGTAAATATTATTTTTTTTAAAATATTTTTATTATTCTAATTTTATAATTTATTACTAAATATAATTTATTTAAATATATATATTTAATAATAATATAAATTAAATATTATTTATTTAATTCTAAGGTAAAAGTATCATTTTACACTTACTTCTTACATATTCTTTAACATCATTTTAACCAACAAAATAATGTAATATTATTCTTCATTTATTCTTTTCAACCAACAAAACTATATAATAATATTCTTCTCGTATTCCATTTTCACTAAATAATTATTTCATTCCCCTTATATTCCATTACGTGAACCAAAAATAACGTAAAAGTTTAATTGTACCTTGTGAGGAATTAGTGGGCAATCGCTTCCTTTCGTAGTCATATCATATATTAAGGCTAAGGTTAATTCTAACTAAAATAGTACATTGTATTCTTTTCTTTTCTTTTTTACATCGGATATTCTAATTTGAAAAAAAAAAATTTACAATTATTGAGATTCGAATTCAGACAAATGAGGATTACTCTTATTTCTCCACGTTTTATGTTTGAAAAATAATCTTAACTACCTATCCACAAATGCGGTATTACCTATGGGTGTAATCGAGTCGAGAGCAATAAGAAGCTCGAGCTCGACTCAAAACTTGGTTCAAACTCGATTTAGTTTTGTTTTTAAAGCTTGAGCTTGATTCGAGATAAAAACGAATTACTTGGTTTCGTTTGATTAAGCTCGTTTACCTAGTAAAAGACGTGCTCAATTCTCATGTTAGACTTCAAACTCGATTATTTGTACTCGAACTTGAGCATGAGCTCGAGTTCAAATTAAGAATATACTAATTAAAAATAATTAAAAATATACTATCAAAATAAGGATACTCGAACTTGGTTCGCTCGATAACTCAAGTTGCTCGAGCTCGAGCTCGGCTCGATAATGACCGAAACAAATTCAAGTTTGTTTTTTTCCAAATCGAACTCGAATAACTTGTGAATCCATGTGTCTTATTTACACCCCTAGTCATATACCTAGTACATTTCACTACTTTGGCTATTTTTTTCCTTGTTCTTTTTTATATTCCCTCCATTCCAAGTTGTTAATCCCTTATTGACTTTTACATAATTTAAGAAAAATAATTTTGATTTTAATATATATAATATTAAATTTTTATTTTTTTTTATAAATTTCATATTCCATAATTTTTAATACCAAAAAGTAAAAAAAAAAAAAAAATTAAATTTAAAAATTTAAAAATATAAGAGATATATATATATTTTTTTTTGAAATAAGACAGCATTGTATTCCTTAAGCAATCATATTACAGTCCTCTGCAACAATACTAGTTATTACATCAGGACATTCCTCCACCCAGTATTTGTCTTCCAGTAACTCCAATCCCTGTTTGGCTAGTTTATGAGCTGCAGTGTTCCCTCCCCGACCCGTGTGCCAAAACGTACATGACAGAAATATTGATGCCATAGCTCTTGCTTCTTCAGTTATCGAACCCATAGGGGATAGGTCTTTTTCTTTGGCTTTGAGTTTTTTAATAATTCCAAGTGTATCCCCTTCCACTTCTATTCTGGTATGTCCCAAATCCTTTGCAAAACTTAGGGCTTTTACTGCTGCATGGGCCTCCACCAGAAAACGATCTATTACACAATTCAGTTTAGTAGAACATGCTGCCAAAAGCTCTCCTGAATGGTCCTGTATAACCACTCTTAAGCCACCCTTGTGGCTCTGTTTGTCGAGTGCACCATCTAAATTGACCTTAACAGTAGCTGAAGTTTGTGGTTTCCATCATTGTCTTTGCAGTGCATCTGGTCATGGACCCTTGATATTCTTGAAGGTAACTCGTTATAAATCTGGCCTTCTCTTGTGGGTTGCTCTTAACTCCCTCATGGAATTCTCTGTTATGGCACCACCAGATTCTCCAAATTGTTGTCATAAACAAATGAATTTTGCTTGTGTCAGTTGTAGTGAAGAGGTTCATCATCCACTCTCTCACTTCTTCATCAACTGAAGTATGACTTGTCCACTCAAATCCAACCAGTGCCCAAATTGCTCGTGCTATTTGACAGTCCCTGATGGCATGGAGGATGGTTTCATCCGCCTCATCACACCTCGAACACAAGCCCTCAATCTCAATATGTTTACACCTTAGATTCGTTCTGGTGGGCAGAATATTGTGAAAGATCTTCCAAGCATGCACCTTGAGCTTGTTGGGAATCGTTGCAGACCAAAGCTTGTTGAGGATATTGTGGGTATCAGCTGATTGTTCCATTGTGAGAGCCAGTTGTGGGAATTGTAAGTCACTAATAATTTTTCTATTTCCAATTTTCACTGTATATGCCATGTTTGTCTAAATGCCACACCAAGATGTCCTTCTTATCCAATTTACTGATAGGGATCAAACTTATAGTTTCCACCTCAGTTTGATCAAACAGTCTATGCAATTCATCTTGGAGCCACTGTTTTGTGTTTGGGTCTATGAGACCACTTACATACCTTGTTTCCTCTTGTGAAGCCCTTGCCGATTGGTCTCGAAATGAATTCGAACATGGAACTTAGTTGTCCTCTTAAATCCGTATTGCTCGCCCATTACCCACACGCCATCTGATACCCGTGTTTAATACTTCTCTAGCACCCCAAATACTTTTCCATGTGAGCAAAGAATTATGCCCCAACTTAGAGTCCAGGAAGCTGTTATGAGGGAAGTATCTTGCTTTAAGAACTCGGTATGCCAATGTGTCTGTGTCATGTAGTAACCGCCAGCCCTGCTTCCCAAGCAAAGCTTTGTTGAAACTCTCCATGTCTTTGAAGCCCATACCACCCAATAATTTTGGTACACACATCTTCTTCCAACTAAGCCAGTGATTGCTTTTTTTGCTTGGTTTTGGGTTCCACCAGTAGTTGATAATGATTCCATTGAGATCTTTGCATAAAGTTTTGGGTAGAGCAAAGCAGTTCATAGTATAAACAGGAATTGCTTGAAGGGAAGATTTAATGAACACCTCTTTTCCCCCTTATGACAGGTACCTGTTATTCCATCCCAACAATTTTGCCTTGACACACTCCTTCATTTCCCTAAAAGTCCATTGGCATCTCCTACCAACCATCGTGGGTAGACCCAGGTATTTCTCTGGGTTGTGTATAACATGCATACCGAACAATTGTTTGATGCTTCCTTGCTGCTCTGTCTTAGTATTATTGCTGAAAAACAATGCTGACTTCTCAAAGTTTATTCTTTGCCCCAAACAAGCTTCGTATTTTTGGATTATGTCCTTAACTTTCTCGTCTTCACAGGCATTTGCTTCGGCGAACAGTAAGTTGTTATCAGCATAGAAGAGATGAGTAACACTAGGCCCATTTTTGCTAGCTCGAACCTCGTGGATCTGTTCTTCCGTCTTTGCTTTTGCTAGAAGGGCAGACAATCCCTCACTGCAAATCAAAAACAAATATGGAGATAGAGGATCTCTTTGACGGAGTCCTCTTTCTGGGATAAACTTGTTAGTGGGTGATCCATTAACGATAACAGAATAAGATACCGTAGATACACAAGTCATAATAAGTGATACCCATCTAGGATGAAACCCCAATTTATTCATCATACCCTCTAAGAAATGCCACTCTACCCTATCATATGCTTTACTCATGTCAAGCTTAAGAGCGAAAAAACCCTTATTTCCCTTCTTTTTGTGTTTAAGTGTATGCAATAACTCATAGGCCACAAGAATGTTATCAGTGATAAGTCTACTTGGAACAAAAGCACTTTGTGATTCATCAATGCAAAAAGGAAGAACGTGTTTGAACCTATTGGTTAGCAATTTTGCTATGATTTTATACAGGACATTACAAAGACTAATAGGTCTAAAATGACCCATGGTTCTAGGCTCTTTTATTTTGGCAATAAGAATAATGTTTGTCTGGTTTATGGTCCTAACATCCCCGTTCCCACTTAAAAAATCAAGACAAAACTTAGTAACATCCTAACCAACAATATGCCAATATTTTTGATAAAAAAGAGCGGCCATATCATCGGGTCCGGATGCTTTGGTTGGGCTCATTTGTTTGATTGCGGTAGTGATCTCCTCAACTCCGAATTCTGCATGAAGGAATTCGTTCATCTCATCTGTGACACGAATTCCACCCTGTCAAGGATCTCACTACTAGGACTTAGCCCTTGGGATAGGAAAAGATGATGAAAGTAACTAGTGGCAATTGTTTTTATCTCTTCTTCATTTTCACACCACACACCTTCACTATTCTCAATTCCTGATATGGCATTTGATCTCTTCCGTTGAGTAGCAAAATTATGGAAAAAAGTTGTATTCTTATCTCCTTCCCGTAGCTAATTTGCACGAGCTCGTTGTGCCCAGAAAGCTTCCTCTTTCTGAAGTTTGAGATTGAGTTCCACCCTAAGTTCCGATGCCTTGTTCAAACTCATATCTGTTGGAGGGAGATTATTGACTGTCTTGAGTTCTTGCTAAAGGTCCTTTAATTTCCCACTTCTGCCCTGAAATTTCCTCTTCTGCCATTGCATGAGGTAAGACCCTGTTTCATCCAATTTATGTAAAAGAGATGTGCATGTTTGGTCAGACTAAGATTTGTAAACCACCTCTTCACAGTCCCCTCTTTTACCCACATTGCCTCAAATCTGATCCTACGCTTCAAACCCGATCTTATTGTTCTGTGCACTTTCTTTTCCGTGTTGACCAGAATCGGGCAATGATCAGATTCGAGCGTAGTAAGGTGTCGAAATTTGTAGTTAGGAAAAATATTCCACCATGCCTAGTTTGCTACTCTACAATCTAGTCTTTCCCTCACATTGTTATTCGCCAATCTGTTACGTTCCCAAGTGTACCAAGATCCTGTAAAATCCAAATCATCTAAACCACTGTGATGCACCAAAAAGAGTGTATCTTATTATAACCTTGCACTAAATCAGTTGTTAAGTATAGTAGAAGGAAGGGTCGAGTTCTCAGGGATTGAGTTTTAGTTGATAAATAATTAGTTTATCACTTAGAAACAAGTAAACAAAAGTAAAAGGTTTTTTTTTTTTTGAGATTTGATTTAAACTAAAGTAAACAATAAGAGTAAGAAAGCAAGTAAACAAGAAGTAATCAGATATGAGAGAAGTATGGTTAAGGTTTCGTTCTCCACCACTAGATAATGTTAAGAATCAATTTCAGATCTATCAACATCAATTAACTATCAAAGTTAACAACCGTAGATAACAACCTCCCGTGTTACCTCAATCCTTCCTTAGTTCGTTGTTAAGTAGGACAAATGCCACTACTTAATCTCTAACTACCAAACAACCTAGGATAAACATCACTAAATTTAATTTAATAGCAGCTTTAAGAAGAGAAAGATAGGTTGATCTAAGCAACAAAAGCATGAACATAAATTATTTAACTTAAGTTATGTTTCACTTTGCAATTAGCGAAAACTTTAACATAATCATTAATCACAAATTGCCACTATTGAATAGAAATCAAGATAAGCTACGTATCGTAACTCCTAAACTAGCATTAGATAATTATCAAGAACTATCTAATTGCGCACCTAAACAAATCAAGACAGCATTATGAACAATTCTTATAGAAGAACATAAGCAACTTTGATAGAAAGTTAATGATAGATAAATTATGAAAATCAATTACAAAACATGTCTAGGGCTTTGAAATCACCCTTAACCAAAGAAAAGAGTTTAGCCTTGCATAGACATAGATAATATATACATAAGACTAAAAAGAAAATAAAAGAATGGAGGAGAAGAAAAAAATTAATGATGATCTTTGAGTCTCCTCAAAAGACGTCTAGTTTGTGGCTCAAAAGATGGTATTTATAGAGTTTTAAAATCCTAGGAACACTTTCTTATTGATCAAGAGAGCTAGGAGGCAAAATAGTGCAAATTTGGCAATTTTTGATTTTTTGCGATTTTTTCGAATTTAGGGCAGCCCGGCCAGCGCTGCTGAGCTGACTTTAGGTCTTTTGGGCGCTGCGGCGCCAGACTCCGGCGTCGCGACGCTGGTCGCTGATTTTTCTGACACATTTTCACGAACTTCCTCGACTGATTTGGGTGACCATTTCTTGTCCCATTTGAGCGTGTAAACTACCGTTGGGAAGGTATTCAAGTCAGCTTCAAAAATCAAGAAGGAAGTTTCTTCAAATAAGGACTTTAACATCATGATTTCTTAGCAACAAGCTCCGGAGGTCAAATCTACCTTCTTGCTTTGTTAACCAGAAATTGATCTTTTTGACTCTCAAGTCTTCTTCCATCTTGTGATTATGATTTTGTAAGCTTTTAACATGACATCTTTTCACTTCATTCTCTTAAATATACCTAGAATTCAAAAACATAATATAATTAATCAAAATAAAGATATAAGACATAACTAAAACTAAGAATAGAAATGGCATAAAATGTGTATTTTATGAGCTTATCAAATACCTTCCCACTTAGCTTTTTGCTAGTTCTCGAGCAAAACAAAATAAGAAAATCTAATCTAATCTACTTTCGTAGGAAATCACGGTGGCACTTAGCATGTGACACAAGCCTTTAAACCCCTAGGTGTCCCTAGTGGACGAGTTTAGTCTCGTGAGGGTTTACTAGGACGATACCTACAAACATTGAAAACATAAGAAAAACTAACATATACTAAAAATATTTACTCCTAATCCTTTCAATATAAACTAGAGAAAATCATTAGACAAGTCTTATAAACTAATCAATAGCTCAAAGAATTTCACAAAGAATCATGCTTGAATGTAAATAGTTTGAGTTAAGCCAATATTAACATAACATATTTCAATCAAAATAGTCATATTCAAACTTAATCTCAACTTCTCACATGGGATACTCTCATGATTTTCACTCTTTAAAGTAGTGGTAAAGTGTTTATACTCAATCAATCTCATGAAAACAGTTCTACCATATGCTTGCTTGTCCACCTATTCTCCATCATGCAACTTCATAAATCAAGAGATCTTTAGTCAAGGTTGTAATGGGGCCAAAGGGTTATAATGTGGTTAAAGAATAAAAGGATAAAGAAATCACAAAGGTTCCAAAGATTTCATACAGTTTAGAGACATAATAAGACCATACAAATAAAACTTCTCAAAACTCTTATAAAGCACATAATAACATAGGCTAAATATTCATGTTGAGCCTTTACTTCATTCTAACCAACTTTGTAACATCTTTTCTTTAACCAAAAGTTCAAAAGATGATGTAATTAATCAAAATAATGATATAAGACATAACTAAAACTAAAAATAGAAAGAGCATAAAATGTGTATTTTATGAGCTTATCACACTATCATCCAATGCATTCCTGAAGCCTCTATCTGTCTCTCATTTCTCAGACATGACCCAGACTTTTCATGAGACCACATAAGTTCATTAAAGTCTCCAAAACATAATCAGAGATTATTAGACATAGTAGCTAATTGTCTTAACAACCTCCATGTTTTTGCTCTTCTTCTAGCCTCGGGTTCACCATAAAATCCAGTGATCCTCCCGTTCAATCCTACTTGGCCGCCTGTCAGCTCCATATCAATGTGGTGTCTCGAAAAACTTAACAGATGCAATGAAATTTCTTCCTTCCAAAACATAGCTAAACCTCCACTAGATCCATTTGAACTAACTCCAAAACAATTTTGCATTCCACATTTTAAACGTATCCTTTCCAATTTCCTTTCATGTAGTTTTGTCTCACTAAAGAACACTATAAGGGGGTCTTTTCTCTTTAGCAAGTGCCAAAGACTCCTGACTGCTCTTGGGTTTCCAAGCCCACGACAGTTCCACGCCAAGCACTTCATTGATCTCGGCGGGACTGATCACCAGTCCTCACCGATAAAGTTTGGGTGTTCTCCTCCAGTGATTCCAGCCTCCTCCGCTTAGAGCCCTGACTGTCAATAACCATATCTTCGACCACATCTTCCCTCTCTACCGTCTTCCTCTTCCTTGAAATCGGTGTGACTAAGATTCCCCCTTGTTGGTATCCCCGTGCTTTCTTCTTCCAACCGGTTTTTTTCTTTACTGCCCTACCTAAATCTGAAATCTTGTCTGAGACCACTGTGTTGCCATTCGGGTCATTTACTTCCTCACTAGCTGTTTGAAATATTTGTGGACCCACACTTCCATTTGCCACATCAGCTGCTCTACTTTTTTGGGTATCCTGATTCCTTAAAGAAGGAGTTGACTCCTTGTCAAAGTCATTCACGCGTGGTCCCCACTGTTGTGCTGATTTTGTAGGGCGAATTAGTGCCATAATATTCTCCCAATCATCGTCATTTGCCACATTCCATAACACATCATGGAGCTTATCATTCCCTATGTTTTGGGGATTTTCCAAATCAAATATTTGCATGGGATCCTGTTCCATGTTTTGGTCCACAATTATCTCCTTTCCTAAATTCAAATTTCTGGCTGGTGTCGTTCACCTACACGTCTCCTTCGCTGTCTCCGGCACAGTGTTGCCAGGAACGTTGCTAGTTCCCTTTGATGGATTGCGGTTGGACTGCTTATTAGATTTTTAGTGATCACCCAGTAAAGGCATAGTCCTTTTCTTCATTGGCGATGCTCTTAGCCAGGTTCCATATTGTCTTGCATCTTCAGTATCATCCCTCTGTTCATGCATCTCACACTCCATATCATTGTGCCCCAAGATACCGCATGCGTAACAGAATAAAGGAAGACTTTCTTACTTGATCAAGCATCTGAACTCTTCTCCGCCATCTTTGCTTCCCATAGTGATAAACCTTCTTAGCGGCTTACTTATGTCTAGATCCACCCTAATCTTGAGATATCGACCCCAACCTAGACCCTCCAGTTTGCTGTCTGTTCCTCGAAAAATTCCAATCTTTCTCCCTGTCATCCATTTGAGTGGTAGACCATATACCCTTAGCCAGAATGTTGCTGTTTTGAAGACGTAGTCAGATGGTCGAAAGTTCCCATTGTAATCATGCAGCAAAACTAGATACTTATCACAAGACCATGGGGACCCTTCAAGCACCCTGTTTTTGTCCTTCATTGATCCAAACTTGATGAGAGTCAAGTCAATATCCAGTGCCATGAACTGCGTACCTCGCATCAGCTTCCATACTAATTTGAGAGTATTGAACATTGCCTCTCTATTGTAAGGCCTATTTGTAGACAGTTTGCAAACCATCCACTTGTTGGTTTCCGATTCCTCAATAAATTCTTGGATTCCTTCCGTTTCTATGATATCATTTTTCTCCTCTGTAAGTTTGAGATTACACCATCCATCGATTAACTCCTTCTCCATACCTTGCTCCATTTGCCACTAGTTACTGTGTCCCAAAGACCCTGAGAAGAAGCCTTGGGGGATTCAAACCTTGCACATGACAAGACTAGAAAACACTTCTACAGTTTCAGAGAACTGAGAAGACTCAGGAATAAATAAAAATATAAGAGATTTAAGTATTCAAAATAAGACATAATTTTAGAATATAAAAAAAAATAAACAAAACAAAAATGAAAAGATGGAGCACTATATAAAAACCATTGCGAGTTATATATATATATATATATATATATATATATATATATACGGAAATTAAGTACTAGCCATATCTCCTTTTGTAATAAATCTTCAAATTATATCTTATAAACTATAAAAGGCTGAATGTCGCTTTCGAGCCTTATATTGATAAAATAAGATTACTGCAATAATATGTCGGTCACATGATCTGTATCATGATGGCCAAAGAATATGCATTATTTGAAAACCTTGTGTTTGAAAAGAAAAGGGAAGCAACATTATTTAACTATGTTTTCATCCCAATTTTGATAGTGAAAGCTATAAAATTAAAGAGAAGAGTATCTTAAGAGGAAGTAAGCATGGTTTTGTTTCTAGGATGAAGTGATCTTAAAATGTTAAAATATTACTCTCTTTCCGTGCAAGTTACTAATAACAAATTTCTCTTGCCAATTAATGATATTGGTAGAAGATGACACGAAATCGCTATAAAAACTGCAGCAAAAGGAATAGCATTAAAATCCAAATTCTATTGGATTATGCAATCACATATAAAATGTGGCATCCAAAAGATTTAAAATTTGAATCCTAACATTTATAAATATTTTTTTTTTATTTTCAAATTACGACTTTTATATATATATATATATATATATATATATATATATATAAGAGTAACAGTAAAATCAAAGGTGTTGTTGATATAGAGTAAAGAATGGTGTTATTGCCATTTTAGACTTAGTATGATAGAAGAGCTAGGAATCTGAATAGCTCCAACACTAAGAAATAAGTTTTCTTTGATCCACGGGTAATCTAGCTGACAATTCTTTAAGCATATCATCGGTCAAACATGTTTATGGATCGGATTGGATCGAGTTCTGGTATAATCAAAACAGGATATTTATATAATTTTTGATTGTTTTGATTTGTCCAACTCGAAATATAGATCTTATTTTATGTCCAAACCTAACTCTAAATGCAAAAAGGCTATTTAGACTCGAACAAATTCATCTAAATTTTATATAAAAATGATCGATCATTATTTTAAAGAAGGATTGATCATTTTGTACAGAAAAAGATTCCCAAAAGCCATCAAGCTAAAAGGAATCAATCTCCTCTAAAAATAATCGATCTCCTAATATTTTGAAACGAAAAATTCGACTTGTATGCATTAAGGAATTATCCCTCTTAAAAAAATCAATACCTTTGATTATTAATATTATTAATAGTAATTTAATAAAATATTAAAATTAATTAATATATAATTATTGAGCCACGTCGGACCTAAACATTAAATACTAACTCAAAACCCGATCTATTTTTTAAACAAATTTCATTCTTTTTACTTGAATTTATTTTTCAAATTTAATATTTTTATTCAAATATTTTTATATATCGAACAAACTTTAAAACTTAACAAATAGTCTTACTCATAAATATATCTATCGGCCAGTAATTACCAAATGCTTATGGCTTGAAACGACATTTATGTTTTGACTTTATATTTGTAATATGAAGTTGAAGTCGTTGAAATAAATATCACGTTTCAATCTGTTGTTTTGATACGACATACCAAAAGCTTCCACATAGACCATTAATGTAGGACGTCATACCTCATAATGTGATGTTGTATTGTGATTTGTGAGTCATATATTTAGTGTAATGAAGTGACTCTTCAGCCTCGTTGACGAATTTTGATATTTAATTTTGAAAAAATCAATTAAAATTATATTTTTTATTTTTATTTGAAGTATTCTATGAAATTTTTTTTAATATAAAATATATACGTAAGTAATATACCAATAAAAAAATAAAATTTTCATAAAATATATAAATTTTAAAGATTCATAAATTTACAAATCTATTATCAATTTAATTTTCATAAAATCGCAACAAGTGAAAGCATCAAGCTTTGTAAAAGAATAATTTTTCATAAGAGATTTGAAACAAGTCAATTTATATAGCATTATAAATTTTTTTTAAAAAGAACTATCTCGAATTTTTTATAAAACACAAAAGGTTTAAGATTATTCATATGAAGATAAGAATATACGTATATATATTTTTTAAGATCCTTAACAACAATTTTAACTTTTTAAAGACAGTTGAAAAGTGGTTACTCAAAGGGTTAAGTAGAACAAATTGAAAATGATTAGAAAAAAATATAGAATAGAACTAAAATATATAAGAAGAGAAGTTATGTTGAGAAAACTAGAAAGCCAATTTGATTTTTCTTAAGTTTATATGATTGTGACTTAATATTTGTGACAAACTTATTGATATTAAGTGTTTATATATAATGACCGGTGAATTCAATAAATAGATAAACAACTATGTTATTTAGTTCATTTTCTCTATGCATAAAATTAAGATAAAATTAAAAAATAATAATATTTTTAATTTGGAGGGGCTAATTTTAATATATTTAATATAAATACATATTTGTATTAAAAGATTTCATAAATTTGGGGGGGGCCAAGGCACCCCTGGCTCCCATTACCCTCCGCCATTGCTTGTCAGTATCATATTGTTGGATTTAATTCTCTTTCATTATTTATTTTTTCAAATATTTTTATGATATTTTGAATTATCATTCACATAATAAAAAAGTATATCATAAATAAGGAAAGTCGGACCACATTATCCAGTAAATTACAACATTACAAGTTTTTTATTTGAACTTAAAATTGATTTTCAAACCAAAGAATCTAAAGCAAACACTCAATTAGAAACGCGATCAGTAGCAATCGGCCCAAGTTTGTTAAATCTAGGGATGGCCGAGTCAATGTTGGTTTACAAACAACGGCTATAGGCCATTTGGCGAGTCAAATGAAGAAGAAGTTCGAAGTACGCGGATGCTGAAATGAGCCAAAAATAGCTGAAATTTTTTTTTATTTTTTTTATTAGTATTAAAGTTTAAAACCTACATGAATTCGAAATTTAATTATGTTGATTACAGTTATTTTTAAAAATAATATTTAATAAATATAAAATTTGAATTTTAATATTTATATTTATATTTATATTTATATATTTTTTATTTTTTAAATTATATTTTTTTTTAAAAACCTACACGTGTTAGATAATCCCAAAAAAAATCCCAATTAGTGGGGACAAACAGCCTCTACCAGGTTGGCCCCGACCTTCCCCACCTAATGTTTCATAAGCCCTCCTCAACTTTTAAGTTTGGACCCCCACCCATGCCCGTTTCTCCCCACGCGCACCCTATACTCCTAGGCCTAGCACGTCAATGAAAAATTTTCTTACCTTTCATTAATTATATATTTATATCATAAAAAATTACCAAATCTATCATTAGTAAAATTTTTAAAATTTAATAAATAAATTAATAAAATAACATATACTTATTAGGATATATTAAAAAAAGTAATCCGATTTGTGAAATTAAAATTTTTTATCATCAGTGTATAAAAAAGGTTAAGATTTAGTCTATTATTTTTTTATCAATTATTTTTAATACATTCATCATTACCATTAACATGTGTAGGGTCCACTCATTAATTGTAAAAGTCTTACTTATGAATGATGATTAAGATGTATTGAAAAATAATAGAGTAAAAAAATAATGAAGGGGAGCCGAACCCGTATAAAAACAAATATCATTAATATTTTGGACCCATCATATATTATAGGATTTGCTTAACCGATGCCAATAGGCACGGGTTAAGAATTATTTATTTACCATTTTAATTTTTTTTTTTTTACATTTAATACATTACTTTCATTAAAGTTAAGAAAAAATAATACATTCATTACACTTTTCTTTCTATAAATAATATTTTAACCGGTGTCTAATAGCACTAGTTAATATTTTCCTATATTATATATTTATTTTTGGTATACAAAGTCCACGTCTGCCTAAATTCACGATACTCACTAGAAATTTTATAATCATAGCCTCCATTTCTCTCTTGTATAAATAGTTATAAGTAGCTCCTCAGCCATGATTGCAACACCTCTTCCAACTCTCCTAGGCTCAAAGCTGAGAATACTTCATCAAATTCTTTAGGTTTCCTATTGATTTAATCTCGTTTTTTTTTTAGAAAGAAAGGAAAAGAAATGGTGGTGCTATCGTCTCCATCTATGAGAACCAAGAAAACCATGGCAGTAGGGATTCCTGTGGTTGATCTTTCTCTTGATAGGTCGATAGTATCGGAGCTGATTGTCAAAGCTTGTGAAGATTATGGATTTTTTAAGGTTATTAACCATGGCGTGCCTAGGGATATAATATCGAGATTGGAAGACGAAGGGGTTCATTTTTTTGACAAACCGGCTGGTGATAAGCAGCGGGCGGGGCCTGCTAGCACTTTTGGTTATGGTTTGAAAAACATCGGCATTAATGGCGATAAGGGTGAACTTGAGTATCTTCTTCTCCACACAAATCCTTTCTCTATTGCCGAAAGATCCAAAACCATCTCCAATGACCCTGAAAATTTCAGGTACGATTATTTCCCCTTGATTTAAAATCTTGTTTTCTTATATATTAATTACCCTTTTCGTTCTTCTCTTAATTCTATTTCCTTCCTTCCTTCCCTTCTTCTTTTCTTATTTCAATCCATACATTCGTAAACAAAACTTTCCCCTCACGTTTGAAACTTCGGAAAACATTTGGCCATTCACGTTATAGTTCAAAAATGGTTTAGGAAGGTTGACGAAAGAGAGATATGATATGAATATGGATATAAATCATAAACCGTAGAGCAAACAGACAAGACGTCTGGTTTCTGTTTCTTTAGTGTGCCGGTTCATGTTAGCCTATGGCTTGTATTATTCATTTTTTATAAAAATAAAATAGTACTAAAAATGAGTAATATGGTAACGAGTATTTTAAGATATTTTTTAAGATTAATTAATATATTATTTATAATAATAATATATTAAATACAATGATTGCCAACTTTATTCAATATATTGAAGACAAATATTATTATATATAATAACTTAAAAATATACTCTTTAAAACATTTATTAATAAAATTCATATAATATATAAGGTGGCCCCTTTCCTTTGCCTGTAAATAGCTAGCTTTGAATTAAACAACATTTGACCGGTATACAAGGGGAATTTAATTTTGCAGGAGATTTGTTTACCATTAATGTTTGGTATCCTAGAAAGGGACATCTCTCCTTTATGATAAAAAAATAAAGCTTATAAAAAAAATATTATATTATTATAATTAGGTTGAATTATAAATTTTTTTACCATGTTAATATAATGGTTTTTGTCTGATTATATTGTTTTCAAGGATTAGGCTGCATGAGATAGAATTCCCTTCTTTGATAATGAATTAGTTTAAGACCCTTTGAATTAGTTGGACCGACGCCACTCTTTCATGACCCCAATAGAAAAGTCCATGCTTTTATTATTTCCTACTACAAAATTAAACAACTAGTTTTCTAGGTTAATTTAGTTGTAAATGAATATGTTTAGGCAAGTCAATCACAGCCATACGTGCAATCCCAAATAGATGGGAAAACAATCAGAGATGAATATTAGAGATTTAAATTGCGATCGCAGATTTATTTTCGATCGTATCGTTTTTATTGTTATTGCGAACATAATAAACGTTAACGCGATCAATTATGGTAAATATCGACTTTGAATATCGTCGGTAAAGAAAATCGAAATCGTAAAATAACAATTATAATATCACGTTACGACCGTTATTTAAGTTCTTGATGATTATTACTATTTACTTTTCTTGCTTTTGTCATTATCTTCAACATGGCATGCAATGTATTTTTTGTACTGTCAAGAATTAGCATGATCCGATGGATGAGTTAGATTTCCAATATTCTCTTTTACTTGTTTCTTTTTCAGTAGAGTACCCAGTTCTATTTATTAATATATCTACTGCTCTGCTCTTGAATATCTTCCTTGTTTTTCAGCAATATCATTGTTTTCTTGACTTGCAAATTCTTAAAACAGTTTTAATTCATGAATCTACAAGGCCCATGGTCTTAAAAACAGACAACAATCTTTCATAATTTCTTGACTAAGTACTAGCTTGATCCTACTTTAAAACCAATTTCCTAGACAAAAAAAGAAGATTTTAGAACGACCAAGTCCACTTCTGTTGAGACCTCCTCCGGCAGGCTGCAGGAATTTGGCCAAGTTATCATATCAAAATTAAATTGATTGCATGAAAGGGGTTCAATTATAACTAGGTTCATAAAAGTCGGCAAAAAAAAAATCAATAATTTCTTGACCAAATCAAGACAAATTAATAAAAGATTCTTAGAAAAATATGAATGAAAGCTGAAGCCTCCATGTGTCACAATACTAGATTTAGAAAAGAATTAAAGGGGTATAATTTTCCTGAGCAATAAGAAAGAAATTAAATTATTTCAAAGCACTGATCTTAGTCACTTCTAAATCGCGAAATGTAGTTGCGGTGTCGCAGTTACAAGTGTCGCAAGTATTACGTAACGTATCGAGGTTATCGCGGACGTGAATTTGATAATGTTTCAAAAAATTTGATAATGTCGCGGGCGTTACGTAACGAATAAAATGCAATACGAAAATCTCAATTTTCATTACTTCGCGACCATTAAGATTCGTAACGATCACATTTAGAATTATTTAGAATTATACTTGGTCATACTCATGGGTTAATGTTAATGCAGTGGCATTATTTCTTGTTGTTTCGGTTTACAGTTGTACTGCGAATGATTATATAGAAGCAGTGAGGGAGTTAGCAAGCGAGATTCTTGATCTGGTGGCCGAGGGTCTATGGATCCCAGACAAGTACGTCTTCAGTAGACTAATCAGAGACGTCCAAAGCGACTCGGTCCTAAGGTTCAATTATTATCCTACAGTCAAGAATCGTGACCCATCTTCAAAAGCATGCAAAGATGAGATTGGATTTGGAGAGCATTCTGACCCTCAGATCCTCACCATTTTACGATCCAACGATGTTGCTGGCCTTGAAATCTCTTTGCATGATGGGTTCTGGGTCCCAGTCCCCCCTGATCCCACTCAATTCTACGTGATCATCGGTGATGCCTTGCAGGTCAGTACTCAGTATTATTATTATTTTTTAATTAATTATTCTATTTATGATGATATTTAGGGGTGATAACGGTTTGATTCGTTTAAAAAAAAATTACAGTTAATGTAAAGTATTTTGATTTTTTAAAAATCGAGGCAAAACCGAATCGAATAGTATCAAAAACAAATCTACCCGAATCGAATTTCACCGGTTCGGATTGGTTGGATTCATCGGTTTTTAAAATTTTACAAAAGTTATCTTTTTTTTTATATAGTATTTTTTAGTTTATTTCACCAATTTAGAAAAAAAAAATATTTATTTTTATATTATAAAAAATAAAAAAGTAATTTAAAAATCAATTAAAAAATAGAATTCAGTTTAGTTCGAATAATTACGGTTTTTTAACTTATGAACCAAAAATTGAACCGTGAATAAACCTAATTATTACCCAAATCAAATTCAATAAAAACCAAACCAAAACCGAACCGAGCATTACGATTTGAACCAATTTTCGATTTTCTCAAATTTTTTTCTAAGCACTAATCATATTCACCATAATTATCTTGGCTTTCCTAATAGCCAATAGTTGGTTTTTGGGTAATGGTATTTGCCAGGTTTTAACAAATGGGAGATTTATGAGCGTGAGACATAGGGCATTGGCAAACTCATCGAGGAATTCAAGAATGTCGATCATGTACTTTGGGGCACCTCCTCTTAATGCAACGATATCTCCTCTCCCACAATTTGTCTCACCCCAAAATCCTAGCCTCTACAAGCCATTTACTTGGGATGACTACAAGAAAGCTGCCTACTCCTTACGCTTGGGGGATTGCCGTCTTGACCTCTTCAAGACTTCATTCCAGCCATGATAAATTGGCATTGTTGAGCTAGACAAAACTTTTACTTCCGCCAGGAATTTAATTCTACATGAACAAAGAGACATATCAAATTCAGATTATATAATGTATATAGGCCACAATTCAATACCTTAAGTTGATGGGCGATGATATTTCTATTTAAATTATCTCTGGAAAATGTTTTATCTCAGCCCTTCCTTCTTTTTGTAGTAATAATTAAATTTTTTTAGTTTTATAGTATTTGATTGGATGTAATGTAACTTATGTAGGGGAAGGTACCTACTGAAAAAGGAATGAAAAAAAGAAAGAATAATTATGTACAACTTTAAAGAGAATGTTCTAGCCAATCCTACTATAGACAATGAGATCTGTTACAAGAAAAAAATTTGTTGTATTTTCAATTATGTAAAAGTTTATATCGAAGTATTTTTACCAATTAAGAAAAGAATTATCATAATAATTACAATATAATATCATAATCATAATTAGAATAATATCATAATCTCCAATATTACTCTAGTAATAATTGACTATTCTAATAATTATAGTTGATTATACATTTATTACATTAACACCTCTCTCAAACTCAAGGTGGTATTATAGTTACCAATTTGAGGTTGAAAATCAAATCTTGAAAACGATTAGGAAAATGTGTCTTTGTAAAGATATCAGTTAGTTGATCTAAAAAAGACACTGAAGTTAGATGAATAGTTCCTTGTGTAACATTACAAAATGGCAATAAATCTCAATATGCTTCATGCTTTCATAAAACACATCGTTATGATCAACTTGAATGGCACTACGATTATCATCGTGAAATCTGGTGGCAAAAGATAATGAAATGCCCATATCTATGAGTAATTGACAAAGCTAAAATAACTCTAAAGTGATATCAGCAAGAGCACGATATTCAAATTCAGTGTTGGATCAAGCAATTACAGTTTGTTTCTTCCTCCGCCAAGAAATGAGTGAATCTCCTAAAAAGAAACAGTAACCAGTGGTGGAGTGACGATCTGTAGGATCGCCAACCCAATCAGCATCGGAATATCCAGATAGTACTAAAGATGTATGATGAGCAGAGAAATAAAATCCCTAAAATAGTGTGCCTTTGATATATCGGAGAATCCGAAAAACAACTTTAAAATGAGTTGATCGAAGAGTAGCCATAAATTGATTAACAATATGATCCATTAGCAATATTAGAGGGAGTCACCATGAGATAGACCAAAACATCAACAAATTGACGATATAATGTAGGATCAGTGAGCAAGGATGATAACTAAGATTATTATTATCCACAAGTAACAATGTATTGCACAATCGAAATGACAACAAAAATCAATTAATCTGTCCAGAGCGTTTTTATTACAAAACAGGAATATAGGATGTTAAAAAAAATATAGAGAAAGATCGTAGCCATGGTTATCACAACAAAGCACTAGACTACGAAAATAATTGTCTGCGCAAATTTTTTTTATACAAAAGAGATCATAATTTAATAATAAAAAAAAGATTACAGATATTGAGATTCAAATTCCAAATCAGTTAGATATTACCTATTAAAAGTGATTATATGAACCAACTAAATTAAACATGGGTTCATTGTCAGCGCAATTTGTTCTCCAGAATGATTCAAGAATTGTATAATGTTCAACAAATATAATGTTCTGCTAGCTTATTCAGTTTTACATGAAAATCTTCAACCATCTTTAATTTCTTTCCAGCTTTCATATAAATATTCATGGTAGAATACGTGTACTGCTCATGGTAGAATTTGAAGCAAATAGCAGCAAACTAATTTGTCAGCAAGGGCTGATAAGCCAAGTCTCTCCTTCAACATAGTAAGTTCCTATAAAAGGCTCGGCCTCTTCATCTGTCAGAATTCGTGCCCACGCTACTCTTCCTCTGAGGTTGGCTCCCGCTCCACTGCACTTATATTCTCCATAGTACACTCTACTGCAACCACACATAATATTTCAGTGTCACTCACTTCAGCCTAATAAACACCAACCCTTAATTAAATACTACTAGTAATTTTGTTTTTTTTTTTACCAAGCTAGAGTAGACACCTGTGTTTATTTATGTTACTCGGACTCGATGGTATAGGTATATGTTCGATACGGATATACTTAATTTTTTTTTTAATTTTTTCATATATTTGGAGGATTATGCTTCATACCCATGTTCGAATATGTATCCGACACAAATATCAGATACGAATACTTTAGAGAAAATAAAGAATCTGGGTAATATAGCTGTTTATAACATAACATAAACAAACTTGTTTAAATATATATATATATATATTTATATATATATTTATATATATATATATATTGTGGAATTGGCATATATACTTAATCGGTAGCATTCTACTTACGTATCACGTTTTTGGTCACCCCAATCACTCCATCCTTGGGGAAGAACAACCTTGTCCATGAATGTGTAGGAGAACACAACCCTTGAATAATCACCCCATGCTCTAACAATGTAAACCAGGCCAGTGGCAGTGCCCGTTACCACACTATCTTTGAAGGAAAACCCACTGGCCAATGATGCGTTGGATCGCTTCTAAGCTGTGAGAGAGGCCACCTTCTTGGCTATGGAATTCAAATAACAGTTCTAAAACATGAACATAAAGAAAGACAGAGAGTGTTACTACTCCCAATTTTAAGTTTTGTCCAATTTCCTTGTCCTAATTGATAAATGCTTAAATTCATACATTTTCATATTTCAATTTCTTATACTTTGTATTTTGATTCTTAAGTTCCTTGACATTTTACTAGGTTTTTATGCTTTGTAGGTATTTTGGAAGAGATGAAGTCATAACATGTCAATTAGGATGTTTAAGAGCTTATAAAATCACAATCACAAGATGGAAAAATACTTGAAAGTCAAAAAGATCAAATTCTCGGTGCAAAAGCAAGAAGGCAGATTTGACCTCCTAAGCTTGTTGCTAAGAAAACATGATGTTAGAGTCTTTATTAGAAAAAAATTTCTCTTGACTTTTGAAGCTAACTTGAATACCTTTCTAACGATAGGTCATGGGCCTAAATCGGATAAGAAATGGTCATCCGAATCTGCATTGGAAGGTATCCTTAAACAACCCTAGCGACAGAAAAACCCTGACCGCAAATCACCTTTCTTTGTTATTACCTTAGCTGAAAAACATGTTTTCTCCTTGTTAAAGTAGGATTAGTGACTGTCATTATTACTCATTGCATTAATTGCAAGAATCTTTCCTTAAAACTTATCTTTGTCAAATTAGGATAATTAAATCAGCCAAGACTTTCTTTCCTTACATTTATTTTGGCTGCAAGTAAAGCATCTTTCCTTATTAAATGTGCTTTAGCTCAAGTCACATTCCTTTCCTTAAATTAATTAAACTTTGACTGCCACTCAACATTAAATGCTCATTAAATACTCAAAACCTAGAGGCTTCCTATAAATAGAGACACAAGGGGAGCTGATCTACACATTTCTTCTACTCTTGTATTCTTATTTTATTCTTTTTTCTTCTAGTTTTCCTCTTAGTTCTTCTTTAGTTTATGTTAATAATGCCTATACTAGGCTAAACTTTTATTTGGTTAAGGGTGATTTCAAAGCCCTAGACATGTTATGTAATTAATTTTCAGATTCTATCATATATTAGTTTTCTATCAAAGTTGTATATGTTCTTCTACAAGAATTGTTTATGATTTTTCTCTTATTTGTTTAGGATGCATACTAGATATATCTTGATAATTATCTAATGCTAGTTTAAGAAACTTGATACGTAGCTTATCTTGATTTCTTATTCAATAGTAGCGATTTGTAATTCATGATTATGTTGGGTTTTCAGAAATTATGAAGTGGAACATAAGTTGAATAAATCCATGTTTATGTTTTTATTGCTTAGATCAACCTATCTTTCTCATCTTAAGGCTTCTATCACTTTAAATCTATAGATATTTATCTTAGGTTATTTGATAGTTAGAGATTAAGTAGTGACGTTTGTCTTATTTAACTACAAACTAAGGAAGGATTAGGGTAACATGGAAGGTTGTTATCTTTGATAGATAATTGATATTGATAGGTATGAATTTGATTCTTAATGATGTTTAGTGGTGGAGAATGAACCTTTAGCCATATTTCCCATATCTAATTACTTCTTATTTACTTGCTTTCTTATTTTTATTGTTTGCTTTAGTTTAAATTGATTTCAAAACCCTTTTTACTTTTGTTTTCTTGTTTTTAAGTGATAAACTATTAACTTATAAACTAAAACACAATCCTTGAGGACTCGACCCTTGCTCACTACTATACCTAACAATTAATCTTTTCTAGTGCAAAGTTTTAATAAGATACACTCTTTTTAGTGCATCACTAATTTAAATTACATATATTGCCATGTAATGAAATATTGGACCTAATGTCTTGGATCAGGCTCAATTGAAAGCCTAGCATAGAGTTGTAATCGAGCCGAGCCGAACTCGAGCTATAAGAAGTTCGATTTCGACTCAATTCGAAGCTCAAAATTTGGCTCGAGCTCGATCGAGTTTTACTTTTAAAGCTCGAACTTGATTCGAGATAAAAATCAAATTATGCGAGTTCACTCGATTAGGCTCATTTATCTAATAAAAAATGAGCTCGATTCCCATGCTCGACTTAAAACTCTATTGTTTCTGCTCGAGTCCGAATTAAGATTTTTCAGTACTAATTTAATATATATATATATATATTAAAAAAAAAAACTCGATTAGGCTCGCAAGCTACTCAAGTCAAGCATTAAGATTCTCGAATTCGACTCGCTCGATAGCTCGAACTCGACAATGACCGAGTCGAATTTGAGTTTCTTTTTGTACTGAACCCGAATAACTTACGAGTACAAATGTCTCATTTACAACCTTAATTCAGCATCTTAAGTGTAACTTACTAATTATTACCTCGTAAAGGGACCTGCCATAGCCGAAAATGAAATCAACAGAGCCTTGGATAAAGCAATTGTTGAAGTAGTGCAGACCCTTGTGATCATAAAGAGTGTCTTGATCCCCATAAAAACTGCAGTTATAAAATGCAGCCTTGGTCCCTGATATGCGAACAGCCACGGCTTGCCCCCCTATTGACCCAATCTTATGTGGGGCTGTGTTCTGCATCAACCAAATTTGGGCAAAACAAATTTCTTTAGCCAATTGATAAGTATTTGAAACTATTGGTTTTTCTTCTTTATTTTTTATTTCTTTTTATACTCCCTATATTTTGCTTCCAATAAAACATTAGAACTTGTTAAAATTAATAACTTGAAATTTCATATTCATTATTTTGTTAACCAAATTTATTTTAGAACTTGTTCAAACATTAGAACTTGTTGCATTGAACCTTCAATTCAAAACTTGAGGACAAAACTGAATTAGTTTTATATTAGAAACCCGTGAACAATCAATACGAGAGAAAAACAGCAGCCCTGATCTTGGAGTTTTCGAACGTTTCAAGCAGCAATGGAATCTTTATGCCTACCTTGTTTGTAACCCAGCGAACAAATTAAATTCAATTTTCATAAAAAATAATAATTACAATAGTAATAAATGCTTTCTATGAGCTATAAGCATTTCTATGTCAATTTTTTCATATGAACTGTCAGGAAAAAATTAGAAAATTGCAACTAAAATTTAAGATAAAGATTTAGCAATGTGAGAAAGTTGCAAAAGGAATTAATTAATGTGCGTAAAAACTTACTACTAATTTATCTTTACTTTTACTAAAGCATAGTCAAAATCCTTTAGTTTAATTTACCTCAAACTTCATGTTGATGGCCACAAAATAATTTGCATCCACAGCAACTGTTGCACTTTCAAATGTCTTCAAAGGCATCCCATCTTTCCCGGAACCTGATGCGGTGTCGTTCCCAGTGATAGTTGGCGGGTTACTTGCATCCCCTAGAAATGTAATGAAGGGCAATGTTCTAGGGATAACAATCTTTTCCCTGGAAAATTAAACTTCATGTTAAATATACAGTAATGTATCAAACACATAATGTATAGACTGCAACATTAATTTAACATATATTATCTATGTTACTTGGACTCGGGTGTGAGTGTCCGACACGGCTATGTGCCCGACACGGTTTTGTTCAATTTTTTCTAAGATTTTCAAATATTTGGAGGGTTCGGAAATGCGTATGATATAGGGGTCAGACATGAATACTTCAAAAAAAATAAAGAGTCAGAGTAACATAGTATATTATACCTGTAAATGCCTGGTTCGATAACCAGGACGACTCTCCTGGTGTTGCGTAAAGGAATGGAGTTAAGGGCTTCTTTAATAGTCCTGAAATCGCCAGTTCCATCTTGACTAACATTTATTCTCACTTTGTTCATCTCAGCCATCCTCAGCTTATCATCAAGAACCCTCCCTCCGGTGTCTGGTGATTGAATGAGGGATTGATCTGCTTTCCACAGAGCCTGCTTGCTTCTGTAGTTTCGGACATTCCAACTGAGCCATTTGTCATAGTCTGTTTCACTGCCTGCATTACTCGAAGTACTAGTTTTTAAGGAATAATTGCAGAAAAAAAGAAGGAAGAGAATCAGTTGGAAGTAGGAATCTGAAGCCATTACAATACGCAAAAATGAATGGGAAGGTGAGTCACTCTAAATTAAATATCATATAGGATTTGGTGGTCTATTATATTGAGCAAGCAGGGAATGGAATGTGTCGCAATATTTACCCTTTTAACCTTCTGCTGCTCTACCTCTCTCTTAGAAAGTTAGACTTATTATTCTCTCTCTCACCATAATATTTTTAATCTGATCTCATGGAGGGAATGCAATGTCTCTCATGGAAATGGCCTTCCTTCTTGATTGGACTTTTTGTTTTTAACATTCAGCAAGTCTGGATTCAAATTTTAGAACGTATAATCAGGGACGAAGCTAAAACTTTTATATTGAGAGCCAAAATAAAAAAAGATCAAATTATAAATTTTTGAGGAGTCAAAATATTTTTTTTTTACTATTTTTTGTATTAAAAAATACTTAAATAATAACAAACTTTGAGGAGCCAAGACCCTTGCTAGTTAGATGTGTCCATGGACCGGACCGATTTGGGTTGGGTCTATGTATGATATCAATATCATATATGCTTGTCCAAATCCGGTCCGAAATATGGGCCTCAAATTTTGCCCAAATTTATCCATATTTGTAATTGGATAGCCCAAACCCATTTAGGCCTGTTCATATATTTTTTCTATTTTTTTTTTAAAAAAAAAACATATTATTTTTTATTTAATTTTTAGTAATTTTATATTTTTTTATTTAATTTTTAAACATAAATAACTTAACATATTTTTTAATATTTATATTATAATATTATATATATTTACTTTTTATATGACAAAAATTACATAAAATATATATAAATAATATATTATTTAATTGAAAAACGTATCGGGCCGGACCGGATTTGGATCTTGAATGTTGGAGTCAAAACCCGACTCATTTTTTAAACGGACCTCATTTTATTTGCCCAAACTCATTTTTCGGGCCTAATATTTTTGTCCAAACCCTCCTAAATATCGGACGAACTATCGGACTTTAACGGATAACCTGATCCTTGAAAGGTCTACTGCCAGCCTCCCCTTATATCCATCTCTGTCTGTGATCCTTTCTTATGTCCTCAAACTATGACCATTTTATACCGATCGAAAAAAAAAAAAAAAAAAAATTATACATTTAAGGTACTTTGAATGTTAAGTACGTAATCTCAAAATTTGTTTGGGAGCTTGCCTCTTGAACTTCAACTCCCCCTGCATTTTATTTCCTTAATACTCAATATTTATGCATGTCCTTATGAAAATTTTCCTTCCAAGTTAAAACTCGATCATATAAATCCTCCCGCCACTAGAAAACTTACTCCTACTCTTTGAATGAAAATGAACAATGCATATCAGTCGCATAAGATCTATTTACTTCTTTTTCTTAAACACAATATAGATTTCAGTTGATGAAAGCATTATCGGGAATGAATTATATATCCATGCTGGTCGTTAGAAAGGGGACCCCAAGGCCAAACTCTGAAGCTTGAATTTGTTAATATATACCATGATCTTGAATCCTATCTTCTCCCATAATGGTGGGGAAGAGAAGGGAAATGCGGGCATAGCTGTATTCCAATTCCCAATACATGATTTTGCTTCTCCAAAGTCTAAATTATAAGAGCCATTTCCATGGATGGTATATGCCTGGATTTAAATGGATATATTTTGGGTAGCGTCGTATTTGTTGAGTCTGTCAGACCCATCAGACCACTGAGCCATAAAACTCAATAGAGACCAAATAAGTCCAACAAATCAATCCAGGACCAAGGTCCAACTCGGTGAACCCAAGAACTACAAGGGCCAAATCTCGGGATATGTGGACGCCTCCTTTTCCCTTAACGGTCACATCACCGGTCACCTCGACGCCCACCTGGACAGCGCAGGACATTAAATCAACAGGTCAGCACAGACGTCATTGCACATCAGCCAACTTGATGGTCGATTTCGCTATGGAAAACGACTCCGTTTCAAGAAGTGTAAAACATGAAAAAGATAGATATGCCTCTTAGCTTTGCATGGCTACAAATTTCAGCCTTATTGCTTCAGTGAAACTCGAGATATAGCTGATATGGCAAAAGGTGTCGGAACTGGAACTGAACTGGATTTGCCCTTAATTCTAGTAATCTGAAATCACTCAAAGAAACTTGTGAAAAACACCAAAATACATAAAAATATAAAAGATCATAAACACAATTAGACTAAACAATAATAACTCGTATTTGTCACAAAACAATAATAAAACATAACTAAAAACTATATAATTATACGAGTTATCACACCCCCACACTTAGATTGTTGCTAGTCCCTAGCAACGACTCAATAAAAATAAAATAAGAAAATCTAATCTAATCCATTTTCGTAGGAAATCACGGTGGCACTTAGCATGTGACACAAGCCTTTAAACCCCTAGGTGTCCCTAGTGGACGAGTTTAGTCTCGTGAGGGTTTACTAGAACGATACCCACAAACATTGAAAAACTAAAATATAAATAAACTGCATATACTAAAAATATTTACTCCTAATCCTTTCAATACAAATTAGAGACAATATTTGAACAAGTCTTATAAACTAATCAATAGCTTAAAGAATTTCACAAAAAATCATGCTTGAATGTAAATTGTTTGAGTTAAGCCAATATTAGCATAACATATCTCAATCAAAATATTGCATGTTCAAATTTAATCTCAACTTCTCACATGGGATACCCTCATGATTTTCACTCTTTAAAGTAGTGGTGAAGTGTTTACACTCAATCAATCTCATGAAAACAGTTCTACCATATTCTTGCTTGTCCACCTATTCTCCATTATTTAGATCATACAACTTCATGAATCAAGAGGTCTTTAATCAAGGTTGTAATGGGGCCAAGGGGTTTGTAATATGGTTGAAGAACAAAAGGATAAAGATATCACAAAGGTTCCAAAGAGTTCATAAAGTTTAGAGACATAAAAAGATCATACAAAGAAACTTCTCAAAACTCTTTACAAGTACATAGTCACCTAGGCCGGATATTCATGTTGGGCCTTTTCTTCATTCTAAACGACTTTGTAACATCTTTTTCTTTTTCCACAAATTCAAGAGATGATTCATATATTTTTTTTTTTACATAAGAATGTATTTGCCAGTATTCCATTTCTTTTTCTCTTGACTTTTCTTTTCTTTTCCCCCCACACTTATTTCTTGTTTCTAACCCAAATTTTTAACTAAAAATATCCCTTGTCTTTGCAACTTGTCTCAAAACATGCTAATTCATCTTTGGAACAAAGGTAAAGATATAAGTATATTTAGGTTAGGGACAAGATATGGTTACCAAAGAGATAGCTTATTCAATGTAGGCTCAAATTGGTTCACTAAGGGTGTGTTCTCTTGGAACATCAATAAGGGATGGCTGTTTGGCCCTGGCTAAAAATCCTAATGCCTCTATCATATTCATGTTGTCACATGTATCAATATAGTCTCAAACGGTTTAAAACAAGTTCTAGAGAATCATGTAATCATAAGAGCACTCAAGAAAGAAATTAGATTGATTTGTATAATGCATCAATAATTATAGGCTCAAAAACTCACAAGGATGATTATACAAGTCAGATTAAGTCTAAACATGCTTCTTTCTCAATCAACATATTATATTAACATTGGCTCATAAAAAGGTTGACATCAAGCTCAATTCTCATGAAAATCTTCTCACTAATAAATCTGTTTTAGACTTATGCAATTCATATCTCATCATTGTATTAAAAAGGAACTAAAACTCACAAAAAAAATAATAATAAAGAAAAAAAAATAGTAGACAAAAATAAAAGAAATCCTAAATCATTCCCCCCACACTTAATTCTTACATTGTCCTCAATGTAAGTCTATTAACTCAAATGAAAGAATCATGTGTAAGAGAAAAGAACTAATAACATAAGAATAGGAACAACTAAGACTCAAAACAAAACAAAACCATGCAACCTAAATAATCCTAAAATACTAAAGAAAAATTAACAAGTAAACATAAAAAGATTAAAATCAAACTGACAAGGTATGTCTCAAGTCTCCCTTACTCAGACCTTGTTCAGAATGAATACTTCTAAATGGCTTAAAACACAACAATTTTTTTTTTTTTTTAAATTAGCAAAATATGTCCCTTACCCCATACTAAAATATGACATTGTCCCCAATGTCAAATTTTAAAGGTAGGATTTAGGAGATATTACCTGCAGAGGTTGCTAACCACTTATTATAACTGAAACACAACAAACAAAATGTTAGATAATGTCACAAAGACAAAGTGCAATCCACTCCTTGCTCGTCCATATCTCTTTTTCTTTTTCCGAGCGTTTGCGAAACAACCGTAGCAGATAAATACTCATAAGCTTGGAGCTTTTTGAGTAAATCTTCAATGGTTGTAGCAGAAATTATGGTTCTCCTTGCCTCTGAAAACATGAATCCATTATCCACAGCATTATCTAAATATAAAAGCAAATTACTAAAATAACCATTAATATTAAGCAAACCAATGGGTTTCTTATTTGTGACCAAAGATGACCAAGAAGCCACGCAAGCTATTTCTTCCAATGTACCCAGACCTCCTGGTAAAGCAATGAATGCATCGGCAGAATGGTACATGATTGTTATCCGTTCAGGGACACTCCAGACTTGTATTTCCTTACCCACGGTAGGTCCACAAAAACTTGTGAATAGTTTTGGCACGATTCCTAGAACTGGACTTCCTCCGGCGTGTGCTGCTGTAGCGACTGCTCCCATTAAACCCGTACTACCGCCTCCATAAATCAAGTGGATCTTTTGTTGGGCAAGTATTACTCCAACTCTTATGGCTTCATCAGCGAATATGTTATTTTTTCCTGGATAAGCACCTCCAAAGACACAAATTTTTTTAATGCGCTGGGATGAAGTACTTTCCATTTTTTTTTTCGAGTGCCTGAAAGAGAATGAGTACATGGTGTAATATATAGAGGACTCAGTAGTGAATCAGACAAGAGTAATAATGTCGCCGAAAGTGTATCTGACCTGTCAGAAGAAAATGTTAACCTAACAAAAGATTTTTGCGTGATTTCAGGAAGAAAATCAAAAAGAGAAGAAAAAATCAACCGTAAAAGACAAATAAAAAAAACGAGAATAATTACACAAATCGAACAACACGTAAATTAAACCAAAATAAAGTTATTGCAAATCAAACCAAAAACTGAGAAGTCATTTATTGTAGTTGTGATTGTGGCTCACATCTTCCTCTGGTTTTACGTCCAGAAACGGCTTAAACGCCTTCTATGAGTCGAGGATATGCTTCCCATCCAGTTTTCTTACAAGCTGGCAAACAGGGTCTTTTAACATCAGATTCCCAAGATGTTGCCATTCCCTTTGGAATTGCGGCCATAAATCAAGAATTTCTCTTTGTACGTCTCCACTAGGATGCGTCTCAAGAGAAAGTTGGATATTACCCAAATTCTCCTTACTCAGTCCATCCTTAATGAATTCAATTTTATCATCTCGATTAGAGGACGGAATCCCAATAGAACGACATTTACCGTTACACGTCCATCGTGCACATTTGTGGCAGTTTGAACTCATGCGCTTTGCTCGTCGCTTCTTTGCAAAAGTGCTTCTACCTGTACCTGGTAAATGCAAAACAGGAAGATATTCATCTTCACGTACTTTGGCTTCAATTATCCAACGTATGTCTTCAGGAATCCCTTTGTGCATAAGCATTCTTAATCTTTCAAATCGAACTTGGTAAAGCTTCAGTAAAATATTTCGAGGAAAAGGAGGAAATCGTTTCTGCAATCTTGTGAGAATATCATCCATCCTGAAAAAAAAAATGAAAAAAATTGAAAGAGAAATTTATATACAATATCAGTTTTGTGGGTAGCTGATAGAACCGATTTAAATAATCACGGAGTACCGTTATCCGCCATTTAACCGGGGTTAAAAAAAAATTATATTTACATCTAGTGTTTTTCAAAACAAGGATCAGAAAGAAAAACAACATAAAAAGACTCAAAAACAAAACACTCTAAATAAAATCCTAAATTCTCCCCCCCACACATAATTCTTACATTGTCATTAATGTAATGCTATTATCCCCCAATGCAAGAATTATATGTAAGAGAAAAGAACTATTAAACAAAAGAAACTTATGCAGCCTAAATGAACTTAAAAGCAGTAAACACAATTAACAAAGAAACATAAGAAATAAAATAAAAACAATAAAAATAATAAAAGAAAAAGGAAAAGAAAGAGAAAGCAAATCTGAATATGGAAGGTTGGCAATTTCATCTTTAATTGGGCTGCCTTCCCAATTAACACTTGAGTTAGTGTTTTGAATCTAACCAACACCCCTTCTTGGCTTTTTAGGCTTGTCAGGCTCATACATGAAATTTCCCAAATTTATGCGTTTGAGAGGAAGCTTTCTTTGCACAACAGTGGATGCATTCTCCATTACAAGTATTATTCCATCATCCTTGGTGGTGCATATCTCATCGAGGAATGGTGCATCTTTTGGTACTTGTTGAATGGCATCCACAAATAAACTGTTTAAGGTTTCCAGGATGTCTTGTTCATGTTCCTCCTCCTTGAACTTTGCGAATCTACTAGGAAAAGGTGGAGAAGAAACATTAGCAAAAATTGGAATCTTAAACGTTACCTCCGGTGTCGAAATACTCTTATTTGGATCTGTGGCTTTATTATCCTCAAGAATAGAATCCATCTCTAATTTTGTCTCATCCTCATCTTGTTCCTCATTCCTGAAGGTCACAATAGTAGCATTCTCCTTTGGGTTAATCATCGTTTGGGCAGGGAGTTCTTTAGATCTTTGTGCTACCCATCCCACCATACTACTAGCCAATTGGCTCATTTGCTTTTCCAAACTCTGGATGCTTGCCCTTGTTTCCTGTTGAAATTGCAAAGTATTAGTAACAAGAGAATAGACAAGATCTTCTAAAGAAGTACCTGAGTTTTGAGTCATATGTGATGGCTGAAAAAGATCTGATTCTTGAGACCATGATTGATTGAAGATAGATGGATGAGTGTAACTGGCATAAGGATCTACTTCTTGGAAATTTTTTGAGTAGCCATAATTAGTATGATCCCACCATCCCTCATGGTAAGTGTTTGAGTAATGATCATGCAGTTGGTCTTGGAACACTTGATGGCCTTGACATCCTCCCATGGCAAATTGTTGAACTGGGAAGGTGAGATTGGCTTGTTGATTCTCCATGTTCATGTATGCCACCAACTCTTCAAGTGTTAGATTGCTCAATTCCATCGTTTTTTTTTTTTTTTTTTCAAAATTTGATAAGAAAAACCCGTATGTACAAGAAAACAAAACTCATTAGAACTGAAAATAAGAATAAACCAAGTAACAAATAAACTAAAGAAAACAATCCCCGGCAACGGCGCCAAAAATTTGATGCACCCAAAAGAGTGTATCTTATTTAACCTTGCACTAAAAAGATAAATTGTAAGTATAGTAGTTAGCAAGGGTCGAGTCCTCAGGGATTGGGTTTTAGTTTATAAGTTAATAGTTTAAAACTTAAATTCAAGAACAATAAAAGAAAAGGGGTTTTTGAAGCCAGATTTAAACTAAAGTAAATAATAAGAATAAGATGCAAGGCGGTATAACCAGCCAATAAAAATATATATACTAAATTAGGCGGTATAACCAGCCAATAAAAATATATATACTAAATTAGGCGGTATAACCAGCCAATAAAAATAAAACAAAGTTAATATACAAATTAGGCGGTATAACCAGCCAATAAAAATAAATATACTTTTAAAAATAAGCAAACTAGAAAAGTAAGAAAACAAGTAAGTAAGAAAAATCAAATATGAAAAATATGGTTAAGGTTTCATTCTCCACCACTAGACATCATTAAGAATCAATTTCAGATCTATCAATATCAACCAACTATCAAAGTTAACAACCGTAGATAACAACAAGCTCTGTTATCCCAATCTTTCCTTAGTTTGTCGTTAAATAGAACAAGCTCTCTATTTAATCTCTAACCATTAAACAACCTAGAATAAGCTCTCTAAATTCAATTTAATGGCAGCTTTATGATGAGAAAGATAGGTTGATCTAAGCAACAAACACATAAGCTCGGATTGTTCAACTTAGGTTATGTTCCACTTTGCAATTATTGAAAACTTGACCATAATCATTAATCACAAATTGCCACTTATGACTAGGAAATCAAGACAATTACACGGATCAAGACTCCTAGACTAGCAATAGATAATTATCAAGATCTATCTAGTTGTACACCTAAATAAATCAAGACAACATCATGAACAATTCTTGTAGAAGAACATAAGCAACTTTGATAGAAAATTAATGATAGATAGAATCTGAAAATCAATCACAAAACATGTCTAGGGCTTTGAAATCACCCTTAACCAAATAGAAGTTTAGCCTAGCATAGGCATTGTAAACATAAACATAAAATTAAAAAGAATCTAAGAAGGAAATAAAAGAAAGAAAGAAGAAGAAGAAAATAAAGAAAAAGAAAACTAGAGAAAAGAAAGAAGAAGAAAACTTAGAGAATTTTATTACAATGGCTAATATCCTACCAATGTACAATATGATCCCTTACAATCATCCAAGGCCCTCTATTTATACACATTTTGGAGGGCTAAATGACAAGAGACAAGCTTTACAAATTTCAAAGGTAGGTATAATAGGTGGGTGCATTTTCTAACAATTTTCGTCATATATGACGATTTTGATCAGCCAACTTGATGGTCGATTTTGTCAATTTTGGAGGCTTTATCTGATCACATGGTCTTCTAGAAAAATGTTACCCTATCAGTTACTGATCCATATCCGTTGGAATCAGCTCATTTGCTGATGTGGATAAGAAGATATGGGCATAATACGAAAACAGGTCAGCACAGACGTCATTGCACATCAGCCAACTTGATGGTCGATTTCGCTATGGAAAACGACTCCGTTGCAAGAAGTGTAAAACATGAAAAAGATAGATATGCCTCTTAGCTTTGCATGGCTACAAATTTCAGCCTTATTGCTTCAGTGAAACTCGAGATATAGCTGATATGGCAAAAGGTGTCGGAACTGGAACTGAACTGGATTTGCCCTTAATTCTAGTAATCTGAAATCACTCAAAGAAACTTGTGAAAAACACCAAAATACATAAAAATATAAAAGATCATAAACACAATTAGACTAAACAATAATAACTCGTATTTGTCACAAAACAATAATAAAACATAACTAAAAACTATATAATTATACGAGTTATCACATTCCAAGCAAGCTTGAGAATAGTTGTAAGCAATGATCTACCTTTGAGTTTCCGCACAACCCATTCAAGCACATTGTTCCAACTACAACTACGTACTTGCAACTGACATGACTGCATTACCTGCAACCAAACAGATTTGGAGAAGCTACATTCAAAGAACAAGTGATCTCGGGTCTCTTGATCAGAGAGGCAAAGCTTGCAATTCACATCTACCTCGAACCCCCAGCTCAGAAGTCTCATGCTTGTAGGCAATCTGTTCAAAATGGTCATCCAGGAAATAAGGGAATGTTTAGGGATATGATGAGAATACCACAAAAGTCTATCCCATTTAACCTTCTGCTTCTTAGGTCTAAGATCCTGCCACACTTTTGCAGCTGAGTATGTGGTTCCAGGGAATTTCCAAATCCATCTTCCTTCTTGATGGCTAATGAACTGGTTGGCCAAGTGCCTCAATTTTAAGAGTTTTATTCAGGTCCAACTATTACCCTGAGCTTCAGTAAGCTCCCAAAATGACCTTTCCTTGAGAACATAAGCATGGATCCAAGCTATCCACAGAGAGCCCAATCTGAAGAACAAGGCCCATATATGCTGCACAAAACATGCCTGGTTCCAAATGGAGAGGTTTTTAATGCCCAGGCCTCCTTCAGACTTTGGGAAACAAATATCTTGCCAGCCCACTCTTGCCCCTCTTGCAGATGAGTCACTACCAGTACAAAGGAACCTTGTGAGCAAATGGTTCAACTTATTCAGGACAAATTTTGGCAGTAAGAAGTGTCTGGTCCAGTAATTCTGAACGTTGAACAAAATTGACTGGATGAGCTGAAGCCTGCCAGCATATGAAAGCAACTTAGCAGACCAATTCCCTATTCTTGCTGTCACTTTCTCAAGAAGAGGAGCGCAGTCCCTTGCTGTCAGCTTCCTAGTGACTAATGGAACCCCCAAATAACGAACAGGTAAGGATCCCAACCTAAATCCAGTAGTTTGGGAGATCAGCTGTAAAGATTCATTGTTTATGCCTGAAGAGAATAGCTCACTTTTGGCACAATTCAATTGCAAACCTGACATTGAATAGAAGGCTTGAAGTATATTTTGAACCCCAGAGATGGATTCCAGATTGCCTTTTGTGAAGATAAGCAAATCATCTGCAAAACAGAGATGAGTAAGGCTAATCTTTTTGCATTTTGGATGGAATGCAAAAACTCCCATGCTAGCTGCAGTGTCCAAGAGTTTGGAAAGCACATTCATGGATAAAACAAATAAGTAGGGAGAAATGGGATCCCCTTGACGAATACCCCTTGCTCCTGGAAAGTAACCAGCTAGCCCTCCATTGATTGACAAAGAAAATCTGGGAGTTATTAAGCAGCAGCTGATCCATTCAACAAATTCCTTAGGAAATCCCATAGCATCAAGAACAGAAATGATAAAATCCCAATTCAAAGTGTCAAAGGCCTTTTGAAGATCCACCTTGAGAGCACATCTTGGGGAGAGAGAGGATATATTATATCCTCTCACCAGTTCCTGGGCCATTAGGATGTTATCTGTAATGTTTCTGCCCTCTATGAAAGCACTTTGATTATGGCTGATAAGGGAGCCTAGGAATTGCTTTAGCCTGTTAGCCAGTATTGAAGATATACATTTATAAACCACTCAACAGCAAGAGATGGGCCTGTATTCTTTAATGCTTCTAGGACTTTGACTTTTGGGCACAAGAGCAATGATAGTGGAATTGAAAGCTGGGTGAAGGTCACCAGAGTTGAAGAAACTAAGTACAGCAGCTGTCAAGTCATCGCCCACTATGTCCCAAGAAGTCTTGAAGAAATGAGAAGTGTACCCATCTGGACCAGGGGCCTTATCCCCTTTGATAGCAAACATAGCTTTCTTGATTTCCTCCGTAGTCACTTCTTTTTTTAAGCTTGCTTGTTCATCTTCAATGAGGGAAACTTGTAGAAGTTCTTCCAGGAATTCTTTGGAGCTACTAGTGACATTAGCATCAGCAGTTCCTAGAACTCTGATAAAGTAGGAAACTGAGTTATCAACTATTTGTGAGTAGGATTCAAGCCTGTTACCCTCCTCATCATATAGCACTCTAATTGTATTTCTAGAGTGTTTGGCTGCTACCATCCGGTGAAAGAATCTGGTATTCTGGTCGCCTTCTTGGATCCATTGTACCTTAGATTTTTGCCTGAAATGACTCTCTTCAGCAAGCTGTAATTCAATGAATTCCTGTGATACTGCTCTTTCCTTTTCAAGTAGAACAGTGGTGGGATGATCCAGCATAGCAATCTGAATAGATTCAAGTTCTTTCCTTTTTATCGCCACTTTGTCTGAGATACTCCCAAAGTGTGTGACATTGAAATGTCTTAGAACTTGCTTAAGTCGCCTTAGTTTCTTATAAAGACGAATCATAGGGGTCCCTGAAACCTGTTCCTTCCAAGAGCAATCCACCACCTCCAGAAATTCAGAGTGCCTAGTCGAGTGATTGAAGAACTTGAAAGGCTTTGGTGGGGAGTGGCTGAGTAAGCATGGCTTCACTAGAGCAGGGCAGTGGTCGGAAATTTCTAGAGCAAGGAATTCAACATAAGAATTGGAAAAGCAAGAGAACCATTCTTCATTAATAAGAACTCGATCAAGCTTTTTAGCAATGAAGCCCTCAATTTGATTATTTGTCCAGGTGAGGAGAGGACCAGAAAATGCATGGTCAAAGATAGACAGCTGCTGCAGACATTCCCTGAAATCCGTAATATCAGAGTTCAAAGAGTGGGAACCAATAGAGTTAGAACTCTCAGAAGGAGAAACAATAGTATTAAAGTCTCCTGCAATCAGCCAAGGGTTATTTGAAATTGAACAGTGGAGGGAATGAAGGTGTCTCCATAAGCTACGTCTGTCAGATCCCTCATTACTAGCATAAACAGCAGTAAGATAAACTTCATGGTCATTGAGGGTGAATTTGCAAGTGATGCTTTGGCTTGTAACTCTCATCAAGTCCACCTGCAGGTGATTATTCCATAGGAACCAGATCCTACCATTATAGGCTTCTGAATAGTTGTGATAAAGATTCCAACTAGGAAAATTCTTGTCAAGGATTTTCTGCATGTTATTCTCCTTGACTCTAGTTTCTAATAGGCAAACTACCTCCACATTCAGTCTATTTATCCTCCTAACTACTTCTCTTTGTTTTAGAGGATCGTTTAATCCTCTAACATTCCAAAATAAGAAATTCAATGAGAAGTTAGGGGAGAATTACCTCTCGAGGTAGATATGACTACCTTATCTCTCTTGCCTTTATCAATTGGCCATTTCCTCTTGCTTTTCAGTGTTTTCATTAAGTCTGCAACACCAGCAGAGGCTGCTCTAGGTTGTCTGTGGCAACTCGCACTCTCAGCGGTGTCTTTCTGACCAACCGAAACATTGTCCTTCTCTGTGTCATCAGTCTGCTCCAAGATAGCAAATCTATTGATATAACTAGAACTTGCTGTTAATTGACCTGTAGCCTGACTGAAAGAGGATTTGGTAATACTACCACTTCTTTAATCACTATCAACAACAGCTTGTACATTGCCTGCCTTAATAGCCTGATCAGTGAATTCTTCATGACCCTTGCTACTCTCTTCTGGATAGTAACTTTTATCCTCATGTCCTTTGCACTTTTCTTCTACTCTTCCCCTGGCAGTCTGAACCTTTGGCATCCAAACTTTCCCTGTAGCTGCTACAGGTTCTTTGGGACAGAGCTTGTCAATATGACCAAAAATTTTACAATAAGAACACTTCTGCGGTAGCCAAGGAACTTCCACCTGAACTGTAACAACAGTACCATCATTAAGCAACACTTCAATAGTTTGTGGAAGCTCAGAATCAGCCTTAATCTCAACACAGATTTTTGCATAAGCCAGGCGTTGCTGAGCTGCAGTTATCTTATCCATGTAGAGTGGAATACCAATTTCACTAGCAATATAACTCAAACCCTTCCTTGTAAAGAGCTCAAGAGGGATTCCTCTTAGATGAACCCAAATTGGAAGTTTATCCATGCTAAATTCAAGGGTTTTCATACCTGGCTCCCATTTTCTGACAATGAGAGGCTTGTTCTGAATGTGCCAAGGTCCAGATTCAAGAACTCTATCCCTAGTCTCAAGATTTGAAAACTGAATAATAAAAAGATTCATACCAGCAGGTTTGATTTCAACAGGACTGTCCTTACCCCATAACAAAGAGACCAGTCTCTGAAAAAGGCTGAAATTGGGGATTTTGCCAATGAATTGGGCGACCAATGCATTCTGCCATTGAGATATACCTTCCTCAAAGACATCGTTTGGAGGTTGCACTGAAATTGCTCCATTCTTGATTTCAGGGGCAAAATATTGCAAAGAATTATCACTAGGAACAGAGAAGATTTTCCTCCAATTAAGAGAAGCATTTATAGCCGTTTCAGATCTGTCACCATCAGAAATTTTCCCCCTCCTGTTCTGCTCGGAGCTTGTCAATAGAGGAAAATCTTCCACACCACCATTAACATCCGCCATTGCAGGGGATTAAGAAAGATGGTCTGGAAATAATGTTGAAATAGTGTCGCAGAGAAAGCGGGAGCTAAAGCTTCGATCCAATGAGGAGATCTCCACAATCACCGTCGTTCATTCCTCCATTTTTCGACCCAAACTTTGTCTTTATTCAGTGCCCCCAAGCAAAACCCAACAAATCTTCGATGCTGAGAAGGAGGGCTACGGCTTCGAGAGCTACGTTTCTTTTCTTCTTCCAAAACTCAACAAATCAGCTACGTTTCTTTTCGAGATCCCAGTTTGGATCTGACGATGTGCTTGCACGTTCTGGCGGCGATTTATTGCAGCTTGGGGAAGTTCGCTGAGGCGGTTCCGGTGCTGGAGCGGGCGATTAAAGTACCTGATGTGGGTCGGGGCCTCGATCACGCGTTGGCTGCTTTTTCGGGGCATATGCAGCTGGGAGACACGTATTCGATGCTGGGTCAAGTGGAGAAGTCGATTGGGTGCTATGAAGAAGGGCTAAAGATTCAGATCCAGGCTCTGGGAGAGAAAATCTGCCCAATTAATAACACCAAAGTCGATTGGATCGCAGACTTTTCTTGAACCCCAAGAGAGAGAGAGAGAGAGAGCTCAAGGGTGAAACCGAAATGGTCAATGCATTCAGACAGGTGGTTCCCGTCGACTACGAGGCTGAAGTTTCTCAGCGCCTGCTCGAAGCTTCGTTATCCGGCGATCTGAGGTCCGCTCTTGAATGCATCGCCAATCCGTTCGTCGACGTCAACTTCGTCGGCGCCGTTTGCTTGAAAACGAGGAAGATCGAAGTCGTTTTGAGAGAAGAATCCGCACCTCCTTTCCTTCTTTCTATCTTTACTTTTTTTTTTTTTTTTAAAAACAAAAGAACGAGAGAAAAAGAAGAAAAACTGGAGAAACTTGAAAAAAGAAATTATACATTTGAAACATCCACACCAAGTATCGGTCTTGCTTTGCTTCTGTCTTTTCAGTTCAGATCTGAGATTTCTCAGGTCCAAGCTATGGCGGAGAAGGAAAAAAAAGTCCAACAATTGGCAAGTAAACATACATGAGATTTTTATTTTATTTTTTTTTTTTTTTTCAGAAAAAAAAGGAGATTTTTTTTTTTTTTGTAGAAATCAGGTAAAAAATGATACAAAAAAAGGAGATTTTTATTTTTTTATTTTTTTTTTCAGAAAAAGGAGATTCTTTTTTTTGTTGTAGAAATCAGGTAAAAAATGATACAAAAAAAATTTGTTGTTTAAAGAGGTAGCAGGTGAGTCGGGCCAGGTAGGCCCGCGCGCGGCCCACGTGACCCGCGCTTGGGCTGACCCCCCTACTGTCTCCCTTTTTTTTTTTGTTTTGTGTTCTTTATTTTGTTTTTGCTTTTTTTTTTGTCTTATTCGGTTTTTATTTTATTATTTATTTATTATTTGCTAATTTTTTTTTGTTTTTTTTTTGCAGGTTTTATTTTATATTATATTATTATTATTTGTATATTAGTATTATTATTATTGTTATTAATTATTTTCCTAACCATATATTTTTTAGAAAAAAAAATACTATTATTTTTAAGAAAACTATTATTATATTATATTATATTTTATATTTTTATATTTTATTAATAATTGTATATTTTTAATATTATTAACTATTAATTTATTTTTAAGATTAGATTAATTATTAATTGAAAAATAATTATTTTTAAATTAATAAATTGAGATTTTTTTCAATGATGAAATTCAAAAAAATTACGAATGGTTGATTTCTGAGAAATTTCTAGGTGAGAAGTTTCTCTTAAAAATTCTCCAGAATAAATAGAATGATTTTTTAAGAGATTAATTTCAATACCAATAAAAATCAAAATTTTATTTTTTAAGAATAATTAATTTTCAATATCTTTTTCTCAAATTGATTTTCCATAATGAATGTTTAATTTAAATTGAAGGATAAATAAAGATTTTTTTCGATGATGAAATTCAAAAGAGTTGCGAATGGATAACTTTTAAGAAATTTCTAGGTAAGAAAAATTCTTTTAAAAATTCTCCAGTTAGAATGGAAGAATATTTTAAGAGATGATTTTCGATATTAAGAATCACAATTTATTTTTCGAACAAACATTAATAAAATGTGGATTATTTTTGGAAGATTAATTTAAGAGAAATAACTTGGCTAAACAATCTAACTTTTTCGACGACGGAGCCTCTTCAATAGAACGAATGGTTTCTTTTGAATACTCTCGAGGTGAGGAAACATTTTTTAGTAATTTCTCCAGAATGAATGGAAGAAAGACCTAAAAAATAATCTCTGATATTTCTAACTTTAACAATTAAAATGAAATAGGATAGACAAGACCATTTAATTAAGACTTTTAAGTATCACAAGACTAATTAGGTACTATCTTTTAGATATGTGTCGTGAGGGTGCTAATCCTTCCTCACACGTAACCGTACTCCCTAACCTAGTTCTGATAAGCAGATCAGAACCTATTCTTTTTAAGGTGCCTTAGTCAAGCTTAGGATTACTTTAAATAGAATAGATTCATAAATGTGACTAATCACACCTAGATTAGATGATTAGTGGCGACTCCATTGATTTGTGTCTAGCATGTTGAATTCGTATTTGGCACGTTATGACAGTTTGGCGACTCCACTGGGGACACTTGAGAGTCGAGCCATAAATTAGTCTTGTGATAAATTAGGTTTTAAAAATTGGTCTTTAAGTGTTTAATTTTTATGTATTTATTTATTTGTTTATTTATTTTTATTTTTATTTATTTTTATTTTTGATTTTGATTTTTGTTATTTGTACTAACAATTTTTTTTCATTGTACATTTATGGGTAAAGAGAGATTTGAATGTCCCTTCGCACACACGACACATTGCATATCATAAAGTCCTATACCTGGACTCGTCCCTTTCAGGAGGGGGTAAAGTACCTACGCCTCGAGAGGTGAAAACCTCCGCAACGGCTAGCGAAACACCTTCAGAGTGTAAAGTACCAAAGTCTTTGAGAGGTGATAACCTCCGCCATAACTTTGGAAAATACTCTCACCCGAATTGAACCCTTCTGGTTGGAGCCTGTAATGGGTGAGGAATGGGGTGCCTTACTCATTCTACATGGATGATGTTAAGGAGCAATTTGGGGACCTTTTTAGCTTGGTCAAGTATCCTAAACCCAGCATATAAACAATACTTAGGTGGCCAAACTTTAAGATAGAGCCATGTCCAACCTTATATAGAGGAGAACCCGAATTTAGGACACATGAAGGGAAACTTCTTACCCTATACTTTTTCATTAACATGATGCTTGTTTACCTAACACATTTGTTTTGCTGGTATGCTCACCATGATGATGTAGTGCTTACACATGTTGTTGTATTTTTATCTTTTCATAAGTTTGTTGACATAATATCTAACTGTTTGTTTCTTTCTTTTTATACATCATGCATCTTCATAAAGTCATCTTGCCACATAACGGTCTAGATAAAAAGAATGTCTACTAAATCCATCGAAAACCTGATAGTCGCCAAGCGTGAGTCTGCCAGTAGTTTGAAGCTTAGGTCTGAAGCAATCCAGCAAAGTACAGGAGATTGTCTTCCAGTCGGGTTTGTCTCTACTCTTCCCGAGATAGTTCACATGGATCTGGCACAGAACAACCTTGAAGATCTGATCAGCATTTGGCATTCCTGGAATGGAACTCGACAAGAAACGTTTAGACGAAAGTATGGGGACCTGGCTTTGCTCTTATCTGTCGAAGTCAATAATAACTTGGTAAGAGCCATGATGCAGTTTTGGGACCCATCATAAGGTGCTTCGTGTTCAACGAAGTAGATATGGTTCCAACTATAGAAGAATATCCGGCCTTGCTTCGTTTGGACCCTCCTAATCCAGACAAGGTCTACTGGAAGAACAAGACAGGTTATCGGAAGAAGATAGCAAAGATCATGGGAATCGGCTTGACAGAAGTTGACAAGATTGTGAAGACAAAGGGTAAAAGCACTGGTATTCCATGGAATGTTCTCCGAAATTTCATTGTCAAAAACCCGGATGATGATAAAGGTTTAGAGGTGATGGCTCTGGCTATTTACGGACTTGTGGTTTTCCCGAAGATATTGGGACATATTGAAACAACTGTGGTGAATTTCATGGACCAAGTTCAACACCAGATTAATACGGCTCCAGCTATATTAGCCGAGTCTATCAGGTCACTGAATCACTGCAGGAGAAATGGAAAAGGGCGTTTCATCGGATGTTTACAGTTGCTCTACATCTGGATGAAAAGTCATTTTGAGTGCCAAGAGTCGAAGTTTCGAAAGCCATACTTCACCACTAGTATCCCCATCAAGGAATTCTGTGAAAGCACATGGCCTGAATCAAGGTCAAAAGAAGAATGGGTAGCAATGTTGCGAGGACTTACAAGTCGACAAGTAATTTGAAAAGCACCATGGATGCCTCATGGACTTATGTTTTTTAGCTGTGGTGATCAACCTTGGGTTCCTCTCTTGGGACTATGGGGCGTCGTTAGCTACTCTCCCATCATGGTACGGAGACAGGCTGGATATAAGCAGTTCATACCGATGACTCACGGACTTAACCAGGTGGATTTCTCTTATTTAGACAAAAGGGTTATCAACAGGATAGAAGAACTCACAAAGGCTTGGAAATTAACGGTTAGAGTTGAAGGAGGTAGTATCTCGTGGAACACTACTCCTGAATACTCTGTGTGGCAGGCCAGGAGAGCAAAAGATGTTGTGATTCCTTGTAAGAGAAGTTCAGATGGTTCAGCTAAGGTTATAGCCTCGGATTCTATGCTGAGGATAGAAAAGGCTAAAAGGAAGCTGCAAGAAGAAAATGATGAATTAGGAGAAGAGAACCAGAAGCTGCAATCGAGGGTAGAAGAGTTAGAAAAGGGCTTGGACAAAGAAAAAAGCAAGGCCAAGAAGCTTTGATTAAAAGTTCGAAAGTTGGGGGATGGTTTAGTGGAAAAAAATGGCACTATTCAGAAACTCACCGAAGATGGCGACACTTTGAAAGAATCCTTGGCAGGTATGGAAAAGATGTAATCGCTTTTGACTGCCGAGGTCGGACGCCTAAAAGATGAAAAAAGGGAGTAATTGTTTGATCAAGAAAGAAAGATAGCTGATTGCCAAGAATTTGTTACCGAATTAATGAAATTGAAGGAAGAATGTTCCAAATTCCGAGATGCGAACTCTAAAAAGCAAAATCTTCTAGAAAATATGTTCTACCATTTCGATGTGGCATCCCGCAAGGCAGAGGACATGTATGATAGAATCATGGAGGTTAAGGCAAAAGTACATCCGTTCCATGAAAACAGCCATCTATATACAAACTTTTGGATGAAGCTCAGTCTCACTACCGTTAGATTGTCAAGTTCCTTTGGAGGCGTTAGGATTTTTTAGATTTATTTTTTTAGGATTCTTTGTAAGAATTTTCATTAGGACTAGTTGAAGTTTTATTTTTTATGTTTTTAGGATCGCTTTGGTTTTTAGGATTTCTATGGATTTGGTAATTTTATTTATAAAATTCGTTATGTGGCTGGTGTTCTTTCATAACATTTCATCCATATGTGCATAAACATCATCAATTTAGATTTAAAGTTTTAAGCATATCGTCCTGATTTAAGAAATTTTGCTAAAGGTTCAAGGATAGCTCGACAGTCAGAATCTTCGAGACAGTCTTCTCGTCACTCTTACAACACCAGATCAAGAGTTAGAGAAATGGCCCAAGAGCAATTTTTAAGGATAGATAAGGTAGAACAAGCTCAGGATGAGATTAGAGAGCAGTTAAGTTCTTTGCTGGAAATGATGAAAAGTCTGAAAAGGAAGAATAAGGATGATGAATCTGGTTCTCCAAGAAAAAAGCAGAACGTGGGTGAATCTTTATGTTCGCCCGATTTTCGACCTCAAGCGCAACATGAACAATTACAGCAGATGCCCTACATGGAAGGATTCACTTATCCACACGGCCAACCTCAAATCCTGGGGTTCACTTTTCCTTTTCCTGGAACAAAGATAGATCCAGTCCAAGTTCCAGATTTGGACGATCCCGAAGAGTTAGAGAAGCTGCAAGTGGCAGAAGAGATCGAGTCTCGTAAAATGAAGATGATTGAAGAAAGGCTTCAAGCTGTTGAGGGTTTAGACTACTATGGTTCTATGGATGCTGAGGGGCTTTGTTTAGTACCGGATGTAGTAATCCTGCCTAAGTTCAAGACTCCTGACTTTGAAAAGTTTGATGGGTCCAAGTGTCCCATATCTCATGTCACCATGTACTGCCGGAAAATGGCAGCCCACACCAAAGATGACAAGCTGCTTGTCCATGTATTTTAGGATAGTCTTACGTAATCCGCTGCTAGATGGTATGTTCAACTCGACAGGAATCAGGTTCGTACTTGGAAAGAATTGGCCAAGGCATTCATCAACCAGTATAAGCACATTGTTGATATGGCTCCGGACCGTTTGTCTCTAAAAAATATGGAGAAGAAGTCCACCGAAAGTTTTAAGGACTATGCCCAGAGATGGAGGGATATTGCTGCCCAGATCCAGCTGCCTCTGACTGAGAAAGAGACTACGGTACTGTTCGTTAGTACTCTTAAGGCGACGTACTACGACAGGATGATCGGGAATGCCATAAAGAACTTTGCTGATATGGTGATTTCCAGCAAAATCATAGAAAATGCCATCAAGAGTGGCAATATTGAAAGGGGAGAATCGGTTGTGAGAAGGAATAGTGTGACAAAGAAGAATGAAGCTGATGTCCAGACTGTTGCATATGGAGGGCAACAAACGGGAGGTTACTTTCGGCACTTCCCACGATCTGTGTACCAGCCATATTACCCGAATTCCAATGCCATCAATCCGGTTTCATATGCTTATCCACCTGCACCTCCGCAGACGTTCCAATCTAATTTTCGAAAAGACCATTGGCTCCTCCAGTTGGGCCATCCGTATAAGCCAATCAAACCACAAGTAATCCGAGGGGACCACGAGCCAACCAGGAAAGAATATTGTTTGATCCAATTCCCATGGCTTATGCAGACTTGCTCCCAGATCTTATCAAGAACCTTCTGGTTGCACCAGTACACTTGGAACCTTTGAAACCTCCATACCCTAGGTGGTATGATCCTAATGCCCGATGTGACTACCATTCGGGAAACGTGGGACACTCCACCGAAAATTGCACAGCTTTGAAGTACAAAGTGCAAGGTTTGATTAAGGCCGGGTTGATAAATTTTGAAGAGAAAGGTGGCCCGAACGTCAACGATAATCCTTTACCAAACCATGCAAGACCGGCGGTAAATGTTTTGGGAGATGGCAAGATTACCGTAATCAAGCAGAAAGTGGAGGAGGTTACGACATCAATAGATTATATTTTCGATGTCCTGGTTAAAGCTAGCATGATTAGTCCTACACAGGCTAATTTGGATAGCTATCTTGGTAAATATGATCCAAGCAAGATTTGCAAATATCACCAAGGTATAGTGGGCCATTCGGTGCAAGGTTGTGTCGAATTCCGACAGGAGTTACAAAAACTGATGGATATCTCCCGAATTGAGTTTTACACAGAGTTTGGGGCAGATGAAATTGATGTGGTAATTGGAGAATCTTCGGTGCCTGTTGTGAAATCGATCACATTTTTTTATGAGAAAAAGACGAGTAAGTTCGAGGATGAGAAGCCAACGGGGGTCAAAATTCCCGTTATTACGATCAGTGTCCCTAGTCCATTTCCATATCAAAATGATAAAGTAGAACCGTGGAGATATGGATGTGACGTCATGATTAATCCTGAAGCTGCCAATTTAACTGGAGTAGGAAGAGTGACTCGGAGTAGGCGTTGTTATTCGCCTGATATACTTGATAGGGACAAGAAAGGAAAAGCAATGGAAGAAGAAAAGAATGAAGAGCCGGGAAGCAAGACAAACCCGTTGGTGGTACGGGATATGGAATACAAGATGCCTGTGACTTAGAGAGAGCCTTGTGAATTTTTGAAGCTGATCAAACACAGAGAATACAGTGTGGTTGAACAGTTAAATAAAATGCCAGCTCAAATTTCGCTATTGTCACTGTTGTTAAATTCCGAGCCTCACAAAGAAGCTTTGCTGAAAGTTCTGAACAAGGCACATGTGCCTCACAATATTTTCGTGGAAAATGTGGGTCATATTGCAGGAAATCTGGTGGCTACCAATTTTATAACTTTTAACGATGATAAGATCCCGCCGAAAGACAGGGGCAGTACCAAGGCCCTTCATATCACAGTCAAGTGCAAAAGTCATGTTATGGCTAAAGTACTTATCGATAATGGTTCTTCCATTAATGTTATGCCGATGACTACATTATCTAAGCTTCCAATAGATGTGTCTCACATTCAACTCAGTCACATGATTGTGAGAGCCTTTGATGGGACCCGTCGAGCAGTTTTGGGAGATATTGAGATACCTCTGCAGATTGGGCCTTGTACTTTCAAGATAAAGTTTCAGGTTCTGGAGATTTCACCATCTTACAATTATCTGTTGGGAAGGCCATGGATTCACATGGCCCTGGCAGTTCCCTCATCGTTGCACCAGAAAATCAAATTTGTTATGGAGGATCATCTGGTATGTGTCAACGGGGAAGAGGATTTGTTGGTAACCCAGTCCCCAACCACGCCTTATGTCGAGGCAGCTGATGAAGCATTGGAATGTTCGTTCAGATCATTTGAATTCATCAATGCAACATATGTTGGTGAAGGGTCAAAGGTGCCTGCTCCGCGTTTCTCTCAAACGGTTGGCATGTTGTTCATGCAGACTATTGGAATGGGTTGGCGAATTGGTTCTGGATTAGGGAAGCATCTTCAAGGGATCAGGGAGATGCCAGAGATTCAAGTAAACAGAGAAAGGTTTGGGTTAGGCTACAGGCCAACTAGGAGGGATTGGGAGATGGTCGAGTTCGAGAAGAGGAAGAAAAGATTGGCTCGTGTGAAAGGATATGAGTGGGAGCCGAGAAAGATGGTCTTTCCTCATCTTTATTCCACTTTTCGTTTGGGGGGATGTATTTATCCCGATGCACCTCCACCAAATCTAGAAACAGCATTTTCTGAGCTTTCTATTCAAATGGTGGAGAAAGCAAGAATGAAATCTGATATTGAGGAAGAGTTGTTGGTGTACCCGTGTTCACCTGAAATGGAGCTGGGTAATTGGAAAGTGACGAAACTGCCGGTTATCCTTGAATCTCATAAAAAGTAATGCAGTGAGTCAAGTCCCTAGTTGCTCATGCCCAAGGGCATTAGGGATGGTCTTTTATGTATAGGCTAGTTTATTTCTCATTATTTTAATAAATTAGGAACAAGATGTATTTACATTCACTCTTTCATTCATGGTTGTCATTTTTTCTTTATTTCATTGTTGCCATTCTCTTTCTTTATATACCAATATATATTCTTTCGATTCCATTCAATTTTAGGATTCCAAGTAATGAATACAAAGACAATCTTAATAATAATTCAGGATTCGATTTTGAAAACACAGTTCATATTGATGAATTTGATAATGAAGAGGAATCAGATGACTATACTTTGTCTCCAGATTTATTGAGATTAATGGAACAAGAAAAGAAACCGATTGAACCACATCAAGAGGTTACTGAGATGATCAATTTGGGAGATGAGGAAAATAAGAAAGAAGTAAAGATCGGCACGTCGTTGCCACCTGTTCAAAATAAGAGATTAGAAGATTTGCTCAAAGAATTTGTGGATGTGTTCGCATGGTCATACAGAGACATGCCGGGTTTAGATACAGATATTATGGAGCATAGATTGCCTTTGCGGCCAGAACGCAAGCCAGTGCAACAAAAGTTAAGATGGATGAAACCATAGATGCTGTTGAAGATTAAAGAAGAAGTAAAAAAGCAATTTGATGCAGGCTTTCTGGAGGTAGCTAAGTATCCGGAGTGGGTAGCCAACATCGTCCCAGTTCCTAAGAAAGATGGGAAAGTGAGAATGTGTGTTGATTACCGAGATTTGAACAAGGCAAGTCCAAAGGATAATTTTCCTTTGCCTCATATTGACACCCTCATGGATAACACTGCTAGACATTCCACGTTTTCGTTCATGGACAGTTTTTCAGGGTATAACCAGATCAAGATGGCTTCGGATGATATGGAGAAGACCATATTTGTTACAATGTGGGGGACCTTCTGTTATAAGGTCATGCCTTTTGGGTTGAAAAATGCCGGAGCTATTTACCAACGGGCAATGGTAACTCTGTTTCATGACATAATGCATAAAGAGATTGAAGTTTATGTGGATGACATGATAGCAAAATCCCATGAAGATGAAGATCATTTGGTCAACCTCAGAAAGCTGTTTGAAAGATTGAGAAAATTTCAGCTGAGATTGAATCCTGCCAAGTGTACGTTTGGCGTCAAATCCGGCAAATTGCTGGGTTTTGTGGTTAGTGATAGAGGAATTGAAGTAGATCCAGAAAAATTAAAGGCGATTCAGAATCTGTCTCCCCCTCGCACGCAAAAAGAAGTGAGAGATTTCTTGGGAAGGCTGAATTATATATCATGCTTCATTTCTCAACTCACCCTCAAATGTGATCCTATCTTCAAGCTTTTTCGCAAACAGGATACTGGTGAATGGACTGAAGAATGTTAGGAAGCTTTCGATAAAGTTAAAAGTACCTGTCAAATCCACCGGTGTTAGTTCCTCCAATTTTGGGAAAGCCATTGATTCTGTATTTGACAGTGTTCGAGAAATCCATGGGATGTGTTCTGGGGCAACAAGATGAGACAGGAAAGAAGGAGCATGCCATCTACTATCTGAGTAAAAAGTTTACTGACTATGAATCTAGATACTCATTGCTGGAAAAGATGTGTTGCGCTCTAGCATGGATGGCTCATAGACTCAGACAGTACATGTTGTACAACACAACATGGCTCATAGCAAGGTTGGATCCTCTGAAGTACATTTTTGAGAAGCCGTCATTATCAGGAAGGATTACAAGATGGCAAGTCACTTTATCCGAGTATGACATTGTTTATGTGACTCAGAAAGCAATAAAAGGAAGTGTGATAGCCGAATTCTTGGCTGATCGGGCTTCCGAAGAATATGAGCCAATGCAATTTGATTTCCCGGATGAGGATTTGATGGCTGTTTCAAGAGGAGATGACGAAGAATGTGAAGAAAAACCCTGGAAGATGTTCTTTGATGGGGCTTCTAATGCTTTTGGGCATGGAATTGGAGTGGTCTTGATATCCCCAGATGGTCAATATTATATGATTACTACACGATTGGATTTTAATTGCACCAACAACATGGCTGAATATGAGGCATGCATCATGGGCTTGCAAGCGGCAATTGAAAGAAAGATTGATGTGTTGGAGGTATATGGTGATTCAGCTTTGGTCATTTATCAGTTGAAAGGAGAATGGGAAACGAGGGATTCGAAGTTGATCTTGTACCAAAAATACACAACTGAATTGATCAAGCATTTTGAAAAGATTCAGTTTCAACACTTACCCCGGGAGAAAAATCAGATGGCTGATGCTTTAGCCACTTTAGCTGCGATGTTTAAGCTGGATGCAAAAGCTGAGATTCAACCAATTAAGTTGGGTGTGAAAGGATCTCCGGCACATTGTTTAGATGTTGAAGAAGAAATTGATGGTCAGCCTTGGTATTTTGACATCATGCAATACGTCAAATATCAGCGATACCCGGAATACACCTCGGACAATGATAAACGGCTCATCCGAAGATTAGCTATGGGTTTCTTCCTTGATGGAGAGATATTGTACAAGAGGGGCCGAGATATGGTGCTTTTAAGGTGTGTTGACGCCAGAGAAGCAAAAAGGATACTGGAGGAAGTGCATGATGGAATCTGTGGGGCACATGCGAATGGTCACATGATGGCTAGGCAGATAATAAGGGCTGGCTATTATTGGCTGACGATGGAGAAAGACTGTATTGACTATGCACGAAAATGTCATAAATGCCAAATCTATGCGGATAAGATCAACGCTCCTCCGAATGAGTTGCATGTTTTGGCACCTCCGTGGCCTTTCTCAATGTGGGGCATGGATGTGATTGGACCGATCACCCCAAAGGCAACAAATGGGCATCGGTTCATTTTCGTGATGATTGATTATTTCATAAAGTGGGTAGAAGCAGCCTCGTATGTGAGTGTAACACGGGCAGTGGTCTGTAAGTTCATAAAGAAAGAGATAATTTTTCGATATGGACTACCAGAGAGAATCATTTCTGATAATGCTCGTAATCTGAATAGCAAGATGTTGAAAGAGGTTTGTGAACAGTTTAAGATCAAGCATCACAATTCAGCGCCGTATCGTCTGAAGATGAACGGAGCAGTGGAAGCAGCCAATAAGAACATCAAAAAGATTGTAGAAAAGATGACTGATGTCTACAAAGATTGGCATAAAAAGTTGCCTTTCGCCTTGCATGCTTATAGAACTTCGGTTCGCACATCCACAAGGGCAACCCCGTTTTCATTGGTATATGGAATGGAGGCTGTGTTACCAGTCGAGGTAGAAATCCCTTCTTTAAGGGTATTGAAAGAGGTTGATCTGGAAGAAGCAGAATGGGTACGGGATCATTTTGAGCAGTTGAATCTCATTGAGGAAAAGAGACTTGCAGCATTGTGCCATGGTCAGTTGTACCAGAAGCGAATGATGCAAGCGCATGATAAGAAAGTCCGTCCAGACATTTCAGGGAAGGGGAGTTAGTCTTGAAAAAGATTCTTCCGTATCAGCATGATCATCGAGGGAAGTGGACATCGAATTGGGAAGGTCCTTATGTGGTGAAAAAAGCTTTCTCAGGTGGAGATTATTTTTGACTGAGATGGATGGGGATGTTTTGCCAAACCCAATTAATTCAAAATGCTGTGAAGAAATATTTTGCTTAAAAAAGAGTAAAAAAAAGTAAAAAAAAATGAAAAAAATGAAAAAAGAAAAAAGAAACAGGAGGACTCAAATTGAAAACCCGAAAAGGGCGGTTTGGGTCAATGGGGGTTGTCTAAGTTGAAAACTCGAAAGGGCGGCTTAGATATGAGGAGAATCAGCGTCGTCCAGAAAATTTCATGAAGATAGAGACAATGTCTAGTTTGATGAACTCTGAAGGATTGAAGACATCGATTGGAATTGGTTTTTAGATGAGAATTTTGAATGAACTATTAAGATTGTCTAAGTATTCATTGTTTGGATACTGTTTTGTTATCGTAACACCTTTTTGATAAACCTTTTTGAGATGCTCTTTTATTCCTTGAGATGAATTCTTTTCCTTATTTTATTAATAAAGATCTTTCTTTCCAGCCTATTTTTGCCTTCCATTTGTTATTCTTAATCTTATACCTTTGCATTGAATAGAGGGAATACATCATGCATTGCGTTTGCTATGAAATTAGAATAATGATTGATAAATTGGAATATGATCTTAAGAGATCCCTGCATTTATTTTTATGAGAAATCTATAGATAACTGGACAGAAAAGTCAGGAGATGAAATAAGATCTGATTTTTAAAAGTGAGAATCCTTGAAGATGAGAATTTTCGGGATGGAATGTTAAAGCCCAGTTGAGCTGGCATAAGATGAGATATAGAATGATTGGTGTTTTGAAATTTTTGAAGAAAAAAATTTATTTATATTCAGCAGATTTTGAAAACTGAAAGAGACAATAAGATTCATTCTACCAGTTTAAAGCCAAGTGCAAACAGAGATGAATGATGAGCTTGAGAACCTTTTATCAAGAAATTCAGGGAGTTGATTTACAGAGCATTCATGACATCCATTTGCACGATATGCACCGGCATTCATGGCATTCATGTACTGCATTGCATTTATTTGCACACAAGAAAGTTTATTTCAGGTTTTCAGTATGATTTGAACATGGGTTTGGAATGCTAATTTGCGAGGTTAGCGATTTCTTTCGGGACTCAAGGTAAGATTTTTGAAGTCTACATTTACATTTGAGAATTTTGCAAATTTCTTTATTTTCTTTTAAAGTTGAAGCCTCGGTGGAGGAGTATTTTCTTTTAAAGTTGAAGCCTCGGTGGAGGAGTATTTTCTTTTAAAGTTGAAGCCTCGGTGGAGGAGATTTTATTTAAAGTTGAAGCCTCGGAGGAGGAGTATTTTCTTTTAAAGTTGAAGCCTCGGTGGAGGAGTTTTTATTTAAAGTTGAAGCCTCGATGGAGGAGTATTTTCTTTTAAAGTTGAAGCCTCGGTGGAGGAGTATTTTCTTTTAAAGTTGAAGCCTCGGTGGAGGAGTATTTTCATTAAAGTTGAAGCCTCGGTGGAGGAGTTTTTATTTAAAGTTGAAGCCTCGGTGGAGTTTTTATTTAAAGTTGAAGCCTCGGTGGAGGAGTATTTTCATGTAAAGTTGATGCCTCGGTGGAGGAGTATGTTTTTACGGTAAGTTTATTTAAAGTTTATGCCTCGCTTAAATGAGCTTTTCTACAATAGGATTTTCTTTAAATACATAGGACTTAGTAGGGTGTCTACGTCTTTGTACATCCCCTGTTTCTCAGGGAATACACAAAAAGGGGCAACTGTAGACACCGGATTTTATCCGGGTTTTATTTATTCTTTTATTAAAAGAAAAAAAATCAAAAAATCAAAAAAATTGGATAATTTCGAAAATTAAAAGAAAAATCAGAAGAAATTCGGAATTAATAAAAAATGAAAAAAAAAGTTTTGGTTGAAACAAATCACCTTTTTGGATTGAAATAGGACTTTAAAAAAATGAGATTAGATTAAAATTCCTAATCCTAGTGGAACTAAATCTCTCCTCTATAAAAAAGAACCCAAGCACCACAATCAAAAGGGGATCAGAAATCAAGGAGAGTCAGATGCAAAGAAATCATAAGATTTTTTCGAAATAAAAAAATATTTTTTTTGTGAGAGAAAAATTTTGAAAATTCAAAAGTGAGAGTTAGAATTTGTTTCGAAGAAATTCTTGAGAAAGAAAAGTTGGGTTTTAATTAGAGAAAGCATATACTAGAAGTTGGTGGCCATTCGACGGTCAACGAAGTAGATCGGAGGAGGTGAAGTTTCGAACTTCAATTTCAGATCTAGGAAATTTCAAAGAGATTCGGCTGAAACTAATTTGGTTTTTGAAACGAAGAGGTCGAGAGGAATTTTTTAGTATTTTTTCGAGAATTTTTTGATCACCGACGACGACGATCGGCAACAGTGGCTGCAGCGGATGGCCGAATTCTGGGCAGCGAAGAGTGTTCTTGAGATTTTTATTTTTTTTCAGAGAAAAGGAGATTTTTTTTTTGTGTAGAAATCAGGTAAAAAATGATACAAAAAAAAATTGTTGTTTAAAGAGGCAGCAGGTGGGTCGGGCCAGGCAGGCCCGCACGCGGCCCACGCGACCCGTGCCTGGGCTGACCCCCCTGCTGTCTCCCTTACTTTTATTTTATTTTTTTTTGTGTTCTTTATTTTGTTTTTGCTTGTCTTTTGTCTTATTTGGTTTTTATTTTATTATTTATTTATTATTTACTAATTGTTTCTTTTAGTTTTTTTTTTGCAGGTTTTATTTTATATTATTATTATTTGTATATTAGTATTATTATTATTAATTATTTTACTAACCATATATTTTTTAGAAAAAAAAAAACTATTATTATTTTTAAGAAAACTATTATTATATTATATTTTATATTTTTATATTTTATTAATAATTGTATATTTTTAATATTATTAACTATTAATTTATTTTTAAGATTAGATTAATTATTAATTGAAGAATAATTATTTTTAAATTAATAAATTGAGATTTTTTTCAATGATGAAATTCAAAGAAATTACGAATGGTTGATTTCTGAGAAATTTCTAGGTGAGAAATTTCTCTTAAAAATTCTCCAGAATGAATGGAAGGATTTTTTAAGAGATTAATTTCAATATCAATAAAAATCAAAAATTTATTTTTTTAGAATAATTAATTTTCAATATCTTTTTCTCAAATTGATTTTCCATAATGAATGCTTAATTTAAATTGAAGGATAAATTAAGATTTTTTCCGATGATGAAATTCAAGAGAGTTACGAATGGATGACTTTTAAGAAATTTTTAGGTGAGAAAAATTCTTTTAAAAATTCTCCAGAACGAATGGAAGAATATTTTACGATATTAAAAATCACAATTTATTTTTCGAACAAACATTAATAAAATATGGATTATTTTTGGAAGATTAATTTAAGAGAAATAACTTGGCTAAACAATCTAACTTTTCCGACGACGGAGCCTCTTCAATAGAACGAATGGTTTCTTTTGAATACTCTCGAGGTGAGAAAACATTTTTTAGTAATTTGTCCAGAATGAATGGAAGGAAGACCTAAAAAATAATCTCCGATATTTCTAACTTTAACAATTAAAATGAAATAGGATAGACAAGATCATTTAATTAAGACTTTTAAGTATCACAAGACTAATTAGGTACTATCTTTTAGATAGGCGTTGTGAGGGTGCTAATCCTTCCTCACACGTAACCGTACTCCCGAACCTAGTTCTGATAAGGAGACCAGAACCTATTCTTTTTAAGGTACCTTAGTCAAGCTTAGAATTACTTTAAATAGAATAGATTCATAAAGGTGACTAATCACACCTAGATTAGATGATTAGTGGCGACTCCATTGATTTGTGTCTAGCATGCTGAATTCGTATTTGACACGTTATGACATTATTTTTATTATTTTTTATTATTTAAAAAATTTTAATTAAAAAGTAAACTAAAAAATAAAAATATTTAAATATTTATTTTTTAAATTAAAAAAATTTATTTATTTTAATTAAAAAAGTAAATTAAAAAATAAGTAGAGAAGGGAGGAGAAGATTTTTTTATCAAGAATAATTTTGTCTTTACAATTTTTTCTAACATTTTTTTAGTTTTTCATTTATCTTTTTCAAATAATTGTTACTTGTTATACCATTTAACAATTATTGTATTGTTGATAAATATGTTTTTCAAATTTACCCTTCTTTTTTTCTTTAAAAATAGTTATAGTTTTCTTAGGAGCAGATGTGGGTAGCTTTTTTTAAGAGTGGATAATTTTCTTAAAATATATATATTTTATTAGAAATTATAAAAACAAAAATATTTTAACTTTAATTTTAATTTTAATTTTATATTTATTATTATTAATATTTTATTTAACTAAATTTTTTGGTAATTTTACTAATTGATTTAGTGTCACTTAATTTTTGACACCAAACTTAATTAGGAGCATTATTAATAGTATAGATTATTATTATTATTAAGAAATATTATCCTTTATTAAATGTTAAATAGGTAGTTTTTTTATTAGATATGAGTAGTTTTTTAGAAGTGGATAGTTTCTTACAAATAAATTAAAAGAACAAAGTATCTCTAATTTTATTTTGGTTTTTTGATTAATTTTTTTAATTAAATTAATGCCATTTAATTCATAATATCAACTAAGTCAAATATTTTATAAATAGTATAGATGTCGTCCTTATAAATGGAAAAACTGAAATGTAGCCCACCTTCGTTTCCTTTGGAACCTCCAGAACAGGCTCCGATCCAAGTTCCTGAAGCTCGTTTTAAGGACTTTTAATATTTTGACGGGCAGATTAATGGGCTACATCTCAAATCACCTAAGACCCACGGCTTTAAGGTTTGTTTGTTTTTTTCTTTTTTTGGTCAATAACATTTATAAAAAATTTTAACTAACGTAATTAAAAATTTGCTACATATCTCATTTTTTTAATTATTTATTTTTTTAATATACTTTAAAAGGTATGTGTCACTCTGCTAATTTCGTTTATAAAATTTAAAAACTTTATTAAAAATGGATAAAAAAATTTCTTTATTTATAGTAAGAGTTTGTTTATGATAGAGAAAATTTTTAGTTCCACAAGTAGGGTTAAAAAATTATCACAAATTTTATTTTTTTAATTAATTTTTTAATATACTTTAAAAAATATGTATCATCCGATTGACTCGTTTATAAAACCTAAAAATTTTAATAATGGTAATGACATAATTTTTCTTATAATAATCAGTTTGAAGAAATTAAACAGCCGCTTTTACCTCCATTTTATTTAATAAATTTGAAATCTTTACCTTTTTTTTTTTTCCTAAAGAAATCATTACTTTAAAGACCAGTTCGGATTTCTCCCTAAGTTTTTATTATTCCAATTCTACAATATTCAATTTTGACCATTTATGTCACGAAATTTACTCTATATAATAAACTTCATAATCAGTGGAGAACATTCTATAAATTAATTTCTTTCTTTATGTTTATGAACAACTTTGAATGATTCAATGGAAATTAATTATGTAAATTTTGAATTTTTAACTCTCTTCTTATATAAAAACTAAAAATCCAATCACAGGATTGTCAATGAATTTAAACCAAAAGTTGCTTGAATTTTGTAATTTTTTTTTGAAATAATATCTTAAACAGTACTATTTATTAACACATTAAAATAATATTTATAATTTTTATTAACATATTGTTTTTTATTGAAATTAATAAAAATAAGTATATCAAAAGATAATTATTTTTTAAAATAAATCGTCTACTAATTTAAAAAATACTTATAATCATGAGGAGGAGGGATTCATTTATATTAATATAAAATTAATTTAGTTTTAATTTGTTATACAATTTTTATTTTTTAATTCGAGCGTTACATTTCATACTCTATTCATATAGATTATGCATGTCAAATTTCGAGTAAATTAAAAATTTATAACTATTTATTTGATGTAAAATAATTCAATCGTTAAATATATATATAATATGGTATTCTCGATCAATATAATATAGATATTAGATCGATTCAAAATTTTATGTGCACGACGGGTATGATTATATTATTAAATTTAATGATCAATTTATTAAATATTAATCTTACATAAAATTATAAAAACATTTAAAATTAATTAATTTTACAATAATCTAAGTCGATCCACTAATTATTGGTTAATTGAAATTTTTGAAAATTAAAACAAGCAAACTTTTTCTAGACTAGCAAAGGACGGTCACGCTAACGTAAGCGCTGACTGTATTCTCTAAGAGAAGTCCATATTTTTCAGCCAATTTAAGAGTCCACTAAAACGTTTACTTAGAACATGCTAAAAAACAATTGGCTGCTGCGACGTGTCGGGTCGGGTCGGGTTGAGCCCAAATTTTTTTGAAAATTCTTGTTCCAAGCCTGGCATTAACCGGGTCCGGATAGGTTCATCGACCTGTGAATATTATTTATTATATTTAAAAATTAAAAAAATATTTTTTATTAATATTTTTTATATTTTTATATTTTTATAATTAAAATTAAATTAAATAATATTATTTTAATACTTAAAATTTTATTCTAGATCAGTTCGGAATAAAAAATTCCTGTCCAGTTTCATGCCTTCGCTTTTTTTAAATCCTTTAAATTAATTAGGCTAAGCTTACAAGAGTCAAGCCTAGTAGTAGCACCTACGGCTATGGCTGGCTGCTTACTATTTTTCGTATAATCAGATAATTTTCTTTCTAATTATGTCTTTCCACTCAACTATCTTAATTTGTTTATATATTAAAAAATTTTGTAGTCCAATTACAAATATTTTCTTCTCTCCTTCTTTCCTCTCTCCTTCACAATCCATCTTACAGTAAATAATATTAAACTCCTTTTCTCAATCTTATATTAATACTCCTTTCGTCTCATTCTTTTTTTTTTTTTTTATGTTTCAAAATTATGTCTTTTTTTTTTAATATTAATTTTTTTTTTATATCTCAATTTTTTTTTTCTTTTTTTTTTTTTTGCCTTTTGGCATTAAAAATTATGAAACTTTAATTTAAAAAAAAAAATGAAGAAAGTTTCTAGAAAAAGAACTTGATGGTGACTCAATTAAGAGTTGTAAACCCAAGTGCAGGTTATGTTCAAGTAATAAATTCTCGGGTGTCCGAGGTCGAACCACAGGGAAGCGTATTAGTAAGTATAAGTTTATAAATATATAAGAAAAAGAAAGTAAACAAGATATTAGGGAATCAACAACAAAACAAGATAAACAAGATATTAGAGAACAAAATAAACAAAATAACATAAAAGAAATTAAACAAAATATAAAAAAACAATAAGAAAAGATGTTGAGGTTAGAGAATCCACTCTTGGTGTTATGCTAAGATTAATCTTGTTTTATTACACAATTGAAATCCACACATAAGGGAGGTTCCAATCGGAAGGTTTAGCAATTCAGTCCAAATTGTCCAACGTCCATAGCATATGATATTATGTTCATTTGGTGTCCTCAAAACTCATAAAAAGAGTCCAAGCATTCCTTATGCCAAGGTATATGTCTACAACAAATCAAGGTTAAGAAACCAAGCATTTACTGTGCCATTTTCATTGTCAATAATGAATCAAGATCCCTACTTTGCAAGTATGATTTTAAACCAAAAGAAAATATTATCTATACTAGTGTTTATAAATGATGATTCATTTTAGCTCATGTTTAAGAGACTAACCTTAGCATTTACCAAAAGCTTCACCTCATCACCTCAACAATATGATTAGCAGCACATACTAGATATGAATAAAATGAAAAGAAATGTCAGAAACATAAGTAAATAAAGAAAAAGAAAACTAGAGAAAGGAAAGAAGAAGAAAACTTAGAGAATTTTATTACAATGGCTAATATCCTACCAATGTACAATAATACTCATCCAAGGCCCTCTATTTATACACATTTTGGAGAGCTAAATGACAAGAGACAAGCTTTATAAATTTCAAAGGTAGGTATAATAGGTGGGTGCATTTTTCTAACAATTTTCGTCATATTGTATGACAATTCTGATCAGCCAGCTTGATGGTTGATTTTGTCAATGTTGGAGGCTTGATCTGATCAAATGGTCTTCTAGAAAAATATTCCCCTATCAGTTACGGATCCATAGCCGTTGGAATCAGATCATTTTCTCATGTGGATCAGAAGATATGGTCAAAATACCAAAACGGGTCAGAACAGACGTCATTGCACATCAGCCAACTTGATGGTTGATTTCGCTAGGGAAAACGACTCCGTTTCAAGAAGTGTAAAACATGAAAAAGATAGATATGCCTCTTAACTGTGCACTATAAAAATTTCAGCCTTAATGCTTCAGTGAAACTCCAGATATAGCTGATATGGCAAAAGGTGTCGGAACTGGAACTGAATTGGATTTGCCCTTAATTCTTGATTTAACCTAGTAATCTGAAATCACTCAAAGAAACTCGTGAAAAACACCAAATTACATAAAAATATAAAAGATCATAAACACAATTAGACTAAGCAATAATAACTCGTATTTGACACAAAACAATAATAAAACATAACTAAAAACTATATAATTATACGAGTTATCACACCCCCACACTTAAATTGTTGCTAGTCCCTAGCAACGACTCAATCCTAGAAAAAAATAAACAGGAAACAAGTTAAAGGGATCTCAAACAAACAAGCAAGATCAAGCGTAAGAATTGGCAAGGCATCTAATTAAGTATCATTGGCATATTAAGTTCGAGTAAAGGGTCAATGAGATTAAAATTGAAGGCATTACCGTACGATTGAGGAACTTCCTTCTTGGCGAGACTTTAGCTAGCCATGGAGGACTAGGCAAACTATAGCTTCATAAGTACACATGCTAAGATCCTTGTCACCGCAGTTCACAAGTGAACTTGACAAATCTGATCGGTACAGAGATGAATCTGAGGCTTATGGACAAGTGAGGGGTGGGGTGTTCAAACATAATCTGAGGTTTATCACAAGTTAGGCTCAAGAAATATAATAATAATGTGATCAATCCTCTCAAAATATTTTCATTCTCACTCATCCTTAGTCCTATGTTCAACATTAATATTTTGAAAACAAAACAAAAAGCAAGAAAAGACTCGATCCAAAGAAAATAAAAAAGTAAAAACCTCTCTATAATGAAGAACCTCAAATCTTGAATTCTGATTTTTTTTTAAGCACAAGTGATTTTCTTTTGATTTGTGCCCTCATTGGGACATCTTTTATGCACAATCACATCTATTCATAATCATCATTCTTGTTTTTTTTTTTTTTCTTTTCAGAAATCACATTGGATTCCATACTTTCTTTTTCTTTCTTTTCATTCAATTGATCAAACAAGACAGATTTTCATCAGCTGTTTTTTTTTTCAGCATCTTTTTCTCAACTCATTACAACATTGTTTTGGCATCAATAAGTTCGAAGTTCACGACTCTAAAAACAGCCACTCATTCTAACTACCCTCTTTTGCATTATTCCCATTTTTTTTATTTTTTTTTTCAGATTTCAAAAGATAACAAAATAAACAAGAAGGAAACACACAATCCCAAACCCAATGATCACAAATATTATCATAAAAGTATAAAGAGGGAATGGGGGTCGGAATCGTATCCGTTCACTTTGGCATAATTTCTAGAGTTCATATCTAGGGATCCAACCCGAAGGTTTACAACCTATGGGCTCCTAATGTAAGGGGGGCAAAGATAAGGGCTTTCTAGATAGTGACTTTGTTCTAAGATCAGATCATGTATAGATGCAAGCATCTATGTGATGACTTAAATCTGCATGTGGAATGAAGAGAAAAAGTAAACTTACTATGTCTTCCCAGTTTTCCGTGGCTTTCCAAAGGTTCACCATGAATTCACATTCCAACAAAAATCGAACCGATCTGCCGAAAACAATCTCAAAGACATTTGATCATAAAAAATATTCAATTTTCAGAAAACCAAATTGAAAATAACCTAGATAACTTAATCAAAGCCTTTGTAACTCTATTGCTTTATCCACATGCTTGCCAAGATTATACTAATACTCAAAAAAAAAATACATACATACACGAAAGTAGTAAAACACATGTAGATAATAAACGGACCAGATAGTTTTTTTTTTTGTTGAAAAGATTAAATCAAACTGACAAGGTATGTCTCAAGTTTCCCTTACTCAGACCTTGTTCAGAATGAATACTTCTAAATGGCTTAAAACACAACAAATTTTTTTTTTTTTTTAAATAGCAAAATATGTCCCTTACCCCCTACTAAAATATGACATTGTCCCCAATGTCAAATTTTAAAGGTAGAATTTAGGAGATATTACCTGCAGAGGTTGCTAACCACTTATTATAACTGAGACACAACAAACAAAATGTTAGATAATGTCACAAAGACAAAGTGCAATCCACTCCTTGCTTGTCTATATCTTTTTTTTTTAATAGCGTTTGCGAAACAACCGTAGCAGGTAAATACTCGTAAGCTTGGAGCTTTTTGAGTAAATCTTCAATGGTTGTAGCAGAAATTATGGTTCTCCTTGCCTCTGAAAACATGAATCCATTTTCCACAGCATTATCTAAATATGAAAGCAAATTACTAAAATAACCATTAATATTAAGCAAACCAATGAGTTTCTTATTTGTGACCAAAGATGACCAAGAAGCCACGCAAGCTATTTCTTCCAATGTACCCAGACCTCCTGGTAAAGCAATGAATGCATCGGCAGAATGGTACATGATTGTCATCCGTTCAGGGATACTCCAGACTTGTATTTCCTTACCCACGGTAGGTCCACAAAAACCTGTGAATAGTTTTGGCACGATTCCTAGAACTGGACTTCCTCCGGCGTGTGCTGCTGTAGCGACTGCTCCCATTAAACCCGTACTACCGCCTCCATAAATCAACTGGATCTTTTGTTGGGCATGTATTACTCCAACTCTTATGGCTTCATCAGCTAATATTTTATTTTTCCCTGGATAAGCACCTCCAAAGACACAAATTTTTTCAATGCGCTGGGACGAAGTACTTTCCATTTTTTTTTTCGAGTGCCTGAAAGAGAATGAGTACATGGTGTAATATATAGAGGACTGAGTAGTGAATCAGACAAGAGTAATAATGTCGCCGAAAGTGTATTTGACCTGTCAGAAGAAAATGTTAACCTAACAAAAGATTTTTGCGTGATTTCAGGAAGAAAATCAAAAAGAGAAGAAAAATCAACCGTAAAAGACCAATGCAAAAAAAAAACGAGAATAATTACACAAATCGAACAACACGTAAATTAAACCGAAATGAAGTTATTGCAAATCAAACCAAAAGCTGAGAAGTCATTTATTGTAGTTGTGATTGTGGCTCACATCTTCCTTTGGTTTTACGTCCAGAAACGGCTTAAACGCCTTCTATGAGTCGAGGATATGCTTCCCATCCAGTTTTCTTACAAGCTGGCAAACAGGGTCTTTTAACATCAGATTCCCAAGATGTTGCCATTCCCTTTGGAATTGCGGCCATAAATCAAGAATTTCTCTTTGTACGTCTCCACTAGGATGCGTCTCAAGAGAAAGTTGGATATTACCCAAATTTTCCTTACTCAGTCCATCCTTAATGAATTCAATTTTATCATCTCGATTAGAGGACGGAATCCCAATAGAATGACATTTACCGTTACACGTCCATCGTGCACATTTGTGGCAATTTGAACTCATGCGCTTTGCTCGTCGCTTCTTTGCAAAAGTGCTTCTGCCTGTACCTGGTAAATGCAAAACAGGAAGATATTCATCTTCACGTACCTTGGCTTCAATTATCCAACGTATGTCTTCAGGAATCCCTTTGTGCATAAGCATTCTTAATCTTTCAAATCGAACTTGGTAAAGCTTCAGTAAAATATTTCGAGGAAAAGGAGGAAATTGTTTCTGCAATCTTGTGAGAATATCATCCATCCTGAAAAAAAAATGAAAGAGAAATTGAAAGATAAATTTATATACAATATCAGTTTTGTGGGTAGCTGATGGAACCGACTTAAGTAATCACGGAGTACCGTTATCCGCCATTTAACCGGGGTTAAAAAAAATGTATTTTTTTTTTGTTTTGAAGATTAGTAAAAATTATATTTACATCTAGTTATTTTCAAAACAAGGATCAGAAAGAAAAACAACCTCTTCTTGAGTAACATGATTTTCCAAAAAGAGTTTGAGTCTTTGTCCATTTACCTTGAATACGTTACCATTTTTAGGATTCTCAATGTCAACTGCTCCATAATGATACACCTGCTTAACTACAAATGGGCCAGTCCATCTTGATCTCAACTTACCAGGAAATATGTGAAGTCTAGAATTATAAAGTAGAACTTTTTGCCCAACATCAAATGTTTTTCTTGAAATTAACTTGTCATGAAAGGCTTTAGTTCTTTTTTTATGAATTTTAGAATTCTCATATGCATCATTTCTGAGTTTCTCAAACTTTTGTTTCCAACAATGCTTAACCTGAAAAGAATTTAACAAAGAATCAGTGTGTGAAATTTCTGAAGCATTATCAAACTCACATTCAATTAAATAAGCTTCTAAAGGATCATGGAATGTGGTAGTGGTGAGATGTTCATGAACAAGTTCTTCAATGAAATCCACTTCATGTACTTCTGAATCATCACCAGGTTGCTTGCAAATGTTGAACACATTTAATTCTAAAGTCATATTTCCAAAAGAAATGTTCAAAATACCATTCCTGCAATTTATCAGAGCATTAAAAGTTGCAAGAAATGGACGGCCTAATATAACAGGAATTTGAACATTTGGATTTGAAACAGGATGTGTGTCCAAAACAATAAAATCAACAGGGAAGTAAAAATTATCAATTTGAACCAAAACATCTTCAACTATCCCTCGAGGAATTTTTACAGAACGATCAGCTAGTTGAAGTGTAACAGGTGTTTCCTTGAGTTCACCTAAACCTAACTGTTGATAAACAGAAAAAGGCAAAAGATTAACACTAGCACCAAGATCAAGCAATGCACGTTCTATTCTAGTGTTTCCAATGATGCATGAGATTGTTGGACATCCAGGATCTTTGAATTTTGGTGGAGTAAGGTGCTGAATGATTGAGCTCACACTTTCCGTCAAAAATGCTTTCTTTTGTACATTATGTTTCCTTTTAACTGTGCACATGTCCTTCAAAAATTTAGCATAAGATGGAACTTGTTTGATTGCATCCAATAAAGGAATGTTAATCTTAACTTGTTTGAAAAGTTCATAAATTTCTGCATTTTGATTCAACAAATTTTTTTTTTTTTTTTTTAAATAATTTTTCTGCGCACCTCTTCTTGAGAAAGTGACAGCCAGAATAGGGAATTGGTCTGCTAAGTTGCTTTCATATGCTGGCAGGCTTCAGCTCATCCAATCAGTTTTGTTGAACATTCAAAATTACTGGACCAGACACTTCATACTGCCAAAATTTGTCCTGAATAAGTTGAACCAGTTGCTCACAAGGTTCCTTTGGACTGGTAGTGACTCATCTGCAAGAGGGGCAAGAGTGGGTTGGCAGGATATTTGTTTCCCAAAGTCTGAAGGAGGCCTGGGCATTAAAAACCTCTTCATTTGGAACCAGGCATGTTTTCTGCAGCATATATGGGCCTTGTTCTTCAGATCGGGCTCTCTGTGGATAGCTTGGATCCATGCTTATGTTCTCAAGGAAATGTCATTTTGGGAGCTTACTGAAGCTCAGGGTAATAGTTGGACCTGGAAAAAACTCTTAAAATTGAGGCACTTGGCCAACCAATTCATTAGCCATCAAGATGGAAGATGGATTTGGAAATTCCCTGGAACCACATTCTCAGCTGCAAAAGTGTGGCAGGATATTAGACCAAAGAAGCAGAAGGTTAAATGGGACCGACTTTTGTGGTTTTCTCATCATATCCCTAAACATTCCCTTATTTCCTGGATGACCATTTTGAACAGATTGCCTACAAGCATGAGACTTCTGAACTGGGGGTTCGAGGTAGATGTGAATTGCAAGCTTTGCCTCTCTGAACAAGAGACCCGGGATCACTTGTTCTTTGAATGTAGCTTCTCCAAATCTGTTTGGTTGCAGGTAATGCAGTCATGTCAGTTGCAAGTACGAAGTTGTAGTTGGAACAATGTGCTTGAATGGGCTGTGCAGAAGCTCAAAGGTAGATCATTGCTTACAACTATTCTCAAGCTTGCTTGGAATGCAACCATTTACCACGTCTGGAAAGAAAGGAATAGAAGGATACATGGAAGTCCATGCAAGTCTCCATTGCAGGTTTTTGAAACCATTAAAGAGGAGATCAGATTCAAGTTGGTAGGCTTAAAAAACTTAGAACTTGATAATGTAAATGCTAACCTTTGTACCGATTGGGGCTTAAGCAACTCTATTTTTCTTTCATTGATGTAAAGCTACCTGAGTAGCTTGTTCTTCAGTTTTGATGTAGCAGAGATATTCTCTGCTTCTTGGATATATAAATTGACACTTATCAACAAAAAAAAAAATTTATTATTAAATACACTAATTTTTTTTTTTTTTCTGTTAAATTTTGTGAAAGTTAAATACTTATGAGGATACACAAGTTGAATTCAAAGTATAACAGCTAGTATTTTTTTTTTTTTAGAAAAAAAAAATCTAATAATTAGATTTAGATATAGTGATATTGAATACGATATGAAAATATGACATGAACACGATATGTTTAATAAACACGATATAATACGTTTAAACACAATAAACATGAAACGTTTAATACACATATCGTATTCGTGTTTAGGATTTTAAAATATTTAATAATTTTTATTGTATTTATATTTACATAATTAATATGAAAAAAATACAAAACAGGACACACATACATAAAATATCATATCTATCATATTTACTAATTTTATAATCATGTTTAGGCGTATGTATACAAAAGTTGAATTCGAATTATAACTGTATATATTTTTTTTTTCAAATCAAATGCGAAAATCAAGGATGTTAACATCTTATCGTAAAAAATGTGTTTTGTTTCTCTTAATTGAAGAAAATGTTCATCTTTAAAAATTTTAGTGGGCAAACCTAAAAAAAAAACGTTTCAGTGATGATGATTAAAGAATAACTGATTTGAAACTTGAAAGGAACACGGGATTAGCCATATGCTGCCCATGTTTTTCGTGAAAACTTTTAACAAAATTGCCTAGGCAAGAATGGATTCTTGTCTTGGGTTAATCATGGGATTTGGGCAGTTCAACTGTTCCCATGTCCATGTGTTTGAGTTGACTGCTTATGGATAGACATAGGGGTGAGCAGGATCCGACTCGATTCGAAAAAATTAAAAAAAATTTCAAATTTCAAATTAAATAGTTCGGTTTATTAGAGTTATTCGGATTTTCGGATCAACTCGACTAAGTAATTTGAGTTATATAGTTTAGCTAGGATTTGATTTATACAACTCAAATAACTCAAAAATCCGAATAAAATATTTCTATACGACGTCGTTTTACTTATTTGGGTCTGATACTAAGCTTGGGTTTTGCGTTTTCCCTCTTTCATCTTCCCTCTTTTACTCTTTTGCCCATATTTGTTGGATCATTTATTTTTGTTGTTTGTCACCATTCAGTAGAAAAATAAATTCACATGAGCTGTTGACTGCATACTTATTGTCCTAATATTTTATCATTCATTTCTTTTTTTGCTTTGAAATTGACAGGATCTAGATTGAAAGTTTACATTAAACTTTTTGGGTTTCAAAAGGGAAAAGATATCACCCAAAATATTGAAGTTTTTGGTTGATATCATGCACACTACCAAGCTGACCAAACGATGAAATTCAAAAGATAATGAATTCTCTTTTCTTAAAGGTCAATAGTAGGCTATCTATTTAGTATGACAAGTCTTTAATATTTATATTTATAACAAAAGATAGAACACCAACAAACAATATTTGTAAGTGCAGAGAACTAAATTCCAAAATTATAGATATACATGCATTTACAAGATAACAATAGCATGATCTAGTCAATCAACATTTGCAAGATAACATTTTAACTCGAATAAATTTATTCGACTTGACTTGACTCGAATTTATTTTAACTCGACTCGATTCGCTAAAATTTCAAATTGAGTTTGGTTGACAAAATACGACTCGTCAACTCGACTAATCCGAATTTTTTCCACTCGATTCGACTCTACTGGACCGAACGCTCATCCCTAGGTAGACATGCTTATGACCGGACCAAGTCATGGATTGAATTTTTTTTTTTTTTTACCTAAACTCATTTTGGGGCGGTTCGGACCTATTCAAAAGCTAATTTTACTGTTTATAAATTATTAAAATATTAAAAAATTATTTTTTATATTAAAATATATATTTTATAATTAAATTTAAATAAAAATTATTTTATTTAATTATTAGTAATTCAAATCAAACCGAGTTGTTCTGAATTATAAAAATTTTTATCTATATCCAATTCAATTCGAATAAGACTTATTAGACCGGACAAATTATCTGATTTTTGAAAAAGTCTACCTATGGGTGTCAAAACGAAGGGATGGCTGGTTAGACTTTTCGAGGGAGAGGAGATGGTTTCAATGGTGGCGTCAGTTAGTGCTTCAGTCGTGCAGGAAAGCTACAGCTACCGTTGAATCCAATGAAAAATGAACCTTTTTTTCCTCTAAGGAAGGCTGCAGAGGAATTAGCCTTTTTCTATTTTTAAACAAATGACTCCATCATTCCTATATGATCATATCTATAGTTTGCCTTATCTAGAATCTCCAAGTTATAGTACTAGTAGTACTCACGAGGGCTAATTCTTTGCTTGGAAAAACATAAAGAAAATGTGCAAAAAAGTAAGAGATCCACAGGATTTGAGATAAGAAAAATCGTGTACACGTTTTATTTTTTTTATGTCGTATCATATTTTAATTATTTTTTTGTATCCAATATTTCTTGAGGAATTGTTGTTCCTTTTTGGGACTTGGAAGGGAGTTTCAAATTTTCAGGCCTGGCCGCTCATATAATATTCTTCTAAGTTCTAATAGAAAAATATTATATCTCGCAATTCGTATGTGTCATATTATTTTTTTTATGTCAACAATGTAAATATAAACAAAATTCAAATTATCGAATTTTAAATACGAATACTATATATATATATATTAAAAGTGTTGTATGTTTAAATGTACCATGTCATGTTTATTATACTATTTTCATATTTATTAAACGTATTATATTTTTGTATCGTATTCAAATTATTAAATTTTAAAAAATCAAGAAAACAGGCACATGATATAATAGTATTACTACAATATCTGTTTTTTTTTTTTTTTTCCTTCTAAAACAGATCTGATCTAATCTAAAGCTTTTTTTTTTTTATATTGCTTTTAGTTTTAGTTGTAGAGATGCTGGGAACTTATCTGAGATACTTTCCCTCTAGAACTTGTGTTTTTTAATAGTAAAATTGTTTTTAATAAAAAGCAAAATATAAATGCTCGAACAGGAAAAAGAACAAAATTGTGCAAATCTCTATCATCCTGACTTTGTTGCGTGAATCATTTACATTCCAAAAGTTGTAAAAATATATGGTGTTAGCCGAAACTTTGGTTTTTAATAGACTCCATCAGATAAAAAATAACGAAAAAATGTTCTAAACATAAGACTTGATATACGTCACGAAATAGAGGTCATATGTAGCCATGAATAAATATTATTATATCAATTGTGATAAATATCGGCCATGAATATCGGTGACGATTGAAATCAAAATCGTTAAATAAGGATCGTAATAATTGCTATTTAAATCCCTAATCAGTAGATCTCATCATAAAGCTGCTGCTGTAAGAACCAAATATTCTCTTCATTCCACACATTCTCCATCGAGTCCCCATCACCTAACCAACCATTGCTCTGCTCCTCTGTCGCCGGAAATTCACCATTATCTATACCCAATGTGGCTGCTAAATTTTCCGGGCACAAACCCGACCCTTTTTGTAAGTTATTCGGGCAGTTTGAAACGTTTTGTGGGTTGTAACAATCTGTCAGGTCTGAAACGGAAGAGACTTGGGTGTCCAGGGAGTTTGATGAAGTGCCAGACAAGTCGGGCAGGAGATTTGGGTCAACCTGAACCGAGTCCGACCCAGTTGCGTTTGCATAGCCGATTTGACTGGTGGTGGTGGAGGTTTGACCTGAGGCTGAGGGGGACTCGGTTGTAGAACGGATCCGTTCAATTAAACGGGGAATCCAAACGTAACGCATGGCGTCCTTGAATTGGTTGCTGTTAACGTCACATTTAAGCTGCTTTGCCTGCTTTTGGACTCTTGTTCTCCAGTAGTTTTTTATTTCATTGTCTGTCCTTCCAGGCAAGTGTTTTGCAATTTTTGACCACCTTCAGGGTTTCAGGATCAAAATCAAACAACCAAAATCAACCATATGTTTATTGAATTTCAGTAATTCGGAAAGCAAAATGGGAGTCAAGTAAAAACCTGTTGCCCCAGCGAGAATGGAGTTCAAGAATCAATAGCTGTTCTTCGAGGCTGATGTTTCCTCGTCTGACTTCTGGTCGCAAGTAGTTCAGCCATCTTAATCTGCAGCTTTTACCGGTTCTTTTTAATCCTGTAAACATTTATGTCATATCAGTATCACAAAAAAAAAAAAAAAATCATGTGAAAAACAGATGCATAAAAGCTGAAAATTCCGTAGGTTTCATCTATTTCCTTGTTTCAAGTAACAGCGAAAGAAGTAATCGTGGAACAAATTGTTAACCTGATAAGCGAGCAACAGAGTTCCAGCGACCTTCACCATGAATATTAACATACGCCTTGAGCATGGAGTCTTCTTCTTCAGTCCATGGACCTTTCCTTACGTCCATCTCTTCTTCACTTTGTGGAGTTTCAGATATGAAACCTCCCTCGTAAACATCCATTTGTCAACTGAAAACAGGTTACTTTCAGTCGGAGAACCAAGAGTAAGAATCTAAGAGAGAGAGAGAGAATTGGTTTGGGCTTAATTTGGATTATTGTTGAAGATACATAAGATGAGCTTACGAGGATATTAGATCATAAGAAGGGATTATATAGAGAGCGGTAAAGATGGGATTGGACTGAGATTGACTACAAAAAACAATAAACTTTTTCTCATAATAATAAACAAGGAAAAAGAGGGGGCATGCGTGATGGAAGTAAAACGCGCCACGACCCACGAGAGTTATCATAGTAATCAACTGATTATTATAAGTTAATAGCAGAAAAGTGGTATTTTGTTGAACCCATTTGTGAATTTTTCTATTTGGGTTTTGACTGTCTGACTTTTCCGTATCTCTCTCTCACACTCACACACGCACAATTGGACAAAACATTTGAATATTAACTATGAAGACCAAAAAGAGACGACAGTCTATGTGGAAAAAAGTTTTCCTCGTTAGGACGAGTTGGCTTTGCAACACCGACACGTGAAGATGATGAAGAAGACCATGGTTTCCAACCCGGATTTTATTATTTGTGAGTTGTGACCGACTACTTCCTTAAACCTTAGTTTTATGCTCACCCCTTTTTACTGGCTAAGCTTTACTCCAATAAGAGCTAATGCTATTGGTCTTTGATGAGTCTAAAATTGAAGCAATGTTTAAAAGATTACATCGAAAGTCAAATCAATGAGAGATCTTCAGTTTAATTGGTTGAATTGGACTATTTAATAAAAAAAATTCAAATATTGAATAAATATTAATATAATAAAATATGTATTTGGCTAAATCATATGATTTTTAATATAAATTTAAGAAGTTAAAGATTCAAATTTATCACATTCAATATATATATATTTTTTAAAATTAAAAAATAAGCTTAAAACAAGTTTTTTTTTTTACTCATTCAATCGTTTTTTTTCATTATTTTTCTAAATTTCCAATTTTATAACAAATACCAGATCAGATTGACTTTCGATTCTTGATTGAACCAATCCGATCGACCAGTTCGATCGATTTTCTCAACATTGATTGAACCAAATTTCTTTCTTTCTTTTCTTTTTTTTTTCAATTTTTTTTTTTTAAAGATAAAGATTCAGTCAAAAATGAAGATTGATCTGATTTCAATAGCAAGAAACGAAAATATCGTTGATCTGGAAAAAAAAAATCCTAAAACACGCCTAAAAGAAACAAAACCCAAATGCAAGAATTAAAAAAGATAACTAAAGACTTGATTTGGAACCTAAGCTTTAATACCACAAATGATGTGAACCCTTAGGATTGAATCTATTTAACCCTCAATCAATTCGAAAGCTAACCCAAGAAAGCCAAGAATCAAGTCAAAAGATCTAGACCGGTTGAAAACTTGTTCCAAGAACCTAGATTTGATGAGAACGTCACAGAGGATTACCTTTGATAAGTTCTTAGTTCAGTCAAAAACAAGTAGAGAAAACTGAAAAGTTCTCCAAGAAGAATAACTTCATTCAATGTAAAATATGATAAATCTAATGCCAATGGTGGCTACAAAGTATATATAGTCCTAAATAAAATCACTAGGGTTGGCTAAGCCACCAATAATTAGAAGACTAGGGCTGAAGATCTCAAGTCCAAAACAACTAATAAAAGAAGTCCACATAATAAAATAAATATAGGCCCCACACGCTTATTAGATTAAATAAAATAAAAAGGTCCCATATGCCTATTAGATTAATAAAATAGAATAGGCCCCACATGCCTATTAGATTAATGAAATAAAATACGCCCCACGCTACAAAAGGTCCAATCCTTGCTTTGCTTCCTTGGTCTTCTTAGCTCTTGACCTTGTGATTGGCCCATCTGAAACATGCAAAGGATCTTGTGTACTCGATCCATCATGGTGCCCATCAATTACACTTTTTATTATCTTTACAGCTTTGATGTTAAGATATATGTATTTTACAACTTTTATTATAGATAGTAAATTATTAAATATTGTTATTATTATCTGTTTATGTTATAAATAACCTAAGTTATTACAAATAGATAATAAAAATATTAATATCAAATATATTATGTTTACATAAACTATTATGCAAGTTACATAAATTATTAACATAAATTAATAGAAAATTGTATTAGAACTTTTATTACTTTTACAAAAAAAATAATTTAAGTTTGTATGTTATTACAACTTTTGTTACAAAGAATGAAATACTAAATGTTGCTATAATTATATGGTTTTATTATAAATAATGCCATTTATTGTAAAATATAAGAAAAAGCAATAACATCAAAATCTATTATGTAATTACGTGAATTTGTTAGCAATTACTTAAATCATTACAGTTACAGTAACAGATAAGAAAATTATGTAATCTGATTTAACACATTTTATCATAATTATAATTATTTATTATAATTTACAGAATATATTATCTGTAGAGATAATAATTGTTGTAATTTACTTTTACGGAATATATTATGTAAATTACAACCTTTTTATCAAATTACTTAAATATATTGCATATTACTAAAATTATTACAGTATCAGATAACAAAATTATGTAATCTGACTTAACACATTTTATCATGATTACAATTACTTATTAGAAATTACAAAATATATTTTATGAATAATAATATTTGTTGCTATGGCCAGAACTAAGCGTATGGAGGTAAACTTTACAACAGGAGAGAAAGTCTATTCATAATCAATTCCCTCTTGTTGATTATCCCTTAGCTACATGGCATGCCTTGTATCTTTCAATAGTCCATCAGGCTTACGCTTAATCTTGAGAATCCATTTGTTCCCAATTGCTTTGCATCATTTAGGTAGATCAACTAATTCCAAACATTGTTTGATCTTATAGACTTCATCTCTTCTTCCATTGCTTTCATCCATTTTTCTTTAGCTTGAGAAAAAAGAGCTTCTTGAGCATTTCTTGGCTTTTCTTCATCTTACGGGATAACATGAAAGCTTCTCCCTCTATTTTAAAATGATGTCGAGGAACATTTTCACGATTACTATGCCTGACTTGTGATTCTTGTTAAAAGAATTCATCAAATACATCATTTTTTTTTTGCTCCCCCTTAGATGAGATATTGTTGGTCCATTATCGAGTATATGCATCAGTCGATTTGAAACAATAAAATCGTCAAGATCTTCCATTTCGTAAAGAGATATATTTTGATTTATCTCACCCCTACTTAGAAAATCATTTTCTAAAAAAGTAGCATCCTGAGATTCAAATTCAGTTATGCTCCCACTAGCTTGTTCAACAATGAAAACATATCCCTTTGAATGTTCAGAGTATTTTACAAATATACTCTTTTTCCCTTTTGGACCTAACTTGCCATGTTAATGAGCAGGTTTATGAATGTAGGCAGTGTAATCCCAAAGTCTTAGCTTGATGAGATCGGGTTTTGTTCCAGCCCATTATTCATAAGAGGTGGATGCAACTGACTTAGAGGATAATTTATTCAATATATAAGCAATTGTTAATAATACATCACCCAAAAGGTGATAAGAAATTTGCCTGGACCATCATAGACCTAACCATTTCTAGAATAGTTCTATTTCTTCTCTCTACAACACCGTTTTGTTGTGGAGTTCTCGAAATGGTTAGTTGCATATTTATTCATTTTCATTACATAAATGTATGAACTGATCAGACAAATACTCAAGTCCTCAGTCCGTTCTTAATGCCTTAAATTTTTTTTATCTAATTTATTTTCCACCAAAATCACATATTTTGTAAAGCATTCTAAAGCTTTAGAATTATGGTAAATCAAATAGACATAGCCAAAACGTGTAAAAGCATCAATATATGTAATGAAATATACACCTCCTTTGTGCCCTTACATTAATTAGGCCACAAATATCATAATGTATTAATTGCAACGGAAATACAGGTTTAGTCCCTTTACCAAATGATTTTCTTGCCATTTTTCTCGCTAGACAAGTTTCACATGTTGATAGATTAATTTTTCAATTAGGCCTAGTAATCCCTCTTTAGCTAATCTATCCATTATTTGTTGCCCAATATGGCCTAGTTTAGCATGCCAAATATCCACATCAATATTTGTATTACTTGAAAATGTAACTAGGGAAAAACTAGCATAATTTTAAACTACTACACGAAGTATAATCAACGTCTAAAACAATAAATCCATCTGATATATCAAAAACCATAATAATTTGTTCCTATAAACAAATACACACCAATGCCATTGAAGTTGAAATTAAATCCTTGACTAAGAAGAACAATGATAGAAATCAAATTTTGTCGAATGTTGAGAGCAAAGAGCACGTCATGCAAGATAAGAATCGTCCACCACGCACACAAAACTTACATGTACGATTCCCTTCAATTTAAATCTTGAGTTGTTTCCCACATAAATCCACTTTGTCCCATGTGAAATCCAACGGAAGTCCATAAACACATTTTTCTCTCATTCTACATGGTCTGTGGTCTCTGAGTCTATAATCCACAAAGGATGAAATTCAATTAATAAAATAGAATTAGACACATATGTAATACTTTTCAAATTACAAATAGCATTTGGAAATGCTTTAAGGGTTTGTACCTTCTTTGGCTCAGTCCATTCATGAGCAAAGTGACATTTTTTACCACAGCTAAAGCACTTTACGTTAGCCTTATTATTCTTTGGATGAGCCATGTGAGCCTTTCCCTTACCTTGAAAGCACTTTTCAGCTTCTTAGGTGTCTTCCCTTTGTAACTACCATATGGCTTTCATTTTAAGCTCGGAGTTTTCTTGGAACATGTTCCAACCATATATATTTACATTAGGCATAGATGCCTCGATCTGATCTTCCTCAAGTTGAAATACCTTGAAGCATCTTCAAGTGTTTTGATGCTTTCATTATAGGTAATATGCACCTTCACGTGCTTTCAATTGTGAAGCAAAGATCAATTGAACCTATTGTTCACCAGTTAGAGTGTGACCAAGTTCTTTCAGCTCACTAATCATGTTTCACATCTGATGAGCACCAAGATGGTCTTGGATTTCAAGATCCATTGCATGTTCCAGTCGGGCCTATTACAAGGTTAAGATCCAAGAAGATCAAGGAAGCTATGCAATGATTAGTGCAAAGGACTTGGGCAGAATCTACAAGTCTTTTAAGCAAGGTCAAGACATTCAATATGGGTTTGAATGAAGAGGAACCAACTTTGGTCCATGTGATCCAAGCTAGTGAAGTGGCGGCATAAGAGAGGATTGAAATAGGCCTAACTTTGATTCATTAATTGACATGGCATATGTGGGGGCCATCCTAATTCATTAATTGATATGGCAAGAGTGGGCTTTTTTTAATTCATTTAAAAACATAGGCATGTGGGCCTATTTTATGTATTAAGTCTATTGGGTTTGTGGGGGCTACCTCATTAATCTAGTTGGACCTATTTTTAATTATTATATTTTGGGCTTGAGTATGTTTAGCCCATAGTACTATTATTAGTGTGTCAGCCGACTAGGGCATGTTATCATTGTGTTTAAGACCTAGCTGACCTAGGTTAAGTTAGAAGGGATATAAATAGTTCCCTTAGCCTATGGCAAGTTAGTTCATTATGTAATTTTGATTTTTATCAATTGAGAGAGTTTTCTCTTCTAGTTCTTGAAAGAACTTCAGAACTTATCAAATGTTTTCTTTGTGGCGTTTAACAACCAAATCTAGGTTCTTGAAACAAGATTTCATTGGGTCTAGATTTTTCAACCTGAATCTTGGCTTTCTTGGGTTAGGATATTTGAATTGTTAGTGGGTTCAAAGGGTTTCAATCCTAAGGGTTCACATCATTTTGTTAGGCTTCCAATCAGGTCTTTTATACTTTAGAATGAAATCAATCTAACAAGATTTTAGGGTTTCAGACATTCTTATCTTGGGCTTATAGCTTTTAGGCATTCTTGTCTTGGGGTTATAGCTTTTAGGTCTTGCTTTGGGGTTTTGTTTCTTGTAATTGATCAAATCAATCTAACAAGATTTTAGGGTTTCAGGCATTCTTGTCTTAGAGTTATAGTTTTAGGTATTATTGTCTTGGGGTTATAGTTTTTGGGCAGTCTTGTTTGGGGTTTCATTCTTGTCAGTTGATTTAGATCAAGATTACTGTTTCTTTCATTCTTGATCTACAAAAGTCATTCTTGGTCGTTCTTGATCACTCTTGATTCGCTATTGAAAAAAAAAAATTAGAATTCAGTTCGACTAGGCAAAAGAAAAAAGAAAGTATTCTGAGAGATCAAGAAAATCAAGAAGTCTCGTAAAAAAAAAGAATTTGAAAAGACTGAAAAAAGAAGAAGAAGGAATTCGAAAGAAAGTTTTTCATCTTGTTCTTTATTTTCTTTTTTCTTAGCTTATTGTTCTTGTTTTACACCATTCTAATTGTTTTCTTTTTTTTTTTTCTTGAATCTTGTGCTAGTTAGAATTAAGCAAGGGAGTTCTTGATAGAGTTCTACTAGTTCCTAAAGAACTTGAAAGAGAAAATAAGAGTGGTGAAAGGAAAGAGGGAGTGAGCTTATTACAGAAAAAGCCTAAAAGAGTGAAACACGAGTTTGAGTGATATTTTATTGAGTGTAAACACTAAGGGAGTGTGTGAGCTTATTTCTTTTATCACTAACAAATCTTGTTTTACAGCAACTTCAAGATGTCTCATAAGAGTGAATCATCACACAAGGAGGAGAATAAGTCGTTCTTTACGTTGCAGGCTATGCAATAACAGTTTGAACGTCTAAATTTTGTGATGGCAGAGATAACAGAGAAGATAGATAGACAAGAGACAGCCATTAGGAGTCTACAAGGTGGGCAAAACAGGCGAGTTAGGCGTGAGCTTAGTGTAGTTGATGAGCCTGAATTCGAAGAAGATGATGAGGAGGTTGATATGGGTAGGCCTAGAGGAGTTCGGCATGGAGGAGAACCTATGAGAAATACATAGGGTCGTGAATGGGTAGATAGAGAAGATAGGAACTTTGGGAACATAAAAATGAAAATTCCATCTTTCCAAGGTCTCTAAGGTAGAACTGATCCTGAAGTGTATTTGGAGTGGGAAAAGAAGATTGAGTTGATTTTTGATTGTCACAACTACTCTGAAGAGAAGAAGGTGAAGTTGGCAGTAATTGAATTAACTGATTATGCTATTGTTTGGTGGGATCAATTAGTGACCAATAGGAGGAGGAACCATGAGAGACCTATAGAGACATGGGGTGAGTTGAAAGCTCTCATGAGAAAGAGGTTTGTACCTAGCCACTACTATAGAGACCTTTACCAAAAACTACAAAACCTTACCCAAGGGTTTAGGTGTGTAGAGGATTACTATAAGGAGATGGAGGTGGCTATGATTCGGGCCAATGTAGAGGAGGTTAGGGAAGCCACTATGGCTAGATTTTTGAGTGGTTTGCATAGAGATATAGCCAATGTAGTTAAGTTGCAGCATTATGTGGAGATAGAAGACATGGTGTACATGGTTATGAAAGTGGAGAGGCAATTGAAAAGAAAGGGGGCAGCAAGGTATAATTCGATTTCTAGCACTCCTTGGAAACCAAAGTGGGACAGAGATGACCAGACTGGTGTTTAAGGGGAAGACCGAACCATCTACGGGAAAGGAAGAGAGCACTAGCAATGAAAAACCCAAGGTAATTTCGAATCCTTCAAGGAATAGAGATGTTAAATGTTTTAAATGCTTGGGTTCAGGACAAATTGCATCTCAATGTCCAAACAAACGGGTGATGATCATGCATGCCAATTGAGAGGTGATGATCAAAAGTGAGGATGATGGAGATGAGATGCCAAAATTGGAAGATACTAGTTATGATGATGATTTAGAATACCCCATGGAAGGTAAGTCTTTTGTTGCTAGGCGTACATTAAATGCGCAAATTAAGGTAAATGATGTAGAGCAACAAAGAGACAATATATTTCATACTAGATGTTTTGTGAATAATAAGGTATGTAGTATGATTATTGATGGGGGGTTGCACCAATGTAGTTAGTACCACCTAAGTTGAAAAGTTGGGTTTACCTTTTCTTAAACATTCTAAACCTTATAAATTGCAATGATTGAATGAATGTGGGGAGGTTAAGGTGAATAGGCAAGTTTTGGTAGCTTTTACTATTGAGAGGTATAGTGATGAGGTGCTTTGTGATGTAGTGCCTATGCATGCTGGCCATCTATTATTGGGGAGGCCATGGCAGTATGATAGAAGGGTTATTCATGATGGGTTTAGGAATAGGTCTAGCTTTGTTAAATATGGGAAAACCAGTAACCTTGTTCTTTTAACTCCAAAATAGGTCTATGAGGACCAATTGAAATTGAAAAGTGACTTTGAAAGAAAAACAATGAATGAGGCCAAAACACATGAGGAAAAAAGGAGAGAACAGAAAAATGATAGTGGGTCGAAAAAAAGTGGAAAAGAAAGAGAGGTGGTAGAAATAAAGAGAGTGAAGCCATAAGAGAGAAAATCAAAAACAAAGATGAGCTTTTATGCAAAGGAGAGTGAGGTTCTTGCTCTTGATCAAACTAACAAATCTCTTCCTAGCTTGTCTTTTTCTTTGTTGCAGATGTTCGAGCATGTATTTCCGGAGAGGAAGTCGGATGGATTGCCTTCCATAAGAGGCATTGTACATCTAATTGATTTCGTACCTAACATTGTTACAAGCAAGGTATGTACTTCTTATGTTACTTGTTACAAGCAAGGTAAGGGGAACATTATTGCTGATATTTTATCAAGAAGGTATGTTCTTACTTCTATGAGTGCTCAAATGCTTAGGTTTGAATATATGCAAGGTATGTATGCCAATGACGCTGATTTTTCTTATTCATACATGGTATGTGATAAATCTGATTTGTGTTTTAGGGAACTATGTGCAATTGCTACTATTAAAGAAAGGTTATGTTCTATACTTGTGTTAGCATTACCTAACTTTAACACGACTTTTAAGATTGAATGTGATGCGACAAGGATAAGGATTGGAGTCGTTTTGTTGCATGATAGACGTCCCATAGGTTTTTTCATAGAGAAGCTTTCCAAATCCTTGAGAACATTACTGATAATTTTCTAAAGTGGATATTCAAGGTGAGCATATTGTTTCTACTACTTTTAATGTTTTTGATCTTTCTCCTTATGATGCAATCAATGATTCGAGGTCGAACCTTTCGAGGAAAGGGGGAATGATAAGCACCAAGATGGTCTTGGACTTCAAGATCCATTGCATGTTCCAATTAGGCCTATTACAAGGTCAAGATCCTAGAAGATCAAGAAAGCTATGCAAGGATTGGTGCAAAGGACTTGTGCAGAATCTACAAGTCTTTTAAGCAAGGTCAAGACATTCAATATGGGCTTGAATGAAGAGGAACCAGCTTTGGTCCATGTGATCCAAGCTAGTGAAGTAGTGGCATAAGAGAGGATTGAAGTGGGTCTGACTTTGTTTCATTAATTGACATGGCATGTGTGGGGTCTATTCTAATTCATTAATTGATATGGCAAGAGTGGACTTGTTTTAATTCATTTAAAAACATAGGCATGTGGGCCTATTTTATGTATTAAGTCTATTGGGTTTGTGGGGGCTACCTCATTAATCTAGTTGGACCTACTTTTATTATTAGGTTTTGGGCTTGAGTATGTTCAGCCCATAGTACTATTATTAGTGTGTCAGCCGACTAGGGCATGTTATCATTGTGTTTAAGCCCTAGTCGACCTAGGTTAAGTTAGAAGGGATATAAATAGTTTCCTTAGCCGCCTATGGCAAGTTAGTTCATTGTGTAATTTTGATTTTTATCGATTGAGAGAGTTTTCTCTTTTAGTTCTTGAAAGAACTTTAAAACTTATCAAAGGTTTCCTTTGTGGCGTTCAACAACCAAATCTAGTTTTTTGAAACAAGATTTCATTGGGTCTAGATTCTTCAACCTGAATCTTGGCTTTCTTGGGTTAGGATATTTGAATTGTTAGTGGGTTCAAAGTGTTTCAATCCTAAGGGTTCACATCAACATCTGCCTTACATGCTGCCTCATGTTGTGATTAGGGCGCTTCTTATAGGTGTCAAACTTGATTGTGAGATGCCTAATTTTGGTAACCAAAGTTTGACCAAACTTTACTTTCAAGGCGCTCCACATCTCTTTTGCTATCTCATGCTTCCTAAATTCTCCAACGGTATCATCCTTCATGTTGCTTAGCAACGTAATGCGAGTAGTCGAGTTTTTCATTTTCCAAGTGTCATAAGCTTCTCGATCCCTTTTATGCTGGGTCGTAATCCCATTTTCAGGCTCCTCTAGACATTATTAAGAACTTCCAGAACCTCTTGTTCTTCCAACACATATTGAATTTTCATACTCCAGATCTCATAATTGTCCCCATTGAGATTCTCACCTTTGTTTAGCTTAGCAACAATATGTTTTGAAGCAGATGCCATTTCCAAAAGCATATTCTACAATGAGGCATACATGTACTTAATTAATACCTAGCATACACACATTCAGTTTGTCGTAAGCCAAAATAAAATTAATGACAAACATCCATATAGTATGAAACAAATTTTACAATCAAATTCCATAACAATATGTTCAATTATCACTATTTTTTTTCATTGTGCAAAATTTCTATTATAAGATAACAAAGATCTTAGAACTCCCACTTGATGCAAAATTACTCATAATTTTCAAATTTTATCACATAGATAAACATAGAAAATTTCATATATATATATATATACACATAAAGTATTTACAAGGATAAGTCTTTTAATATAAACATACAATAAGAAACTAAATAATCGATGTCTTAAAAAATCAGGAATAAACATATCATTAATAAGAAGTTCCATAAAACAACTAATCATTCCTAATGACTTTTTTAGTAACTAGAATGGAATCCAAATATTCATTCGTTAGCTTAAAATCCGAATTAGTCATCCATGGATTTCCTACAACCTTGTGTGTCCCATTGAGAAGATTAAGACCCATAGAGAGGGTCGCAGTCCTCCTTGCCTCCACTTTCACATACTCTTTCACAAAAGTTTTAATCAAGGTTGCATAATCCTTGATGTTACCATTCTTCGTCTTAGACATCCAAAGATCATTTAGAAGATCTTTTTGGCTCAAAGTAAAAAATGAATTATGTAAAATCAAATATTTATTACGATTACTCCTTATGAAAAAAGTGTCACTCCAAATTAGCTCTTGGATTTTCTTATTAACGGTAATGATGTGTTTGATAATATCAATATTTGGATCGATTTGGTAGTTATATAACTCTCGCAACAACCTATCGACTCTTAGATCTTGTGCCATGGTCTTCATGACCATTAGAGTCCAAACAATTTTCGGTATTGTCTTCTGTACCAAATATAGAAAAGAAAATATGCTTGAATAAACATATTCATAACACAAAATTTAGAATAACTAAAAACAAATTTTAATCATTTTGTGTTATTAGGATTCCCATGATTTAAAAAACATGTTTTGGATCAAGCAAACTAGGTAAAGTTTGATCATTTGGCATTTGAAAAACAATTTGTTTGAAACTTTACCTTAGGCATTAGAATGCCTCATCAAAAGTTCTGCAATTTTGAAAATTTCATAGCACATCCAAATGCCTTCAAGAGAGCATTCGAATGCCTTAACAAAAATTTACAGTTTTTTGAAAAATTCATAGGGCATTCAAATGGCTTCGGTGGGCCATTTGAATGCCTTATTAAAATTTTGGAAATTGTTTTGAAAAAATGCCTGAGGCATTCGAATGCCTAAGGTTGGGCATCCAAATGTCTTCTATAAAAATTCATTCTTGCTTCAAAATTTACCTAGAACATTCGAATATCTTGAATGGGTATTCGAATTCCTTTTCAGGAAATTCAAGAACAAACGGTTTTCAACTTGGTTTTGCACAAAAAAAAAAAAAAAAAAAAACACACACACACACAATTTCTTTCAATCCAAATAATTTAGAGTTCACATATAATGTTTTTAACATCATTTTGTACACGTTTGTATAAAAATTTCATGGCTTTCGAATGTTTTCTGGTGGATTAAAGTATTTCACCAGAAAATTCAAAATATTCAGTTTAAGTTCATGTTCTTAAACGAGTATACCAGAAATCAAATTCTAAAAGCTCTGAATTAATGTTGATTATTGCATATAATCAATTATAAACGAATAAGGAATTAAAACTTACATGATCTTTTGTAGAATAACGGTTTGCTTCATTGGTCGAGATCAAGATCACAATCAAATAATTTTCTATTTTTCTAGACTAAATTCCCTTCCTTGTTTACAGAGGATTAGAGAGTGATGCTCTTTGTTTTAGAGAAAAACTTATTTCTCTTCCTTTTCTTTTTTTGACCGAATATGATGTTTTGATTGATAACTTTTACAAAGTTATTTCTTTCATATATCTTATAACTGTTGAGATTCCAAACTTATTTGAAATGTCTAGGAAGTTATCACTGATTGGAGAAAACATATACAAATTGCCATTGACAGTTGTTCCATCAACTTGGATCAGGTTCTACCCATTATAGGCAGATCTGACACCAAATTCTAACAGCTACTCCAAAAACGATTGATCAAATTCATGGATACACTCGGTCAAGTAGCCAACATTCTTACACAAGTGGAATACCCTCGTGGGCAACGGCTACGATTTTATCAAGCTGATTACAAAAAATCACTAAGGAAGTTCCAAGGCGCATTCAGTTCAACGTCTAGAAATGCATATTGAGACACCATAAACTTTGTTGGAACTAACGTCGTGATTGATTGTCATAATATTTATAGAAGGAATGGTCTGATAGCAACATCATCAATAGCCGGAGAACAATACCAAAGGTGATAAAGTTGTTGGAGATCATTTTGATAACCATCAATTGCCTTATGTGACCTAATTAGGAAAAAAGACTACCGATGTGATCAAGAATAAGGTGTTAGTAATGGTATCAGAGTGAAATAAATAGATAATAATAGGAAAGGAAGGTAGCTACCCATGTCATGGCTATACACCTCTTTATATTTTTTATGTAACCCAATTAATAAGAATAAATTATACTTTGAACATTCATATATTATATATAATAATTATCCCAATAATAGGTACATAATTGTAAAATCAAAAGATTAAATTCAATTTCCTTTGTTTAAAATCTAATCGTACTTGTTAAAAATTAAATTTTTAAATTTTTTCCTTCCATTGCTTCTCTATTTATATAAAAGTGTGTCATGTTTGTATATATATATGCATATAATGTTCCTATATATATATATGCATTTGAAATTTTATCCAAATAATGATCATATATATATATATATATGCATTTGGAATTTTAATTGTTAAAATAGGTTACGATGAGACATTACTCTTTTTTATTATTCAAACCAAAAAAAAAAAGAATCTATTTATAAAATGATGAATGATGGCAAGCTGGATGATGACAGGATTACTACTGGCAGCGAGGATGGAGCATAACTGTTTGTTGAGCTAGTGGCATCTAGAAACTAGTAAATAAATTGTAATAAGACAACTATTAAGTTTGTTATTGTAGAATTCTAGAAGGTAAGTTATTTTTCTAAATTCTATGTACTTGGTATAATATATACCACTACTATGTATTGAGGAGGTTATGAATGAAAATATCAAAATTCCTCTATTGTCTTTTCTTCTCTTTCTCTATCTCTCATTTTCTCTTCCAAATTGTTAAGTCAAAGTGGTCAATCTGTGATAAATTGGTATCAGTAGCTTTTACGATCCAACAGCAGAACTGGGAAAAATATAAGAAGCAGCAATCCATGGCCAAGGGAACCAAATTGAGTACACTATTGGATTCTATTCAAGCATCAGAAAATGTTGTTCCTACATGGTGGGAAGATCAAAAAAGGAGTATTGGAAGCAAGCTCGTGGAAAACCAAGGATACATGAGTAGAGTTTTGGAATTGCTTGTACAAAAGGGTAAACTGCGAGCATAATCAGATCCTAGTGGCGCCAACAACCCAACTCAGATTCCAACTTCCCTTACTTCTCAAATGAAACCAGAAGGTAAAAACCCTATTGAGATTACTTTCATTGATGGACATGAGAAATTTACATACAAACCTGCTGAACCAGGATTGTTAAACAACAAACAAATAGAATCTGACTCTCACCAGAATGTAATGCCTCTTAAGGCTAAGGAGTTTGCCCGTGGCTCAAGTTCCTCTAATGCATATAATGCCTTTACTCCTAGACCTAAGGTAGAACTGCCTATGTTTGAAGGTATTAATCCTCGAGGATGGATTAAGAAGTGTCAGAAGTATTTTGCCATCTTTGCAGTGGCAAATCATTAGAAACTGGAAATAACAGCTATATATTTAGCTGGAAAAGTTGTAAATTTGGTTTGATGGCTATGTTATGCAAAAACCTCGAGTGACTTGGCAAGAGTTTGCCATTGATTTATGCCTAAGGTTTTGCAGTAAAACCTGTTCTGATGTGATAGAAGATTTTAATAAGATGACTCAGAAAGCTATAGTGGAAGAGTATCAAGAAAGGTTTGAAGAATTAAAACCTTATATGCTACAATACAATCCTCACTTGGATGAGAACTACTTTGTATCCAATTTTTTGAGTTGACTGAAGGAGGACCTCAAGCCGAGGGTTAAGGCTAATGAACCAGCAACCTTGTTAGCAGCTTATAGACAAGCCAAGTTGCATGAACTCTCCATGGAACTTGAGAGCAAAAGGAACAAACTCAACCAAAAACCAAACTACACATCAACCTTCCAACCTTATCCCAGACTAATATACACCATAATCACTCAAACACAGAAAACCAATCTAACCACCTATATACCCAACCAAAATAGACAATTATTAATGGAGCAGAAGAGAGCCTAGAAGTGTGGTAAAAAGTTCACTTTTGGCCATGTTTGTAAAAACAAATAGCTTAATTCAATCACAGTTAATGAGACACTAGAAGGGAATGTGAAGAAGGCCATGAACAGTTAGATTTGGGACATGATGTTAATACATATCAAGAAAATACTGATGGTGATTTGGAGATTTCCATTAATGCATTAACAAGTAGTGCTGGTCATAGCACCCTTAGGATTTAGGGCAGCATAAAAAGGAAATTTCTCAATGTGTTGATTGATAGTGGGAGCACTTACAGCTTTGTGACTCCCAGACTAGCCAAGGATGGGGTGGAGATAGTGCAAATTAATATCTTGACTATGACAGTGGCCAATGGAGAGAAGTTATACAGTACAACCAAGTGCAAACACTTAACTTGGCTTATGCATGGTTATGCATTCACCCACGACCTCAGGGTGCTACTTATGGGAGAAAGTGACATGGTTTTGGGGGTAGCCTAGATGAAGAGATTTGGTATTTGACTTTAATGAGATGTCAGTGACTTTTGGAAAGGATGATTAGTAGGTGACTCTAAAGGGAGGACAAAATCAGTCTAGTTTGAAGCTTATCTCTGGTGAAGAATTGAAGAAGTTGGTTGAAAGAGATCGTGACTTACTTGGAGAGTTATATATGATAAGCATTGGGAGTGAAAAAAAATAAACATTACCTATTCTGCAAACACTGCTCAACTCTTACAAAGACATCTTTGAAGAACCAAAAAGACTACCACCAAAAAGATCCCAAGACCATAGTATCACCCTCAAACCTGATTCCCAACCTGTTAACCTTAGACCTTACAGGTTCCCATATAACCAGAAGGCTGAAGTAGAGAATCAAGTTTCTAAAATGTTATTTTCTTCAATTATACAGACCAGTAAAAGCCTATTTGCCTCTCCCTACCTATTGGTAAAGAAGAAAGATGGAAGTTGGAGATTATGCATTGATTACAGACAACTCAATGCTATAACTATTAAGGATAAATTTCCTATTCCTATTGTTGAAGGCCTCTTGGATGAGTTGAAAGGGGCTCAATACTTCTACAAAATTGATTTGAGGTCCGGATATTGGCAGATCAAAGTTAAAGAGAAAGATATTCCAAAAATAGCTTTCAGGACCCATCAAGGCCAGTATGAGTTTAAGGTAATGCCCTTTGGACTCACTAATGCACTAGCTACTTTTCAAGCATTAATGAATAGTGTATTTGCTCCCTTTTTAAGAAAGTTTGTGCTGGTATTCTTTGATGACATACTTATTTATAGTGTTGATTTAGAGAGGCATGTACAACATTTACAATCTGTTTTTGAGGTTCTGAAGGCAAATCAATTATTTGCCAAGAGGAACAAATGCTTTTTTGGCCAGAAACAGATGGAGTACCTTGGTCATATCATTTCACCAGATGGAGTATCAACTGATTCCTCTAAGGTTGAAGCAATGAAGAACTGGCAACTTCCTAAGTCTCTGAAGTCCTTGAGAGGATTTCTAGGCTTGACTGGGTATTATAGAAAGTTCATAAGGAATTATGGAATGATTAGTAAACCACTGACAGACATGCTAAGGAATAATGTGTTTCATTGGACATCTGTAGCAGTTACAACATTTCGACAACTTAAAGAAGCCATGAGTAATGCTCCAGTATTGGCACTGCCAGATATTACCAGGCCTTTTTATTTGGAGACAGATGCAAGCACTATTGGTATAGGGATTGTGTTGTCCCAAGAAGGCAGGCCAATTGCTTCTCTTAGTAAGGCCCTAAGTCCTAGACATGTGGACTTATCCATCTATGAAAAAAAGTATCTAGCTATTTTGATGGCTATTAGTAAATAGAGACACTACCTGGAATAGGTCCCTTTTATCATTAAAACAAACAATGAAGCCCTTAAACACTTGCTGGAACAGAAGCTCACAACTACTATCCAGAAGAAAGGGTTAACTAAACTTCTAGGATTGGGTTATTCAATTCAATACAGGAGAGGAAGGATGAATATGGTGGCAAATGCTTTGTCTAGGAAGTTTGAAGATGAGGCCTAGTTTTTCAGTTTGAATTCTACCACTATCATACCAGAATGGGTGAAAGAAGTGGAACAAAGTTACACAGGGGATGTTTTTGCATAGGATAAGATTACAACATTGACTATTAAACCTTCATCCATTCCTTGTTACACTTTCTCTAATTGTGTTCTCAGGTATAAAAGGTGAGTGTATTTGGGTACTCAAGGACATGTGAGAGCAAGGGTTTTACAAATATTGCATGACTCACCTCAATGGGGCATTCTGGTATTCAAGCTACATATTATATACTTAAGCTTCATTTCCACTGGCCAGGATTAAAGAAAGAAGTTCAAGAGTATGTGCATCAATGTGATATCTGCCAAAGGAATAAAGACAAGCATGTGGCTTCACTAGGGCTTCTATAGCCAATACCTGTTCATAATCAAGCATGAGAGGTAATTACCATGGATTTTATCGAAGGTCTTCCACAATCCTCTAAGTTCAACTGCATCTTAGTAGTAATCAAAAAATTTACTAATTATGCTCACCTCTTGCCCCTGACACATCCTTACACAGCATCTGATATAGCTCGAGCATACCTCAACCAAGTCTACAAATTACATAGGACTTCAAAAACTACCATTTCTGACAGAGACAAAATATTTACAAGTTTGTTTTGGCAAGAATTTATGAATCAGCTGGGTATAAATGTTCATCTAAGCACAACATACCATCCTGAATCTGATGGCCAATCAGAAATGCTCAATCAATGTGTAGAACAATAATTGAGATGTATGTGTTTCTTAAGGCCTAGAACTTCGGCTCACTGGTTGCCCTTAGCAGAGTGATGGTATAACACCAGCTATCACACTACATTGAAACTAACACTGTTTCAGGCACTATATGGGTATAAACCTCCTGAAATATCTTGGGACATTAGCACCAAGGTAACTACTGTTGAGAGTTTGCTTAAAGAAAGGGAACAGTTGAGTAAGTTGTTAGCTAATCAGCTCCAGAAGGCTCAACAGAGGATGAAATTCTATGCTGATAAGAATCGAAGTGAAAGGGTTTTCCAGGTTGGAGATGAAGTTTACCTGAAACTACAACCCTATAGGCAAACCTCTTTAGCACTCAGGAAGAATCTTAAGCTCTCATCTTATTATTATAGTCCTTATCCTATAACTGCTAAGATGGGGACTGTTGCCTATAAGTTACAATGCCAGCTAGTTCGAAGATACATCCCTGTTTTTCATGTTAGCCTTCTGAAAATGAAGATTGGATCTAAAGTGGTTCCCAATCTAGCACCACCTGAGCTTGGAAATGCTGGACAACCACTTGTTTACCTTGCCACAGTGTTGGACAAGAGGATAGTGAAGAGAAACAACTAAGCAATCACCCAATTGCTAGTTGTATGGTCTAAGCTAGGTCCTAAAAATGCTACGTGGAAAGATTATATAGTGTTGAAATCTTAGTTTCCATTATTTGATCCTTGGGGACAAAGATCTTCTGGATGAGGAGGTATTGTAATGGAATTGGCAGGTACTGATAATGAGCCATGGCAACAGAGGGTGCCTACTACCAGGAAGGAGAAAACTAAATTGGCAAAGATGGAATTGGGAACTAGTGAGCTGGATATAGACAAGCTGGATGCTGCCAAGCTGAATGATGGCAAGCTGGATAATGACAGGATGACTACTGGCAACGAGGATGGAGCATAACCGTTTGCTGAGCTAGTGGCATCTAGAAGTTAGTAAATAAATTGTAATAGGACAACTGTTAAGTTTGTTATTGTAGAATTATAGAAGGTAGTTATTTTGCTGAATTCTATGTACTTGGTATAATATATACCACTGCTATGTACTGAGAAGGTTATGAATGAAAATATCAAAATTCCTTTATTCTCTTTTCTCTATCTCTCATTTTCTCTTCCAAATTGTTAAGTCATATTGGTCAATCTGTGACACAATCCCCTTCAAGGTACCTTTCATCATTCTCATTTCTTCCCTTCAAATTCTTTTGCTTTGATTTCAAACCTCACCTAAATGATGACGTTAACCCCGTCTATCGGATAATAACTAGCTCTACCTCTTCAAAAAACTTGAGCCATTCCTTGAAATCAATTGGGATTTTTTGATTTAACCGATAAAGTACTAAAAGGCCAAGTTTAGTCATGGTAATCCTTTACAATGTTTTGAGTTCTTTAAATATACAAGAAAAAGAAAAAGGTTTTACCACACTACTTTTTCTTTGGATACTATGCTTTATATTTTGAGTAGGAGCCTTGAATTTGATTAAATATGGGAGGTTTTAATTGATATTAAGAGAATAGATCAGTCTTTGATAACCTCAAGACTCTGCAAGTCATTTTAGCTAGAATTGCTAAGGTTTGTTCAGTTAGAGAGACTGTAGAAAGTTTCAAGAGGTTTAAGAAGCTTGTTTCTGAATTTGATACAGCTTGTTTTAATGCTTTGTTTAGGACATTGTGTCAAGAGAAAAGTATGATGGATTAAGAAATGTTTATCATAGTTTGAAGCATGATTTTAGGCCAAATTTACTGACTTTTAATATACTTTTGTGAGGGTGGAATGGAATTGTAGAAGTCTTCGGACTTGGCGAAAGTTGAGGGGTTTTTCAAAGAAATTAGGGGATTAGGTGTTAAGCCAGACGTTGTCTCATATAATTGTTTAGTTGATGTGTATTATAAGGGTAGAGAAATGGATAAAGCGTATAGGGTGGTTGAAAATATGAGAGATGAGGAATTATGGCATGTGGCCTGATCTGATCGTGTATACGAGTATTATGAGGGATTAGGATTGATTAGTCAGCCTGATTAACCTAGAGATGTTTTGAAGGAAATGAAGGACCATGGATGTTACCCAGATGTTGCAGCATTGTTGCATACAATGCTTCCACTAGAAATTATTGTATTACGAAGAGGCTTGGTGATGCTTATAGTTTGATGGATGAAATGGTGGGAAATGGTTTGAATCCCAATGCAACTACTTACAATCTGTTCTTTAGGGTCTTTTATTAGTCGAATGATATGAAAAGCTAATGGGATCCAAGATGGACTAAGTCTTACAGATCCATTACAAGTTCCAGATGGGTCAAGATCTAAGAAGATCAAGGAAACAATGCAAGAATTGGTGGAATCCACTTGGGCCAAGTTTGCAAATTGTTCAAGCAAGACTTCAACATTCAAGATGAGCTTGAAAGAAAAAGAACCAACTTTAATCCAAGTGATACAAGCCATAGAGGGGGTGGCATAGCTAATTGTTTAGTGTGGGCCTATGTTTTATTAATCTGATTTAGTGTGGGCCTATGTTTTATTTCATTAATCTGATTAGGCATGTGGGGCCTATTTTATTTATTAGGTGAACTTATTTTAATTAGTTGTTTTGGCTTGATGTTAGCCCTAATTTTTAATTATTTAGTGTCCTAGCCGACCTAGGGTTAGTGTAGGAGTTTATATTTAAACATATTAAGTGGTAGCAACCACAGACAATTTAGATCATTATTTTTTGAATGAAGTTTATTCTTCTTGTAGAGCTTTTCTCTACTTGTTCTTGACTGAACTAAATAACTTATCAAAGTCAATTCCTTTGTGGCATTTGATAAGCTCATAAAATATATATTTTATGTCTTTCTACATTTAGTTTTTGTTATGTTTTCGATCTTTATCTTGTTTACTTATATTATGTTTTTGAATTTTAGGTACAATAAGGAGAATTAAGTCAAAATATGTCAATAATGATGGTAAAGAACTTACAACATCATAATCACAAGATGGAAGAAGACTCGGGAGTCAAAAAGATAAATTTCTGGTTGCAAAGCAAGAAGGCAGATTTGACCTCTGGAGCTTGTTGCAAGGAAAACATTATGTTAAATTCTTTATTTGAAGAAACTTCCTCTTGACTTTTGAAGCTGACTTGAATACCTTTTCAACGATAGTTTACACGCCCAAATTGGACAAGAAATGGGCATCCAAATCAGCCAATGAAGTGAAGGAAAGTGCAATAGAAAAATGGAAACAATATGCTCGGTGCCTAGACGCCAACAATTCAGGAAAAAAGGCAAAAAAAAAAGGCCAAAAACGTGAGTTTTTGCCTTTTGGCTTACTTGTGCTGCAAGAACGTGTTCTCAGAGTTTTAAAACTCTATAAATACCATCTTTTGAGCCACAAATTATCTATCTTTTGAGGAGACTGAAGGGATCATCATTATTTTTCTTCTTCTTCTCCATTCTTTTATTTTCTTTTTAGTTTTATGTATATATTATCTATGCCTATGCTAGGCTAAACTTCTCTTTGGTTAAGGGTGATTTCAAAGCCCTAGACATGTTTTGTAATTGATATTTAGATTTTATCTATCATTGGTTTTCTATCAAAGTTGCTTGTGTTCTTCTATAAGAATTTTTCATGATGTTGTCTTGATTTGTTTAGGTTGCAAACTAGATATATCTTGATAATTTTCTAATGCTAGTTTAAGAATCTTGATCAATGTAATTGTCTTGATTTCCTATTCATAAGTGGAAATTTATGATTAATGATTATGGTCAAGTTTTCGCTAATTGCAAAGTGGAACATAACCTAACTTAAATAATTCATGTTCATGCTTTTATTGCTTAGATCAACCTATCTTTCTCATCATAAAGCTGCTGTCAAATGAAATTTAGAGATGTTTATCTTAGGTTGTTTGATAGTTAGAGATTAAGTAGTGGCGTTCGTCCTGCTCAACGACGAACTAAGGAAGGATTGGGGTAACACGAGATGTTATCTACGATTGTTAACTTTGATAGCTAATTGATGTTGATAGATCTGAAATTGATTCTCAATGATGTCTAGTGGTGGAGAATGAAACCTTAACCATACTTCTCTTATATTTGATTTTCTCTTATTTATTTGCTTTTTACTTATCTTGTTTTCTTTACTTTTAATTATTTCAAAAACCCTATTTTCTTTTATTGTTCTTGAATTTAAGTTCTAAACTAATAATTTATAAACTAGACACCAATCCCTGTGGACTCGACCCTTTCATGCTATTTTACTATAATTGATCATATTAATTTCAAGGTTTAATAAAGATACACTCTTTTGAGTGCATCAAGTTTTTGGCGCCGTTGCTGGGGATTGCTTTCTTTAGTTTATTTGTTACCTGGTTTATTCTTATTTTCAGTTGTAATTAATTTTATTTTTTTGTATATACAGGTTTTTCCTTTCATAATTCAAGCAAATTGATACGGCAGGTGCTATATCAAACCTTCAGAACCAACTATCCAATCACATCTCCGTAGTTCAACAAGTGGCCATAAGTAAGATTCAACAATCAAGGGAGTATGTAGTGTGCTTCATGATGGATCATCCAACCAATTGGTGCTCATACTATCAAAAAGATAATTTTGAACCAGCCTATGATGTGGGAGGATACCAAAGCCATCAAGGGTTCCAAGGACAATAGTATGATGCTTTCCCAAACACTTTCAATGAGGGATGGTGGAATCATACTAATTATGGCTACTCGAGAAATTATCAAGAAATAGATCCTTATGCCAACTACAATCATCCATCGAGCTTCAATCAATCATGGAAAAAACAATAAGATCTTCTTGATCCACCACATGTGACTCGCAACTCAGGTACTTCGTTAGAAGATCTTGTCAATTCCCTTACTACTAACCAATTGCAAATGCAACAAGACATAAGGGAAACAAACAAGCAAATGGAAACAAAGATGAGTCAATTAAAGACTCAAATGAGCCAAATGGCTAGTAGTATGGTGAGATTGATAGAATAAGGATCTGAGGAACTACATGAACAATTCCCTTCTCAAACTATGATTGATTCAAAGGAGAATGTTAGTGCCACACAACTTGAGGATGAATCAGAAAATCTAAGGGAACCCGAGGATGAGAAAGAACTAGAAATGGATTTACTTCTTGAAGATAATGAAGCTTCAATTTCAAAGAAGAGTATTTCGGCATCTAAGGTAATTTTTAAGGTTCCAATTTTTACTAATGTTGCTTCTCCACCTTTTCCTAGTAGATTCGCAAAGTTCAAGGAAGAGGAACATGAACAACACATGCCGGAAACCTTAAACAGCTTGTTTATGGATGTCATTCAACAAATACCAAAATATGGTCCATTCCTCGATGAGCAATGCATTACAAAGGATGATGGGATAATACTTGTAATGGAGAATGCATCCACTTTGTGCAAAGAAAGCTTCCTATCAAACGCACAAATTTGGGAAGTTTTATGTATGAGCCTGACGAGCCTAGAAATCCAAGAAAGGGTGTTGGTTAGGTTGGACAAATTAACTCAAGTGCTAATTGGGAAGACAACCCAATTAATGAAGAAATTACCAACCTGCCATACTTAGATTTGCTTTCTTTTCCTTTTATTATTTTTATTGTTTTTATGTTAATTGTTTGTTTAGTATTTTAGGATTATTTAGGTTGCATGAGTTTGTTTTGTTTTGAGTCTTAGTTATTTCAATTCTTATGTTATTAGTTCTTTTCTCTTACACATGATTCTTTCATTTGGGTTAATAGCATTACATTGAGGACAATGTAAGAATTAAGTGTGTGGGGGGGAGAGGATTTAGGATTTCTTTTATTTTTGGCTATTATTTTTTTATGAGTCTTTATTATTATTATTATTATTATTATTTTTAGTGTGTTTTAGTTTCTTTCAATACAATGATGAGATATGAATTGTATAGGTCTAAAACTAGTTATTAATGAGAAGATTTTCATGAAAATTGAGCTTGATATCATTTTATATTGAGCCAATGCTAATATGACATGTTGATTGAGAAAGAAGCATGTTTAGACTTAATATTGACTTGTATAATCATCCTTGTGAGTTTTTGAGCCTATATGATTGATGCATTATACATATCAATCCAATTTCTTTCTTGTGTGCTCTCATGTTAACATGTTTCTCTAGAACTTGCTTTAAACCATTTAAGACTATATTGATACATGTAACTACATGGATATGATAGAGGCATTAGGATAAGCTATGATGTTCCAACCAGGGCCAAACAGCCATCCATTATTGATGTTCCAAGAGAACATCCCCCTAGTGAACCAATTTGAGCCTACATTGAATAGCTATTTCTTTGGTAACAATATCTTACACCTAGCCTAAATACATTTATATCTTTACCCTTGTTCTAAAGATGGACTAGAATGCTTAAGACATATTGCAAAAACAAGGGATACATTTTGAAATTTTGGGTTAGAGCAAAAGATAAGTGTGGGGGAGGAGAAAGGTAAAAGTCAAGAGAAAAAGTAAAGGGAACATTGTAAAAATACATTTCCATGAAAAAAAATGGAAAGAAAAAAAATTGAATCATCTCTTGAACTTCTAGTTAAAGAAAAGTAAAAGAATGTTACAAGGTTGGTTAGAATGAAGCAAAGGCTCAACATGAAATATTCAATCTATGTTATTATGTACTTCCAAGGAATATTGAGAAAGTTCTATTTGCAAAATCTTATTTTGTCTCTAAATTCTATTAAGTCTTTGGAAACTTTGTGAAATTTTTTCCTTTTTATTCTTTAGCCACATTACTACCCATTGGTCCCATTACAACCTTGAATAAAAACCTCTTGATATATGAAGTTGCATGATCTAAATAGTGAAGAATTTGTGGACAATGGTAGAACTGTTTTCATGAGATTGATTGAGTGTAAACACTTTACCACTACTTTAAAGAGTGAAAATCATGAGAGTATCCCATGTGAGAAATTGAGATTAAGTTTGAATATGCACTATTTTGATTGATATATGTTATGTTAATATTGGCTTAACTCAAACTATTTACATTCAAGTATGATTTTTTGTCAAATTCTTTAAGCTATTGATTAGTTTATAAGACTTGTTCAATGATTATCTCTAATTTAAATTGGAAGGATTAGTTGTAATTATTATTATTATTATTATTATTATTATTATTAGTTTTAGTTTTTCTTATGTTTTTAATGTTTGTGGGTATCATCCTAGTAAATCCTCACGAGACTAAACTCGTCCACTAGGGACACCTAAGGCTTGTGTCACATGCTAAGTGCCACCATGATTTTCTACGAAAGTGGATCAGATTAGATTTTCTTATTTTATTTTATTTTGCTCGAGGACTAGCAAAAAGCTAAGTGTGGGGGAATTTGATAAGCTCATAAAATATACATTTTATGTCTCTCTACCTTTAGGTTTTGTTATGTTTTCGATCTTTATCTTGTTTACTTATATTATGTTTTTGAATTTTAGCTACAATAAGGAGAATGAAGTCAAAAGATGTCAATAATAATAGTAAAGAACTTACAAAATCATAATCACAAGATGGAAGAAGACTCGGGAGTCAAAAAGATAATTTTTGGTTGCAAAGCAAGAAGACAGATTTGACCTCTGGAGCTTGTTGCAAGGAAATCATTATGTTAAAGTCTTTATTTGAAGAAACTTCTTTCTTGACGTTTGAATCTTACTTGAATACCTTTCCAACGATAGTTTAAATGCCCAAATCGGACAAGAAATGGGCATCCAAATCAGCCGACGAAGTGAAAGGAGGTGCAGCAGAAAAATGGAAACAGTATGCTCGACGCCTAGGCGCCAACAATTTGGGAAAAACCGCAAAAAAAAAAAGGCCAAAAACGTGATTTTTTGCCTTTTGGCTTACTTGTGCAGCAAGGACTTGTTCTAAGAGTTTTAAAACTCTATAAATACCATCTTTTGAGCCAAAAACTATCTATCTTTTGAGGATATTCAAGGGATCATCATTATTTCTCTTCTTCTTCTCCATTCTTTTATTTTCTTTTTAGTTTTATGTATATATTATCTATGCCTATGCTAGGATAAACTTTTCTTTGCTTAAGAGTAATTTCAAAGCCCTAGACATGTTTTGTAACTGATATTTAGATTTTATCTATCATTGGTTTTTTTATCAAAGTTGCTTGTGTTATTCTATAAGAATTGTTCATGATGTTGTCTTGATTTGTTTAGGTTGCAAACTAGATATATCTTGATAATTATCTAATGCTAGTTTAGTAGTCTTGATCCGTGTAATTATCTTGATTTCCTATTCGTGTAATTATCTTGATTTCCTATTCATAAGTGGCAATTTGTGATTAATGATTATGGTCATGTTTTCGGTAATTGCAAAGTGGAACATAACCTAAGTTAAACAATTCATGTTCATGCTTTTGTTGCTTAGATCAACCTATCTTTCTCATCATAAGGCTGCTGTCAAATTAAATTTAGAGATATTTATCCTAGGTTGTTTGATAGTTAGAGATTAAGTAGTGGCGTTCGTCCTGCTTAATGACGAACTAAGGAAGGATTGTGGTAACATGGGATGTTGTTATCTACAGTTGTTAACTTTGATAGCTAATTGATGTTGATAGATCTGAAATTGATTCTCAATGATGTCTAGTGGTGGAGAATGAAACCTTAACCATACTTCTCTTATATTTGATTTTCTCTTATTTATTTGCTTTTTACTTATCTTGTTTTCTTTACTTTTAATTATTTCAGAAACCTTTTTTTTTATTGTTCTTGAATTTAAGTTTTAAACTAGTAATTTATAAATTAGACACCAATCTTTGTGAATTCAACACTTGCATGCTATTTTACTATAATTTATTATAATAATTGAAAGGTTTAATAACGATACACTTTTTTGAGTGCATCAGCGTTCACACCAAATCTAGGTTCTTGAAACAAGTTTTCAACGGGTCTAAATCTTTTGACTTGGTTATTGGCTTTCTTGGGTTAGTGTTCGAATTGATTGTGGGTTCAAGAGTTTCAATCTCTAAGGGTTCACATCAAAAGCTCATTTAGTTTGTATCAGAGGATGATGGATTCTGAGTGCTTGTCAAATACACAATCTTGTATGTTTCTAATTAGGTTATTTAGAAGGCATGGAAAGGTGGGGATGGCGCTGCAGTTGTGGAATGACATGGTGGAGAAAGGATTTGGGTCTTATGTTTTGGTATCTGATGTGTTGTTTGATCTGCTTTGTGATATGGGGAAGCTGGTGGAAGCAGAAAAGTGTTTCTTGGAGATGATAGAGAAGGGCCATAAGCCTAGCCTATGTTGCTCCAACTCTTCATTATTTTTGAAGTATTCGTGTCCGACGCATATCCAGACATGGGTAAAGAGATATGACCTTTCAAATACGTGAAAATCTTAGAAAAAATTGAAAATATCCACGTCGGACATATACCCGTGTCCGACACGCGCACCCGAGTCCGAGTAACATAGAGCCTAGCAATGTTTCTGAGGATCAAGGTGCTCATGGAATTGGTAAACAAGCATTAGGCTATTAGGAACTTGAAAGAGAAGATGGCTGTTTTTGGTTTCTGGAGGTGATGAGAATCTTAAAGAAACATTAGATTTTGACTCAATGTTAATCATGCAAGTCGCAATAACTAACTAATGTGGCAACCATGGTTGTACTATCATTCCAAAAGAGGCTTTTTTAAACCATCAAGAAGATTCAGCATATTAAGATTGAAGAAGACTCGAAAACTACATTTATCTTTGTATTCTTGGTTGGTGCCTCAGTCCATTACTTGTTTTAGATCTAGTTCCGGAGAATTATTTTGTATTGGCATATTTATTTTCTTCTCAGTGAAAGAGACAGCCGATCTGGAAGTTGATCTCAATTCCTATCTTTCCCATGGAATTCTCAAGTAGCATTTGCAACTGACAGTGTGCCACTGGATGTGAAGAAACCAACATTTGAAGCGTTTCTTCTTATATTATTTTTCATGAACTCTGGAGCTGTAGGGGTATCTGATTTCTCTTCTTTCTCTTTTTCTTCCTCTCTAACCTCAAATTGCCTCTGGATTTTGTAAATATGATTCCTCTATGTGGGGTTATTGCATTTCAGCCATTTCCAGCAAGCTGGTAAAACTTAAAAGACCTTGTTTAGTAGTCTGGGCTCAAAGTGATTTAAGTTATCTTTAATTTAAGCCTCTTTTTTTTTCTCTGGATTTAGAAGCACGAGCAGGGGAGGAAGCCTGGAATTGGAACTTGTATAGATTTCATCTGACTGTCATCTAAACTTGATGCTCAGCAAGCAACTTTTACCCTCGGAAGGTTAGCTATTATTGGAGAATTGCAGTGTCAGATGTTCATTTACAATGCTCAGGATACTCATTCTGTGAATCAGTCTCTTCCCTCGTCTCAGAAACTCTCTTTCACTTAATCAAAAGATAATGGTGTTCTCTTATGTTACTAAGATTCGGGTGTGAGTGTCGGATATAGACCTGCTCATGGGCCGGGCCGGGCCGCAGCCCATTTTTTTCCATATTCTTTGCCCAGACCCGGTAAGCCAGAATTTACTATTCATTGGATTAAAAAATATTTTTTTATAATTAAAATTAAATAAAATAATATTATTTTAATTAAAAAATACTGTTCTGGACCAAGCCAGGCCTAAACAAAAAAATCATGCACAGGCTCGGCCTAATACGGACCGGGCGGGTTGCCCGGCCCATGAGCAGGTCTAGTCGGATATAGGTATGTTCAATTTTTTAAAAGTTTTTTCTGTGTATTTAGAAGGTCATATCCTCGTACTCATGTCCAAATATGCGAACACGGATACTTTAAAAAAATGAAAAATCGGAACAACATAAGTGTTCTCTTCCACCCTTACGCTCATTTGCTGTGTTAGATAAACCTGCACAGGTGATTTATCTTACAAAACAGTTGATGCCATTCATTGTTGAGCAAAGCGGATCTTCTTTTCATTTTTACCATTAGAAAGTGATGCATGACACTGAAAATTTCAAAGCGGATCTCAGCTATATGTCATACTTAATACGATAATTTATTCTTGAATGATTTTTTTTTTTTTTTTTTTTCTGATGAAGTATCAATTTGCAGATTAGTTTTTTGGCCAGAATACAGCTTGGGATAAGAGAAAAAATTATCGATGCTGAAATTCGAATCTAAGATATGTTAAATGTCATATTTTAAAAGTCATTGAATGAATCAATTGAATTAAATTTTGAATTGTATTTGTAAGGACATCCACGGGTATATTTGGATCTAAATTTCTCATTCATCAATTGATCTAGTCCTCAAATTTTCAGATGTTTGCAAGAGCTTGGTCTAATCGAAATTAGTTGCAAAATTTTCAATTATGTACATAATTAGTGATGAAAAGGTCCAGTTATTGCACATGCTAAGACAAGCATTCAAGAAACGAAGTAAAAAAGAAAAATACTTATACCTTATATTTAACATTAGAGTAATGAAACTGGCTAAACCATCAATTTCCACCAAGGAAAGAACAGCCCCAAACTTAGGGAATTTTTTTTTTTTTTTTTTCCAGCTATCGAAATAATAATACCACAGAAACCGAAAACTTATCAATTATTCTTAAACTACAAGTAACAAATTACAATGTTTGCAAAAAACAAGAAACATGGAAAACCAAAACATTTAAACAGAGGTAAACATCCATAACTCCAAAAGGGACCAGCATTACTGAGACTGACAACTCAATTATGCAATCTATGCCTGCAATTGTGTACAAATATCAGCGTAAGTACAATTTTAGGATGGAGAAACAGAAGAAGCCCAAAAGGCTACAATCTGCAACTTAAGGGTTTAACTACAATCAGAGTCATCTGCATGAGCTTACCTTGTTTGCAATGTTGTTTGAGAGCCAGTCCAGTCCCTCGTACAGTCCTTCACCAGAAGTGGCGCATGTGCTCTGGATATACCTGCAAAATATATTATATAGAGGGTGACATACAGATCCAGAAAAAAGGGGTCAGATCTATGTTACTCAGACTCAGATGTGAGTGTTGAATACAGGTATGTGTCCAACACGTATATGTTCAATTTTTTACAAGATTTCCATGTATTTGGAGGGTCTTGGAAGTTCATATCCCCATACTCATGTCCGGATATGCATCGGATACGGGTACTTCAAGCAAGAAAAATGAAAAGTCGGAGCAACATAGGGTCAGATACACCGACACAAGGGGGGAGAGAGAGAGAGAATTGTTCATCTCACCAGTGGCGCTGGCGGAGAGAATGAAGGCCAAGCTTGTCAGTAATCTCAGCAGCATTCATAGCATTTGGAAGATCTTGCTTGTTTGCAAATACTAGAAGCACAGCATCCCTCAACTCATCCTGCCAATGCACATAAAATAATACATTAGATTTCAAGCACAAAGCCCCCTCCAGAATGCAGCTTTTAATAATTTCAAAAACCATGTTCATTGGAATCATTGCACCAGTAATAAGAAATTTATGCTCAAGTACCTCATTCAACATCCTGTGCAACTCATCTCTAGCTTCAACCACACGATCACGATCATTGCTATCAACCACAAAAATAAGTCCTTGTGTGTTTTGGAAGTAGTGTCTCCACAAAGGTCGGATCTATGTAGAAAATGAAAGCAAATAAGCCAGCTGAATAATTAAGATAAACAAAAAACCATAAACACTTTTTCATTATTCTAACAGATCTAACAAGATCTAAGATACACTCAAAACATAAGGTCCAATTTTGACCGCTAAGTATCCACCTTTGCATATACCTGACATCTAGCATGTGTTCTCTCCTGTGTTACTCGAACTCGGGTGTGAGGTGTCGGATACGGGTATGTGTCCGACACGAGTATGTTTAATTTTTTCCAAGTTTTTCCATGTATTTAGAGGATCCTTGGAGGGTCATATCACCATACCCATATCCGAATATGTATCGGATACAGATGTCGGACACGAGTACTTCAAGAAAAATAAAAAGTCGAAGTAACATAGGTTCTCTCCTTTCACAGAACTACACACATTCAGGTTATCAAGATGCTTAATTGGTGATGGAATATATGAGACAAGCACAATCCCATCCACAATCATTCCCCATCACGAGCAAGCCAAAGAAAAACAAGAGCTAAGAATGTAATAAACAAAACATATCCAAAGACACCCTAGATTTTGTTTCTTTGATGCAATCTTTACAGTTAATATTAACATGTTTGAATAAAAATCTAAACCTCGTTACCTTGTCCTGGCCACCAACATCCCAAACAGTGAAGCTGATGTTCTTGTATTCCACGGTCTCAACATTGAAACCTACAAGATTATAATATATCATAGTTAGCCATATCTTTCTTCGCGACAAAACTCATTTGAATAACAAATGTTAAACTTTATAAGGCAAAAAAGCGACTTACCAATGGTGGGAATGGTAGTGACAATCTCTCCCAACTTCAGCTTGTAAAGAATGGTGGTTTTACCAGCAGCATCAAGCCCAACCATCAGTATACGCATCTCCCTCTTGGCAAAAAGCCGGCTGAATAGCTTTGTGAAAGACAGCCCCATTTTTCACGTCTGCCAAACACCAAAATGAACATATCAATTTCCAAAAATCACCAATTTAATTTGATAATATAAATAAATAGTAGTATTCAAGATCAGAGCAGATCCAACGGCCAGAATTCAAAACCAATATAAGATCGTTCGAGATCAATACATAAAAGTCAAAATCCGATCTATTACGACATGAAATCAATTCGAAAATTGCAGATCGGAGCAATTTAACGAACTTACGACGCTTCCAAGACTCAGATCAGATGAAACTACGCAACGAATTGAAAATTCGAGAGATTTAACACACTTTTGAAATAAAATTGAAGTCAAATTTTAAAGAAAATTAAAAAGAAAAAGGCTGATCGGGAGAGAAAATTTTAAGGAAAATTACAGCAAAATTAAGTGAGGAATGAAAATCTTTTTGGCTTTGAGAGAGAGAGAGAGAAACTTGCCTGAGAGAAATGCGAGCGGTTATTTACGCGTAGTCGAACGAAGATCTAACCCTCTCTCCCGAAATCAAAGGAGTTTTCCTTCAGTATTTTACGCAGGTTTGGAGATTGGGTATTTTATAGATCCAAACAGGACCTTAGTTTGACGGAACGCCGTCTTCTTTTTTTGGATTTTTCGGAAAATTTTGGCATTAAGTTAGCTTCGTCCTTTATGACGCCGTTATGACGACGCTTAATATGCACGCGTTGTAGATCGCTGTCTGTTTGGTAAATGGGAGGTCGGTTTTCCTCGCGGGGTAGAGAATTAAAAAAAATTCAATAATAATAATTTTAAAATAATTATTTATTTATTTATTTTTCATTTTTACTTTTTTGTAACTCTAGTGCATATATCAGATTTTCAATCTAGTAAAAATTATTTTTGAGTTTATAGGATTCATGAGCTATTTTTTAAATGTTCTACAGACATTTTTGTCTTAACATATAACAGGTTTATTTTAGTTTTTTTTTTTTAAATGATGTATTTAAAGGGTTGGTCTGCATGATAACTCCTAGGTCTATTTAAAATTCGTATCAGACTTGTTCGGGAAAAAAATTATTAATTTTTTTAGTTTTTTATTTTTTTAAATGATATATTTAAAGGGGTTGGTTCGTATATTGATTTTTGGGTCGATTTAAGATCCATACCCAACTCGCACGATAAAAAAGTTTTAAAAAATAATTTTTTTAGTTTTAATTTTAATTTTTAAATGATGTATTTAAAGGAGTGGTCGGAATGTTGACTCGCGGGTCGATTTAAAATCCGTACTAGACTCGTTCGAAAAAAATAAAAAAGATATTTATTTTTTTAATTAGTAATTAATTATTGTTTTTTTTAAATGATGTATTTAAAAAGGTTAGTCTACACTCTGCATGCTGACTTGCATGTTGATTTAGGACTCGTACCCCATTCGCTAGAGAAAAAAAAAGTTAAAATAAAAAATTATTTTATTAATTACTTTTACTTTATTTTTAAATAATGTATTTAAAGGGTTGGCTCACACGTTCACTCGCGAGTCAATTAGGATCTGTGCCCTACCCGCTCGAAAAAAAAATTTATTAAAAAATTTATTTTATTAATTATTTTTAGTTTATTTTTAGTTTTTTATTTTATTTTTAAATGACACATTTAAAGGGTTGGTCTGCACATTGACCTGCGTGTCGATTTAAGACCCTGATTAGACCTGCACGAAAAAAATGATTTTATTTTATTAATTAGTTTTTTATTTTATTTTTGGATAATGTATTTAAAAGGGTTAGTCCGCACGTTGACTCACGAATCGATTTAGAATCCATATTTGACCTGCTCAGAAAAAAGTTACTTTATTTTAATTTCAAATGATGTATTTAAAGAGGTTGGTGCGCACGTTGACTCGCAGTTCGATTTAGGATCCGTACTCGACGACTCGAAAAACAAAAGGAAAAAATAAACTTGCTGCTAACCTATGTGAAAAAATCGATCATATGAGAGAATAAAATACAAACCATAATTTTATTTTCTTATTTTTCATTTATTAGTTTTTACCTCCTATTAATAAAAATACAAACCACAATTTTATTTTCCACGATAAATCCTATAAGACATATTGATGTGAACCCTAGAGGTTAAACCCTTTGAACCCACTAACAAATTGAAATACCTAACCCAGAAAAGCCAAGATTCAGGCAAATAAAACTTAAACCCTTAGAAAGCCTGTTTCAAAGAACCTAGATTAAACATGTAAGCTAGACCCTAAGAACTCTCGTTTCAAGAACCTAAGTTTGATAGGTTGAACGCCACAAAGAAAGAATTCTTTGATAAGTTCCTAAGTTCTGTCAAGAACTAAAAAGAGTGAAACACTCACTTTGAATAAATTCAAACTCAATTGATCAAAAGATAATTGAAGTAGGCGGCTAAGACATATATTTATAGCCTCCCTACAATAACCCTAATATGCTAAGTAATAATATGTAAAATATGGGCTGAACATGCTCAAGCCCAAACTTAAATAATTAAAAAGATGTCCAACAAGTTTGAAGATAGACCCCACAAGCCTAATGGGCATAATACATAAAGCAGACCCAAAAGCCTAAGCAATTAAAAGACCCAAATAAAGCTTCTAATTTAGGTGCCACCACATTAATGAATTGGTCTTCACTTCATATTAGATAATGAACTAAAAACATGCCCACTAATTCATTAAGATTGTCGCCCCCTTGAATTCCTCTATGGCCCATCATGTGAAGCTTGGATCACATGGACCAATTCTTGGTCTTCCTCATTCAAGCAGCCCAACTTGAATGGATTGACATTGCTTATAAGACTTGTAGATTCTTCCCAAGTCCTTTTTACCAATCCTTGCATAGCTTCCTTGAGCTTCTTGGATCTTGACCTTGTAATAGGCCCAATAGGAACATGCAATGGATCTTGAAGTCCAATACCAGCTTGGTTCTCATCATTCCCCCTTTCCTCAAAAGGATTCAACCTCGAATCATCACCTACATCATAAAGGGAAAGATCATAAACGTTAAATGAAGCAGAAACGTTATACTCACCTGGTAAGTCTACTTTGTAAGCATTGTCATTAATTTTCTCAAGGATTTGGAAAGGCCCATCTCCTCGAGGATGCAACTTGGTTCTCCTATGGGCTGGAAATCTTTCCTTGTGCATATGAACCCAGACCCAATCACTTGGTGATAACTCGTATAATTATATAGTTCTTAGTTATGTTTTATTATTGTTTTGTGTCAAATACGAGTTATTATTGCTTAGTCTACTTGTGTTTATGATCTTTTATATTTTTATGTAATTTGGTGTTTTTCATGAGTTTCTTTGAGTGATTTCAGATTACTAGGTTAAATCAAGAATTAAGGGCAAATCCAATTCAGTTCCAGTTCCGACACCTTTTGCCATATCAGCTATATCTGGAGTTTCAATGAAGCATTAAGGCTGAAATTTTGACAGTGCAAAGTTAAGAGGCATATCTATCTTTTTCATGTTTTACACTTCTTGAAACGGAGTCGTTTTCCCTACCGAAATCAACCATCAAGTTGGCTGATGTGCAATGACGTCTGTGCTGACCTGTTTTGGTATTTTGACCATATCTTCCGATCCACATGAGAAAATGATCTGATTCCAATGGCTATGGATCCGTAACTGATAGGGGTATATTTTTCTAGAAGACCATTTGATCAGATCGAGCCTCCAACATTGACAAAATCGACCATCAAGCTGGCTGATCAGAATTGTCATACAATATGACGAAAATTGTTAGAAAAATGCACCCACCTATTATACCTACCTTTGAAATTTATAAAGCTTGTCTCTTGTCATTTAGCTCTCAAAATGTGTATAAATAGAGGGCCTTGGATGAGTATTAGGATACATTAGAGATTGGTAGGATATTAGCCATTGTAATAAAATTCTCTAAGTTTTCTTCTTTTTTCCTTTCTCTAGTTTTCTTTTTCTTTATTTACTTATGCTTCTTACATTTCTTTTCATTTTTAGTATGTGTTGCTAATCATATTGTTGAGGTGATGAGGTGAAGCTCTTGGTAAATGCTAAGGTTAGTCTCTTAAACATGAGCTAAAATGAATCATCATTTATAAACACTAGTATAGATAATATTTTCTTTTGGTTTAAAATCATACTTGCAAAGTAGAGATCTTGATTCATTATTGACAATGAAAATGGCACAGTAAATGCTTGGTTTCATAACCTTGATTTGTTGTAGACATATACCTTGGCATAAGGAATGCTTGGACTCTTTTTATGAGTTTTGAGGACACCAAATTAACATAATATCATAAGCTATGGACGTTGGACAATTTGGACTGAATTGCTAAACCTTCCGATTGGAACCTCCCTTATGTGTGGATTTCAATTGTGTAATAAAACAAGATTAATCTTAGCATAACACCAAGAGTGGATTCTCTAACCTCAACATCCTTTCTTATTGTTTTTTATATCTTGTTTAATTGCTTTTATGTTATTTTGTTTATTTTGTTCTCTAATATCTTGTTTACTTTCTTTGTTATTGATTCCCTAATATCTTGTTTATTTTCTTTTTCATATATATTTATAAACTTATACTTATTAGTACGCTTCCTTGTGGTTCGACCTCGGACACCCGAGAATTTATTACTTGAACATAACCTGCACTTGGGTTTACAACTCTTAATTGAGTCTCCATCAAGTTTTTGGCGCCGTTGCCGGGGAGGCAATACTAAGTATATAAGTTTATAAGTATATTTATTTTTATTGGCTGGTTATACCGCCTATATTTATTTTTATTGGCTGGTTATACCGCCTAATTTTCTATATATTTATATTTATATTGTATATTAACTTTGTTTTATTTTTATTGGCTGGTTATACCGCCTAATCTGTATATTAACTTTGTTTTATGCTGGTTTGGCGACGTGATTTTAGATCTCGTCGTTTAGTTAGATTTTATTGTGAAACTTTTTCAGGTAATCTTTCTAATACAACTCCTACCATGGCTGACAATGAAAGTGTTCATGCTGAAGATGAGAACAGACAAGTACGCACCATGCGTGACTACTTGCAACCAACTCGAAGCTCATCACCCTCTTGTTTTATTTTTCCTCTCAATGCAAACAACTTTCGTTTTAAACCAGGTATGATAGCTTTGCTTCCAAATTTCCATGGGTTAGAATCGGAAAGTGCTTACTCGTTTCTAAAAGACTTCGAAGATGTATGTGTCACCTTTAATGACCAACAATGTACAAATGAAATTGTCAAGCTAAAATTATTTCCTTTTTCTTTAAAAGATAAAGCAAAAATTTGGCTTCAAAATTTAAAACCAAGGTCAATTGGCACATGACAAGAATTACAAACTGAGTTTCTAAAGAAATTTTTCCCAGCACATAAAACTACTGCTTTGAAAAGACAGATTCAAAATTTCAATCAAAATCAAAATGAAGCATTTTTCAGTGCTGGGAGCGTTTTAAAGATTTGTTAAGTTCTTGTCCACATCATGGTTTTGAAAAATGGCGTCTTATTAGTTTCTTTTATGAAAGTTTAACTCCCGAAACTAAACAATTTGTTGAAACAATGTGTAACGGTGAGTTTCTAGAAAAAGAACCTGAAGAAGCCTTTGACTACTTAGACCATTTGGCAGATAACTCTCAAGCCTGGCACACAGATAATTCCTCTGAAAGTTCCAATAGATCTAATCTTGTTTCTAACAGAGGTAAATATCATTTTAGTCAAGAAGATGAGATAAAAGCTAAAGTAGCTAATTTGGCTAGAAAGATTGAAGCCATGGAACTTAGAGAAGTAAAAGAAGTCAAAACGGTTAAAAATGAAGAAAGTTGTGGAATTTGTGAAATCATGGGACACCCCACTTCTGAATGTCCAAACATTCCCATTCTTAAAGAAGCGTTGCATGATCAAGTAAATTCCATAAACACATTTAAAAAGCCTTTTCCTTCTCCTTACTCTGAAACGTATAACCCTGAATGGAGAAATCATCCCAACTTCAGTTGGCGGAATAATAATCATGTTCAGGTACCACAATCTCAAAAGCCGGGCAACACTTTTTCCTATCAACCTTCACGTGTACAAACCTTGGAAGAGACATTGCAAGCATTCATGCAAACACAAGCAAATGTGAATAACCAAACTTCACAGGACATCAATGAGATCAAAAACACCTTGTCCACATTGACAGCTTCATTACGCACTCAAGAAAAAGGTAAGTTTCCTGCTCAACCTCAGCCTAACCCTTCTACTCAATGTCTTGTTTCTTGCTCCAATGAAACTCAACAGGAAAATGCCAGTTCTATCACAACTCTTCGAAGTGGAAAGGCAATTGACAAAAAGATTCCATCAAAAGACCAAGATCCTCCTTCCCCTCCGAAAAGTAATGGTAAGGATGATGGTAAGTCTGAACTTCTTGAAAATTTGGACAAAGAAAAAGGTATGCATCCTGCTCCTTTTCCTCAAAGGTTGCAAACAATAAAGAATTTGAATCAAAATGCAGAAATTTATGAACTTTTCAAACAAGTTAAGATTAACATTCCTTTATTGGATGCAATCAAACAAGTTCCATCTTATGCTAAATTTTTGAAGGACATGTGCACAGTTAAAAGGAAACATAATGTACAAAAGAAAGCATTTCTGACGGAAAGTGTGAGCTCAATCATTCAGCACCTTACTCCACCAAAATTCAAAGATCCTGGATGTCCAACAATCTCATGCATCATTGGAAACACTAGAATAGAACGTGCATTGCTTGATCTTGGTGCTAGTGTTAATCTTTTGCCTTTTTCTGTTTATCAACAGTTAGGTTTAGGTGAACTCAAGGAAACACCTGTTACACTTCAACTAGCTGATCGTTCTGTAAAAATTCCTCGAGGGATAGTTGAAGATGTTTTGGTTCAAATTGATAATTTTTACTTCCCTGTTGATTTTATTGTTTTGGACACACATCCTGTTTCAAATCCAAATGTTCAAATTCCTGTTATATTAGGCCGTCCATTTCTTGCAACTTCTAATGCTCTGATAAATTGCAGGAATGGTATGTTGAACATTTCTTTTGGAAATATGACTTTAGAGTTGAATGTGTTCAACACTTGCAAGCAACCTGGTGATGATTCAGAAGTACATGAAGTGGATTTCATTGAAAAACTTGTTCATGAACATCTCACCACTACCACATTGCATGATCCTTTAGAAGCTTATTTAATTGAATGTGAGTTTGATAATGCTTCAGAAATTTCACACACTGATTCTTTGTTAAATTCTTTTCAGGTTAAGCATTGTTGGAAACAAAAGTTTGAGGAACTCAGAAATGATGCATATGAGAATTCTAAAATTCATAAAGAAAGAACTAAAGCATTTCATGACAAGTTAATTTCAAGAAAAACATTTGATGTTGGGCAAAAAGTTCTACTTTATAATTCTAGACTTCACATATTTCCTGGTAAGTTGAGATCAAGATGGACTGGCCCATTTGTGGTTAAGCATGTGTATCATTATGGAGCAGTTGACATTGAGAATCCTCAAAATGGTAACGTATTCAAGGTAAATGGACAAAGACTCAAACTCTTTTTGGAAAATCATGTTACTCAAGAAGAGGTTGTTTTTCTTTCTGATCCTTGTTTTGAAAATAACTAGATATAAATATAATTTTTTTTCCCCGGTTAAATGGCGGATAACGGTACTCCGTGATTATTTAAGTCGGTTCCATCAGCTACCCACAAAACTGATATTGTATATAAATTTTTCTTTCAATTTCTTTTTCATTTTTTTTCAAGATGGATGATATTCTCACAAGATTGCAGAAACGATTTCCTCCTTTTCCTCGGAATATTTTACTGAAGCTTTACCAAGTTCGATTTGAAAGATTAAGAATGCTTATGCACAAAGGGATTCCTGAAGACATACGTTGGATAATTGAAGCCAAGGTACGTGAAGATGAATATCTTCCTGTTTTGCATTTACCAGGTACAGGTAGAAGCACTTTTGCAAAGAAGCGACGAGCAAAGCGCATGAGTTCAAATTGCCACAAATGTGCACGATGGACGTGTAACGGTAAATGTCGTTCTATTGGGATTCCGTCCTCTAATCGAGATGATAAAATTGAATTCATTAAGGATGGACTGAGTAAGGAGAATTTGGGTAATATCCAACTTTCTCTTAAGACGCATCCTAGTGGAGACGTACAAAGAGAAATTCTTGATTTATGGCCGCAATTCCAAAGGGAATGGCAACATCTTGGGAATCTGATGTTAAAAGACCCTGTTTGCCAGCTTGTAAGAAAACTGGATAGGAAGCATATCCTCGACTCATAGAAGGCGTTTAAGCCGTTTCTGGACGTAAAACCAGAGGAAGATGTGAGCCACAATCACAACTACAATAAATGACTTCTCAGCTTTTGGTTTGATTTGCAATAACTTTATTTCGGTTTAATTTACGTGTTGTTAGATTTGTGTAATTATTTTCGTTTTTTTTTCATTGGTCTTTTACGGTTGATTTTTCTTCTCTTTTTGATTTTCTTCCTGAAATCACGCAAAAATCTTTTGTTAGGTTAACATTTTCTTCTGACAGGTCAAATACACTTTCGGCGACATTATTACTCTTGTCTGATTCACTACTCAGTCCTCTATATATTACACCATGTACTCATTCTCTTTCAGGCACTTGAAAAAAAAATGGAAAGTACTTCGTCCCAGCGCATTAAAAAAAAATTTGTGTCTTTGGAGGTGCTTATCCAGGGAAAAATAACATATTCGCTGATGAAGCCATAAGAGTTGGAGTAATACTTGCCCAACAAAAGATCCAGTTGATTTATGGAGGCGGTAGTACGGGTTTAATGGGAGCAATCGCTACAGCAGCACACGCCGGAGGAAGTCCAGTTCTAGGAATCGTGCCAAAACTATTCACAGATTTTTGTGGACCTACCGTGGGTAAGGAAATAGAAGTCTGGAGTATCCCTGAACGGATGACAATCATGTACCATTCTGCCGATGCATTCATTGCTTTACCAGGAGGTCTGGGTACATTGGAAGAAATAGCTTGCGTGGCTTCTTGGTCATCTTTGGTCACAAATAAGAAACACATTGGTTTGCTTAATATTAATGGTTATTTTAGTAATTTTCTTTCATATTTAGATAATGCTGTGGATAATGGATTCATGTTTTCAGAGGCAAGGAGAACCATAATTTCTGCTACAACCATTGCAGATTTACTCAAAAAGCTCCAAGCTTATGAGTATTTACATGCTACGGTTGTTTCGCAAACGCTCGGAAAAAGAAAAAGAGATATGGACGAGCAATGAGTGGATTGCACTCTGTCTTTGTGACATTATCTAACATTTTGTTTGTTGTGTCTCAGTTATAATAAGTGGTTAGCAACCTCTGCAGGTAATATCTCCTAAATTCTATCTTTAGTAGGGGGTAAGGAACATATTTTGCTAATTTAAAAAAAAAAAACAAAAAAAACAAAAATTTGATGTATTTTAAGCCATTTAGAAGTATTCATTCTGAACAAGGTCTGAGTAAGGGAGACTTGAGACATACCTTGTCAGTTTGATTTTAATCTTTTTATGTTTACTTGTTAATTTTTGTTTAGTATTTTAGGATTATTTAGGTTGCATGAGTTTGTTTTGTTTTGAGTCTTAGTTATTCCTATTCTTATGTTATTAGTTTTTTTTTCTTACACATGATTCTTTCATTTGGGTTAATAGACTTACATTGAGGACAATGTAAGAATTAAGTGTGGGGGAACGATTTAGGATTTCTTTTATTTTTGTCTACTATTTTTTTTATATGAGTCTTTATTATTATTATTATTATTTTAATGTGTTCTAGTTCCTTTTTAATACAATGATGAGATATGAATTGCATAAGTCTAAAACAGATTTATTAGTGAGAAGATTTTCATGAGAATTGAGCTTGATGTCAACCTTTTTATGAGCCAATGTTAATATGATATGTTGATTGAGAAAGAAGCATGTTTAGACTTAATCTGACTTGTATAATCATCCTTGTGAGTTTTTGAGCCTATAATGATTGATGCATTATACAAATCAATCTAATTTCTTTCGTGAGTGCTCTTATGATTACATGATTCTCTAGAACTTGCTTTAAACCGTTTGATACTATATTGATACATGTGACAACATGAATATGATAGAGGCATTAGGATTATAACCAGAGCCAAACAGCCATCCCTTATTTCTAAGAGAACATCCCCACTAGTGAGCCAATTTGAGCCTACATTAAATATGCTGTTTTATTGGTAACCAGAACTTACACCTAGCCTAAATATACTTATATCTTTACCCTTGTTCTAAAGATGGATTATATATTTTGAGACATATTGCAAAAACAAGGGATACTTTTTGAAAATTTGGGTTAGAACGAAAGATAAGTATGGGGGAGGAGAGAGGCAAAAGTCAAGAGAAAAAGAAAGGGATCATTGTCAAATACATTCCCATATTAAAAAAAAAAATCTTCTCTTGAACTTCTAGTTAAAGTAAAGAAAAAGATGTTACAAAGTTGGTTAGAATGAAGCAAAGGCTCAATTATGTGCTTTATAAGAGTTTTGAGAAGTTTTATTTGTATGATCTTATTATGTCTCTAAACTCTATGAACTCTTTGGAACCTTTGTGATATCTTTATCCTTTTGTTCTTTAACCACATTATAACCCTTTGGCCCCATTACAACCTTGAAAAAAGACCTCTTGATTTATGAAGTTGTATGATCTAAATAGTGGAGAATAGGTGGACAAGCAAGCATATGGTAGAACTGTTTTCATGAGATTGATTGAGTGTAAACACTTTACCACTACTTTAAAGAGTGAAAATCATGAGAGAATCCCATGTGAGAGGTTGAGATTAAGTTGAATATGCACTATTTTGATTGAAATATGTTATGTTAATATTGGCTTAACTCATTTATTTACATTCAAGCATGAATTTTCGTGAAATTATTTGAGCTATTGATTAGTTTATAAGACTTGTTCAAAGATTGTCTCTAATTTATATTGAAAGGATTAGGAGTAAATATTTTTAGTGTATGTAGTTTACTTATATTTTAGTTTTTCAATGTTTGTGGGTATCGTTCTAGCAAACCCTCACGAGACTAAACTCGTCCACTAGGGACACCTAGGGGTTTAAAGGCTTGTGTCACATGCTAAGTGCCACCGTGATTTCCTACGAAAATGGATTAGATTAGATTTTCTTATTTTATTTTTATTGAGTCGTTGCTAGGGACTAGCAACAATCTAAGTGTGGGGGTGTGATAACTCGTATAATTATATAGTTCTTAGTTATGTTTTATTATTGTTTTGTGTCAAATACGAGTTATTATTGCTTAGTCTACTTGTGTTTATGATCTTTTATATTTTTATGTAATTTGGTGTTTTTCATGAGTTTCTTTGAGTGATTTCAGATTACTAGGTTAAATCAAGAATTAAGGGCAAATCCAATTCAGTTCCAGTTCCGACACCTTTTGCCATATCAGCTATATCTGGAGTTTCAATGAAGAATTAAGGCTGAAATTTTGACAGTGCAAAGTTAAGAGGCATATCTATCTTTTTCATGTTTTACACTTCTTGAAACGGAGTCGTTTTCCCTACCGAAATCAACCATCAAGTTGGCTGATGTGCAATGACGTCTGTGCTGACCTGTTTTGGTATTTTGACCATATCTTCCGATCCACATGAGCAAATGATCTGATTCCAACGGCTATGGATCCGTAACTGATAGGGGTATATTTTTCTAGAAGACCATTTGATCAGATCGAGCCTCCAACATTGACAAAATCGACCATCAAGCTGGCTGATCAGAATTGTCATACAATATGACGAAAATTGTTAGAAAAATGCACCCACCTATTATACCTACCTTTGAAATTTATAAAGCTTGTCTCTTGTCATTTAGCTCTCCAAAATGTGTATAAATAGAGGGCCTTGGATGAGTATTAGGATACATTAGAGATTGGTAGGATATTAGCCATTGTAATAAAATTCTCTAAGTTTTCTTCTTTTTTCCTTTCTCTAGTTTTCTTTTTCTTTATTTACTTATGCTTCTTACATTTCTTTTCATTTTTAGTATGTGTTGCTAATCATATTGTTGAGGTGATGAGGTGAAGCTCTTGGTAAATGCTAAGGTTAGTCTCTTAAACATGAGCTAAAATGAATCATCATTTATAAACACTAGTATAGATAATATTTTCTTTTGGTTTAAAATCATACTTGCAAAGTAGAGATCTTGATTCATTATTGACAATGAAAATGGCACAGTAAATGCTTGGTTTCATAACCTTGATTTGTTGTAGACATATACCTTGGCATAAGGAATGCTTGGACTCTTTTTATGAGTTTTGAGGACACCAAATGAACATAATATCATAAGCTATGGACGTTGGACAATTTGGACTGAATTGCTAAACCTTCCGATTGGAACCTCCCTTATGTGTGGATTTCAATTGTGTAATAAAACAAGATTAATCTTAGCATAACATCAAGAGTGGATTCTCTAACCTCAACATCCTTTCTTATTGTTTTTTATATCTTGTTTAATTGCTTTTATGTTATTTTGTTTATTTTGTTCTCTAATATCTTGTTTACTTTCTTTGTTATTGATTCCCTAATATCTTGTTTATTTTCTTTTTCATATATATTTATAAACTTATACTTACTAGTACGCTTCCCTGTGGTTCGACCTCGGACACCCGAGAATTTATTACTTGAACATAACCTGCACTTGGGTTTACAACTCTTAATTGAGTCTCCATCACTTGGTTCGAAAGTAACTCGCCTCCTGCCTTTGTTTGCTTGTGAAGCAACTTTTGCATTCTTTTTCTCAATTTGAAGCTTTACTTTTTCATGAAGAGAGTTCACCAATTCAGCTTTCTTACTCCCTTTCAAACTATTCCTTGCATCAACAGGTAAAGGCATTAAATCTAAGGGAGTTAATGGATTAAAACCATAAACAATCTCAAATGGAGAATAAGAAGTAGTAGAATGCACAGTCCTATTATATGCAAACTCTATGAATGGCAAACATTCTTCCCAAGTTTTCAAGTTCTTTTGTATAACAGTGCGCAAAAGTTGTGTTAAAGTTCTATTAACTACTTCAGTTTGCCCATCAGTTTGTGGATGACAAGTAGTAGAAAACAAAAGTTTAGTACCCAATTTCCCCCACAAAACCTTCCAAAAGTAACTAAGGAACTTAACATCTCTATCAGATACAATGCTTCTAGGAACACCATGTAGGCGCACTATCTCCCTAAAGAACAAGTCAGCAATGTGAGTTGCATCATCAGTTTTATGGCATGGGATAAAATGTGCCATCTTGCTAAACCTATCCACTACCACAAAAATTGAACCCCTACCCCTTTTCGTCCTAGGTAAACCCAATACAAAGTCCATAGAGATGTCTACCCATGGTTCACTAGGAACTGGTAAAGGTGTATACAACCCATGAGGTAAAACCTTAGATTTGGCCTTTCTACATGTAATGCATCTATTACATATGCGAATAACATCCCTTTTCATTTTAGGCCAAAAGAAATGTTCATACAATATTTCTAAGGTCTTCTTGACACCAAAGTGTCCCATTAAACCACCACCATGTGCCTCACGCACTAATAACTCTCTCATAGAACAATTAGGCACACATAGTTTATCTTGTCTAAACAAAAAACCATCATGCTTGTAAAATTTACCAAATGCTGTCTTATCACATGCTATGTATACATCACAAAAATCAGCATCATTAGCATATTCATCCTTTATATATTCAAATCCAAGCATCTTAGCATTCATAGATGTGAGAAATACATACCTCCTAGATAAAGCATCAGCCATAATATTTTCCTTACCTTGCTTATATCTAATGACATAAGGAAAGGTCTCTATGTATTCCATCCACCTAGCATGTCTCTTATTCAACTTACCTTGACCCTTGAGATGTTTCAATGACTCATGATCAATATGTATCACAAATTCCTTAGGCTATAAGTAATGCTGCCATGTCTCCAAAGCTCTAACAAGTGCATAGAGCTCCTTGTCATAAGTTGGATAGTTCAAGGCCGCTCCACTAAGCTTCTCACTGAAGAATGCGATTGGACGCTTTTCCTGCATTAAAACAGCTCCAATTCCTATTCCTGAGGCATCACATTCAATCTCAAAAGCTTTGTCAAAGTTAGGTAATGTTAAAACAGGTGCTGAACATAACCTATCTTTAAGATTAACAAATGCTTTCTCTTGTTCATTGCCCCAATGAAAACCAACATTCTTTTTAATAGCTTCAGTAAGTGGTGCAGCAATAGTGCTAAAGTCTTTAACAAAACGCCTATAAAAACTAGCTAAACCATGAAAGCTTCCTACCTCACTTACCCCTTTAGGCGTCGGCCAGTCCTTGATGGCCTTGACTTTCTCTTCATCCATCTCAATACCTTTTGAGCTAACAACATATCCAAGAAATATAACTCTATCCATGCAAAAGGTACACTTCTTAAAATTAGCATACAACTTTTCAGTTTTCAACACATTAAACACAAATCGCAAATGTTCAACATGCTTATCTAAGCTTTTGCTGTACACTAAAATGTCATCAAAGTAGACTACTACAAATTTACCTAGAAACTCTCTCAAAACATGATTCATTAGTCTCATAAAAGTACTAGGTGCATTAGTAAGTCCTAATGGCATGACTAACCATTCATACAAACCATATTTAGTCTTAAAAGTTGTTTTCATTTCATCACCTTCTTTCATCCTAATCTGATGGTAACCACTTTTAAGATCTATCTTACTAAAAACACAAGATCCATACAATTCATCTAGTATATCATCTAATCTAGGAATGGGATGACGATACTTTACCGTGATATTGTTGACTGCTCTACAATCAACACACAAATCCTCCAAGACCCATCCTTCTTTGGCACTAGAAGAACTGGAACAGCACATGGACTCATGCTTTCTCTTATGTACCCTTTACTCATCAAGTCTTCAACTTGCCTTTGAAGTTCCTTTGTCTCCTCTGGATTACTTCTATAAGCTAGTCTGTTTGGAATGACTGCTCCAGGTACAAAATCAATCTGATGCTCAATGCCTCTTAGGGAAGGCAACCCACTTGGCATCTCGTCAAATTCCTGTAACAAAGAAATAGCAACACTAGGAAGAGCTTGGTTAGATTCATCAAGATTAAGATATGATTCTTTATAAACAAGGAAGATCATGGGCTGATCTTCTAAAAAGCTTTCTTAACCTCACTCTCTTTTGCATAAAAGTTCATCTTTGTTTTTGCTTTTCTTTCTTGTGGCATCACTTTTTTTTTGTCAGCCACTTCTCTGTTTTTGTCACTTTCTTTTTCCTCCCCTTTTTCGGTCAATCTCTCTTTTTTTGTTCTCTCCTTTTTCCTCATTAGATTCGGCCACACTCAATTCTTTTTTCTCAAAAACAGATTTCAATTTCATTTGGTCTTCATGGACCTGCTTTGGTGTTAAAGGAACAAGGTTGATGGTTTTGCCATCTTTTACAAAGCTGTATCTATTCCTAAACCCATCATGTGTTACCCTTCTATCATACTGCCATGGCCTCCCCAACAATAGATGGCCAGCATGCATAGGCACTACATCACAAAGCACCTCATCACTATACCTCCCAATAGTAAAAGCTACCCTTACTTGCCTATTCACCTTAACCTCCCCACAATCATTCAACCATTGCAATCTGTAAGGCTTAGGATGTTTAAGCATAGGTAAACCCAACTTTTCTACTAAGGTAGTACTAGCTACATTGGTGCAACTCCCCCCATCAATTATCATACTACATACTTTATTGTTCACAAAACATCTAGTATGAAAAATATTTCCCCTTTGTTCCTCTACATCATCTATTTTAATTTGTGCATTCAAAGCACGCCTAGCAACAAGAGATTTACCTTCCACAGGGTAGTCCAAGTCAGCATCATCACCAACACAATCACTAGCATCCTCCAATTCTGGGATGTCATCACAATCATCCTCACTTTCGGTCACGACTTCACCATTAGCATGCATGATCATCGCCCTTTTGTTTGGACATTGAGATGCAATATAGCCTGAACCCAAACATTTAAAGCATTTAATATCTCTATTCCTTGAAGAATTGGAATTTTGAAATACCTTGGGTTTGTCTTTGCTAGTGCTCTCTTCTTTCCCCTTTGGTGGTTCGATTTTGCCCTTGACAACAGCTCGGTCTTTGTCCCACTTTGGTTTCCAAGGAGTGCTAGAAACCGAAGAATACCTTGCTGCCCTCTTTCTTTTCAATTACCTCTCCACCTTCATAGCCATGTGCACCATGTCTTCTACCTCCACATAATGCTGCAACTCCACAACATTAGCTATGTCTCTATGTAAGCCACTCAAAAATCTAGCCATGGTGACTTCCCGATCCTCCTCTACATTGGCTCTAATCATAGCCACCTCCATCTCCTTATAGTAATCCTCTACACTCCTAAACCCTTGGGTAAGGTTTTGAAGTTTTTGGTAAAGGTCCCTATAATAGTGGCTAGGTACAAACCTCATTTTCATGAGAGCTTTCAATTCCCTCCATGTCTCTATAGGTCTCTCATGATTTCTCCTCCTACTGGTTACTAGTTGATCCCACCAAACTATGGCATAGTCAGTAAATTCAATGACTGCCAACTTCATCTTTTTCTCTTCCGAATAGTTGTGACAATCAAAGATCAACTCTATCTTCTTCTCCCACTCCAAATACACCTCAGGATCAGTTCTACCTTAGAATGGTGGAATTTTCATTTTAATATTCCCCAGGTTCCTATCTTCTCTATTTTCCCAATCATGATCCCTAGTGTTTCTCCTAGGCCTTCCTCCATGCCTAACTCCTCTAGGTCTACCCATATCAACTTCCTCATCATCTGCCTCCTCTGTATCATGTTCATCAACAACACTAGGCTCTCGCCTAGCCCCTCTATATCGCCCACCTTGTAGGTTTTGAATGGCTGCCGATTGGCTCTCTATCTTGTCTGACATCTGTGCCATCGCAAAATTCATCCTCTCAAACTGTTGTTGCATAGCTCTCCATGTAAAGGATGAATTTTCATCCCCCTTGTGTGATGATTCATTATGGTGAGACATTTGAAGTTGCTGCAAAACAAAATGTTAGTGATAAAAATAAACTCACACACTCCCTTAGTGTTTACACTCAATTAAGATATCACTCCAACTCTTGTTTGCACTCTTTTAGGCTTTTTCTTTAATAAACTTACTTACTCTTGCCTTTTACCACTCTATTTCCTCTTTCAGGTTCTTTAGGAACTAGAAGAACTCTTCAAGAACTCCACTTGCTTAATTCTACCTAGCAAAAGACTCAAGAAACAAGAAACAATTAGTAAGAAGGTAAAACAAGTAAAAATCAAGAACAAGATGACCAAGAATTCAAATCTTTCCTACTTTCCTTGATCTTTTTCGAATCTTTCTTTTTCTTGTATTCGAACACTTTACTTTCTCTTTTTTTTTTTTTTTTTGAAGAACGAGACTTCTTTATTTTCTTGAAATCTCGGATGAACTTTTTTTTTTAAGATTCGGATCAAGAATCAATAAGAAGAAATTTTAATTGATCAAGAATTCAAAAAACGAAATCTTGATTTAAACCACTTTTCAAGACTGAAACCCGAAACTTAGACTGCCTAAAAACTATAACCCTAGGAAAAATGCCTAAAGCTATAACCCCAAGACAAGAATGTTGAAACCCCAAAATCTTGTTAGATTGATTTGATTCAATTACAAGAAACGAAACCCCAGAGCAAGACTGCCTAAAAACTATTAACCCAGGGCAAGAATGCCTAAAGCTATAACCCTAAGACAAGAATGCCTAAAACCCCAAAATCTTGTTATTGATTTTGCTATGATAGTATCTGAAACCCCAAAAGAAGTAACAAATAACAAATCAAAGCGATAATTATAAAAACCTGATTGGAAGCCTAAGCTCTGATACCAACTGATGTGAACCTTAGGGGTTAAACCCTTTGAACCCACTAACAAATTGAAATACCTAATCCAGAAAAGCCAAGATTCAGGCAAAGAAAACTTAAACCCTTAGAAAGCCTGTTTCAAAGAACCTAGATTAAACATGTAAGCTAGACCCTAAGAACTCTCGTTTCAAGAACCTAAGTTTGATAGGTTGAACGCCACAAAGAAAGAATTCTTTGATAAGTTCCTAAGTTCTGTCAAGAACTAAAAAGAGTGAAACACTCACTTTGAATAAATTCAAACTCAATTGATCAAAAGATAATTGAAGTAGGCGGCTAAGACATATATTTATAGCCTCCCTACAATAACCCTAATATGCTAAGTAATAATATGTAAAATATGGGCTGAACATGCTCAAGCCCAAACTTAAATAATTAAAAAGATGTCCAACAAGTTTAATGAAGATAGACCCCACAAGCCTAATGGGCATAATACATAAAGCAGACCCAAAAAGCCTAAGCAATTAAAAGACCCAAATAAAGCTTCTAATTTAGGTGCCACCACATTAATGAATTGGTATTCACTTCATATTAGATAATGAACTAAAAACATGCCCACTAATTCATTAAGATTGCCGCCCCTTTGAATTCCTCTATGGCCCATCATGTGAAGCTTGGATCACATGGACCAATTCTTGGTCTTCCTCATTCAAACAGCCCAACTTGAATGGATTGACATTGCTTAAAAGACTTGTAGATTCTTCCCAAGTCCTTTTTACCAATCCTTGCATAGCTTCCTTGAGCTTCTTGGATCTTGACTTTGTAATAGGCCCAATAGGAACATGCAATGGATCTTGAAGTCCAATACCAGCTTGGTTCTCATCATTCCCCCTTTCCTCAAAAGGATTCGACCTCGAATCATCACCTACATCATAAAGGGAAGGATCATAAACGTTAAATGAAGCAGAAACGTTATACTCACCTGGTAAGTCTACTTTGTAAGCATTGTCATTAATTTTCTCAAGGATTTGGAAAGGCCCATCTCCTCGAGGATGCAACTTGGTTCTCCTATGGGCTGGAAATCTTTCCTTGCGCATATGAACCCAGACCCAATCACCTGGTTCGAAAGTAACTCGCCTCCTGCCTTTGTTTGCTTGTGAAGCAACTTTTGCATTCTTTTTCTCAATTTGAAGCTTTACTTTTTCATGAAGAGACTTCACCAATTCAGCTTTCTTACTCCCATTCAAACTATTCCTTGCATCAACAGGTAAAGGCATTAAATCTAAGGGAGTTAATGGATTAAAACCATAAACAATCTAGTTTGACAATATAAGGGAGTGTAAGAAAGAAATTTTGAAAATGAAAAACACTTTAAACATCTTTTTTTTTTAATGGTAATTCAACTATTTAATTATACATAATTTTTGTACATCAATGGTTTTAATTTTATAATCATAGAAAATGGGGAACCAAGGTCTAGATTGCCTTAAGGTCAAAATTTATGATGAGTTAATTTTGATCAAGTTAACTAAGTATTCTACCATGCTCAAATTTTTCCTTACAACAAGCCCAGCCATGAAATGTCAAGCTCTCACCAAATAAGCATAAAACCTTTATTTTAAATACCAAAACCTCAAGATTTTCATTATCGGCGGTAAGCATTAATTTAATGCCAACGGGACTGTTTCACAAAAAAATTACGACTGATAGCACCTTGTTGCAAACCCAGACAATATTCTTTCTCAACAAACCTCATCAGCGAGGTGGCGGGCTCATGTTGTCTGATTTAACCCAGACAGTATTCTTTCTCAATAAACCTTATGTTTATTCTTGGTCCTGCAAATGAATTTTTTTCAAATAAAATTAAAGTGCACATGAATATGAAAAAACATCACAATAAATAAGAGTTTCATTCATAATTTGTATATACATACAATTACATAGTGGAAACAAGTCATATTTTCTCCACATGATCATTGAATTTCAATGGTGGCATGCCCTTAGTCAAAAGATCAACGATCATCAATTCAGTACTAACGTGCTCAATAACCACTTTCTTTTCTTTAACACGTTCTCTTATGGCTAAGTACTTAATGTCGGTATGTTTACTTTGACTTCCACTTTTGTTGTTCTTAGCCATGAAGACAGTAGCTGAATTGTCGCAGTACATTCTTAATGACCTAGAAATGAAATCCATAACTTTAAACCCAGATATGAAACTCTTTAACCATACACCGTGTGAAATAGCCTGAAAACAGGAAACAAACTCAGCTTCCATAGTGGAAGTAGCATTCAAGGACTGTTTGGCACTTCTCCAAGATACAGCTCCACCAGCCATTATAAAAACATATCCTGATGTTGATTTACGAGAATCAACACAGCTAGTAAAGTCTAAATCTGAATAGCCGATTACTTCCAGATTGTCCGTCCATCAGTACATAAGCATGTAGTCTTTGGTTCTTTGAAGGTACCTCATCACTTTCTTTGCAACTCTTCAGTGGTCTATACCTGGGTTACTTTGATATCGTCCCAACATTCCAACAACAAATGCAATGTCTGGTCTTGTACAGACCTGAGCATACATCAGGCTTCCGTCAACAGAAGCATATGGAATGTTTTTCATCTGTTCCCTTTCGAAATCATTTTTCGGGCATTGGCTCGAATTGAACTTATCACCCTTCACAATGGGAGCTACACTTGGTGAACAATCTTTCATCCAAAATCTCTCTAAAACTTTATTGATTTAGGTTTCCTAAGACAGACCCAAGATGCCTTGTAATCTGTCTCTATGTATCTTAATGCCAATGACATAAGATGCCTCACCCATATCCTTCATATCGAAAAGTTTAGAGAGGAACTGTTTTACCTCATATAGCAAACTCTTATCATTGGTTGCAAGCAAAATGTCATCCATGTATAAAACAAAAAAGCATATCTTTCTCCCACTAACCTATATACATTGATCCATGGCTTTTCAACAAAACCAAATGAAGAAATTACTCCATGGAATTTAAAATACCATTGACGGGATGCTTGTTTTAAACCGTATATGGATTTCTTGAGCTTACAGACCAAGTCCTTACCGTCACTAGAGGGGAATCCTTCAGGTTGTGTCATATAAACCTCCTCCTCTACATCTCCATTGAGAAAAGTCGTTTTCACATCCATTTGTTGCAACTCAAGGTCAAAATGGGCTACTAATGCCAAAATGATGCGCAGGGAAACTTTCTTAGATACAAGAGAAAAAGTCTCCGTGTAATCGATTCCTTTTTTTTGAGTGAATCCCTTAGCAACGAGTCCCGCCTTGTATCTCTCTATGTTGCCTAATGAGTCTTTCTTTGTCTTAAAGATCCATTTACATCCAATGGCTTTTGCACCATCAGCCAACTCAACAAGATCCTAGACTTCATTACTCTTCATAGAACTCATCTCTTCCTTTATGGCATCGTACCATAATTCCTACTCTTTGCAACTCATAGCTTGTGAAAAAGACTCAAGATCATTCTCAGCTCCAATACTGCAGTCAAATTCTTGTAGGTACACTACATAATCACTAGGAATAGCTAACATCTTAGTTGTAGTGGATCTCCTTAATGTTGTACCATCATCTTCTTGAAAAACTTGTGGTTCAACTGGTTGTTCAGGAGGTCCAGGTTGTCGCAACCTAAAAAATAACAACATAACAACAACTCTCATCGCAAGACTTTATTACTAGTTAGGCATGACATTAAAAAAAAAAAAAACCGAGGAAAAGTCGACTTAATTCCTCTTGAAATAAAATGAGGGTTTGAAAACAACCTCGAAAAAAGTCATGGAGTCGCCACCAATCATTTTTAGCTAGGTGTGATCGGCCACCTATTAAAACCGGTTTTATAAAACATTTTAAAATTAATTAAAACATTTTTAAAAAACCAATTTCAAGTCTGCGTTATAAACCAGAGAAAATCGAAAAATCGGGTTCGGGACTCGGTTACGTGTGGGGAAGGATTAGCACCCCCACAACGCCCGTATAAAATGGTACCTTATTAATCGTGTGTTATCTCAAGTCTCGATAAAAAGTCGGTTTTAAATTTAATATTCAAATTAATTCCCAATTTTAAGAAAAATAATTCTATTTTTAATTGAAAATAATTCGGAATTTATTAATTCAAAATTTTTCAATATTTCCCAACAAACGTGGAAAAATATAGAAATTTTTATTTATTTGGAAAAGTATCTGAATCATTCTCGTTTTAAAGAAGATATTTCGTTATTAATGATAATTGATGATATCCTCCCCAGCAAACCCGGTAGAGAACTCATGAATTATTTTAACTCGGGAATATCTTTATTTTATTGAAAATCATTATCTTTTTCAAAACATTTTTAAAAAATATGAATATGAACATGTGTGACATAAATAAAATGACATAGCAAAGTCTAGATAGTATAATGCAACCTAAATGATATGGTATAATTTAAAAGGCATAGCATATCCTAAATGACATGAGATATCCTAAGTATCATGATATTCTAAATGAAATGAATAAGATTTAAATGATATGGAAAATTTAAATGACATGGCATATCCTAAATAAGATAATTTGAATGACATGGAATATTATCTAAGTAACATGGAATATGGAACATTAAATAATGCTATCATGAAATATGCATGAAAATAAAATAACAAAATGCATGAACATAGTATATGCTAAATAATGTGACAACAATAAATAACTAAAATAAAAAGCATAGGATAGCATGAAATATTCAAAACCATATGGCAAACAATATAACATCATAAAAATGTAAATCAAAATAATAATAATACCATAGAAAAATATCATAGCAAAAATCACATATTAAATAAAATGCATGAACATGGAAAATGCAATGCATGAAAATGTATTTTTTTTCTTTAAATAAGGAAATCCGTATATCTAAAAAGATATCCGGCTACCTTAGGAAAATATATCAAATTAAATCTTCAAAAATCAAAATACTTTGTGATTTGTTTGAAAACAATTTAAGAGACTTGAATAAATATTAAAACCTTTAGCCAAAACCTTTGAAAATGGCTCTAATTTCCTAAGTTTAAAATCCCGGACTTGACCACCCTCCAAGATTTATAAAATCATTTTTAAAGTTAAAAAATACTTAGAAACTATCCTAAGACAGTAGCTAATGTTTCTAACCAATCCTCTCTAAATGCCTTAGCCAAATTCAACAATTGTTTTTCTTTTGAATTCAAATCTGCCTCTACTGTCCGGTTTTGACACACGATTTTTTAGCCTATTTTAAAAATTCAAAAAAATATAAAAAAAATACTAGAGACTCAGAACATGTAAAACTATACGAGAAAATTTGGCTTATTTTTTTGATTAAAGATGACTGCCTAGAAAAATTGGGAAAGTACGAGTACTGGATGAAAAACTGTTTTGCCAAAACAAATTTTTTTGCCTTTGATAAAATCATTTAAAAGTCAAAGTAAAAATGTTAGAGACTCTCATAAAGACCTACAAATAGTAGCTAAAACATTTAGAAACCTTGGACAAGAACTGGCTAAGTAAAAAAAAATCACAAAGGTAGAATAATCAATTTGATAACCCTTTAATTTTCCACAAGTACGCTCAAGTGAGCATGACTTTGAGCCATTGATTGGCCTAAGTCATATATCATGTGGCATGACATGAAATGCATGAAAATAAAGCAAAGTGAATGCATGAAATGCATGGTTTAAAGCCTAAGTGATATGGAAAATGCATGGCATAAATAACCTAAATGTCTAGCATGAGTTTGCATGGGAATAAATGCTATCCTAACTTAACATGCATGAACTAGTGTCTAAATGACATGGCAAATGACATTAAAAATAATGAAAATGGCCTAGTGCCTAAATGACATGGGAAATGACATGGCATAAGAAAATGGCCTAATGTCTAAATGACATGGCATATGAAAATGGCCTAATGTCTAAATGTCATGGAAAAATAACATGGCATATGAAAATGGCCTAATGCTTATATGACATGTAAAATGACATAGAATAATAAAATGACCTAAACTTAAATGACATGGAATAATAAAAATGGCCCAAAGCTAAATGACATGTGAAATGACATGGCATATGAAAATCGCCTAATTCTTAAAGAAAATATACATGGTCGAATGGCCTAGGAACCAAAGTGTTGTGAGAAATGTTATGTAAAATGACCTAACTAAATGCTATGGAAAGTGATATGAAAAATGGAAATGGCCTAAACTATATGACAATAGCCCCAAGATGCAAAAATATGACATAAGTCAAAAGAACAAGATGGTTAGCAAGAATATAAATATACATAAAGATAAACAATAATAGAAATAAACAAGTTAAAGTAAGCAAATAAATAACAAAGAGATGAGCTCCATGGTTGGTACCTTGGACAAAGCCCCCTAACCATTATCTCTTGATTTTCATCAAGGTCATGAAGCCTTTTCAATCTCAAAATCATAAAAAAAATAACTAAGGTAAGAAAAAAAATGAAGATGAGCTCCATGGTTGGTATATTGGACAAAGCCCATCCTAACCATTATCACTTGATTTTCATCAAGATCATGAAGCCTAACCATTGTTTTAATTATTTTCGAAAAGCAAGAACAGCAAAGATGTAAAAGAAATGGTAGGAAATCACATGGAAAACAAAAAATAAAGCATGAGGAAGAAGAAGAAGAAAAAATGTAGTAGCAATGGTAGAAGGGCTACCTTCACAAAAGCTTTCTTTCTTTTTTTCAAAAACCTTTTCCTTTCTAAATTAGCTACTGACTTCCCTTCCTAAATGATCAGCCTATATGGAAAAAATAAAACATTCCCCCCTTCCTTCTTGCTTGGCCGAATGGCCCCTCAACCATAGGATGATTTTTGTACTTTTTCTTCTCCAATCTTGTCCCTTAGATTAAGATATTTTCATGACAACATAAAAATGTCATCTTGCCAATTGATAGCAGCCCTTAAGATGTCTACTCAGCCCTTGTAATAACCTCAACCCTTAGATGAAGAAGAGGACCAATCCCATGCACTCCCTTGCTTAGCCCTTTGAGTGCCTACCCTTGGATGAGTTGTGCTCTTCTATTCTTGGCCATTGGATGAGGATTCTTTCATGACAACATAAAAATGTGATCTTGGCATTTAATCTCATCCCTTAACATGTGTACTCAGCCCTTGTACATGGCCTAAGCCATTGGATGGAAAGTAACAATCCCATGCACTTTTTTGCTTGACCAAATAGATATCCACCTTTGGATGAGTTGTGCTTTTCCATTCTTGGCCATTAGATGAGGGTTCTTTCATGAAAAATAAGGTACTAAATAGATATACCATTCTTGGCCAAATAGATATCATCTTGGCACTTGATCTTGGCCATTGAATGGTGTATACAACTTTTCCACAAGGCACCTAAGCCATTGGATGAAGGGGAGACCATTTGCAAGGTACTAGTGGTAGCATGTGAGCTTTATAGTGACTAAGGAATTAAATTGATCAAGCTTCCTTCTTCTCCTCTATGCTGGCTGATCAAAGGAGGTAAAATCCCAGCAATTCCTTCTTATTTCATATTTTTCTTATTTACAAACTTGCCCTTCTCGGTTTCTTCGGTAAAATGACCTTTTTGACCCCCGAACCTAAATAAATAGCAAACAGACTCCAAATTTAAGTTTTATTTTTTTAATTATTCCAAAATAATAAAAAATTGAATTATGGAAGTTTTCAAAATTTTTCGAGTCCATTTGCTATTTATTTGGATTTTTTCTTCCAAAATTGCCTTTTTGTGCACCCGAACTTTCACCAATTTTAAACGAGCTCTGAATCCATATATTTATTCACCAATATCTTCAAAATAATTTAAAAGTGTGATCTGAAAGTTTTCATAATTTTTGGAACTCATTTGCTATTTTTTCGGGATTTATCTGCTTGAATTACTACATAGTGGACCGGGATTTGGCCATTTTGCAAACGAACTCCGAATCCAGATTTTATTTCACCAATCTCTTACAAATAATTTAAGAATGAGTTCTATAAATTTTCAAAATTTTTGGAGCTCATTTACTATTTTTCCAGGATTTATCCGCTTGAATTTCTCCATAGGGACCCAGGATTTGGCCATTTTGCAAACGAACTCCGAATCAAGATTTTATTTTGCCAATATCTTCCAAATAATTTAAGAATGAGATCTGCAAATTTTCAAAATTTTTGGAGCTCATTTACTATTTTTCCGGGATTTATCCGCTTGAATTTCTACATAGTGGACCCGAGATTTGGCCATTTTGCAAACGAACTCCGAATCAAGATTTTTTTTCTCCAATCTCTTTGAAATGATTTAAGAATGGGATCTGAAAATTTTCATAATTTTTGGAGTTCATTTGCTATCTTTCCCAAATTTTCCAATTTTGCCCTTTTGCCTCCGAAGCCCGATTTTGCTCAAAACAAGTTCGATTTTCATATTTTCTTCAAACTGAGCCTTCGGCTATCCTTGTTTAATCACTCCTCATCAATTAGGGGCTTTAGTCTTACCGAATTGGGCCATTTTTGTAATTCTTTCAAATTTCACCGAAATCCACCAAAAACCCTAATTCTCGGTTTTCTTCCGAATTGACTTTTCTTTAAGTTTTTCTTTCAAGTGCTTATCTTCTTGAGAGAATTAGGTTTCTAGATCTCTAATCCTCTTTATTTTTACCTAAAAAAATCCTATTTAAAGTGTTCAAGGCCTCCTGGAGTCCCAAACTTCATGCCCAAGCAAACATGTAAGTATAGGCTTTTTTTGCGAGTACTGCGCGACCCCAACTCCCTGTTTGTTGCCTATAAGTTCTGTCGCCTTCTCGAACTTCGTAAGCTGTTTTGACTAGGCAAATCTTGTCTGACTTTGATGCGCCTTTAGATTCAAAATTCAAGAAGAGAGTTTTCTCATTTTAAGTATTTAAGATCGAGTTTTTCTTGAAAGAAGCTCCGGGGGTTGAATCTGCCTGCTCATTGGTTTGCACCGATTTTTGTCATTTTGCACCTCGAAGCTCCAGAACACCTTGGACCTATAAAAACACATAAATAACAACTAAATAACTATTTTAAACATAAAATGGATAATTAAAATAAATATAAAAACATCTAAAACTAATCAAATCCTAATAAAATCCTTAAGGACTTAGCCGATTCAAAAGCATAAATGGTGGCAAAATAACTATATTTCCTAAAGTTATCACACCCCAAAACTTAATATTTTGCTAGCCCTCAAGCAAAACAAAACAAAACAAAACTAACTAATTAAATAAATAAAATGACTCAACATATCACTCAAGATAAATACACTCAAACAATGATTTCTTAATTTTCCTCAAAAGTTACCTCAAAATCCTAATTCAAAGTAGCACATAAACATAATCCAAATCTATGATTCAATTCAATCGTAAACTTCATGCTTGAATGGATTTTCAAGTGTCTGTGTGTATAATCTCTTGTCTAATCAATGCATGCAATCCAAATAAGTTTATATCAATGCAAAATACGAATTATAGTACTAGATTCTCATATGTTTGCTTTTCATCTCTCTCTCCACTAATGTAGACTAACACTTCATCAAGGATCAAGTAGGTGTTTATTAAGCTTGTAATGTAAGGCTAGGGTCAAGGTATGATAAAGGATAAATTTCGGTTTAAGTTCACCCATAGACATGTTACATTTTTTTTAAAGATTTTTGAAAGCCATAGCGTTTTCCTCAAATTACATTATTTCTTCTTTGAATACCTTCCTTTTTACTTCACCAATTTATTCCTTTTTTTTTTATTCTTCATTTTCGAAGAACCATAACTTCTTTTTTTTTTATATCACCACTTCACCCAAATTTGACATGGCTCATAGTTGTTTCCTGTAATATCATCACATGCCTATGTAGTGAAGGTTAATCATTGTTTTTCATATTTGGCTAGGCTAAAATATGTGGCAATCAAAGAATAGAGATATATTAATTAGGAACAAAGAGGTAGACTAAGGATAATCGTATATAAAGGTAAGCTTGAAAGGCTCAAACGATCCAAAAATGGCCTAAATCACTTCCTTGACTTTGTGTTGTCCAGGATTTTGCCTTGAGAGAGAATCAAACAAATTATAGGTTCTAGAAATAATTGTAATTCACATCAACATAAGCAGTCTTTAAATAAGCAATGCAAATCTAAGCAAGAGATTAAGTGCTTAATTTGTGAAAATCACATCCTAACATGAAAATAACAAAAGAATTTAACACAAATTCTTCTCATGCTTATGTTTTCCCAAAAATCAAGATAAATCAATAAGTAAAATTCATCATTGGATAAGGATTCCGTCATAATAAGTGCAATATATCTCAAGCAAAAACAAAAAAATTTAGACTCCTAAAAAAAAATAGACAATCACACAAACTAAAATAAATCTAAAGACACACCCCCAAACTTAAAACAAACATTGTCCTCAATGTTTAGAACTAAAAAGAGTAAGAACAAGAAAACTCCCCTATCGATGCAAGCAAAGCAAGAGAAGTTTTAGTTTTCCTCTTAGACTTTATCATGCTTGTCCAAGTTGGGTGATTAGTCACTACAAAAGAAAAAAAAATAAAAAAAATAATAATAATAATAAAAATACTCTAAAAATTTAAAAAATAAAAAATAAAAAGTTTAGAAATTGGGTTGGCTCCCAAGAAGCGCTTGATTTATAGTAATTGGCTTGACTATCTCTTTGTTCATTAACCGGTATCCAACCACTTGATGACTTTCGATTCATGCCATTTGGATGTTCTTTTTTTGAACAACTTCGCTTTCTTGCATGCTTGAACGCGAAATTCATCTCTTTCAGTGATAGAATTCAAGAATGCTTTAAGTGGATCGATGGGATAAATCTCTATGAATTCCTCGTTGTTAGCACTATCTATCCCATCGATTAGCTTTGGCTGTTGAACGCATTGGGGAACAGGTTGTGGTGGTGGGTCATATTGAATCATTCTTCTTGAGCTTTCTCAAATTTGTCTCCAATAAGCTCGATTGGCAATTCAGGCTCATGCTATCCTCTTCTATCTCTTTTTAAATCCCAAGTGTGTTTGCATTATAATGCTCTTATTCTTCGCTCATAAGATTAAATTCAGTATCACTTGAAAGAGTTTCTTGAGATTGGTAGTTGATGGCGGTAACAAGCTGGCTTATATGTGTCTCAAGATTTTTGATTGATGCATCGTTTTTCGCCATGTATTGCAACACCATCTCTTCCAATGATGGCTTTTTTTCTGGGACTGGAGCTTGAGCTTGCAATGGAAGAGTTTCTTGAGGTTGGTTGTTAATGGCGGTAACAAGCTGGCTTATTTGTGTCTCAAGATTTCTAATTCATGCATCGTTTTTCGCCATAAATTGCAACATCATCTCTTCCAATGCTGGCTTCTTTTTTGGAACATGAGCTTGAGCTTGTGATGAAAACTCAGGATGATATGCTTGATTTTCGGAATAGGAGGACCATTAATTGTTGCTCTAGGAAAAATTTTGGTGATCTCCCCAACTTGGATTGTAGTCGTTGGAATAAAAATTATTTTGATGCATATTGTAGTTTCCAACATATTGTCAACAATCACTATGATGTCCTTCCCCACAAAATTCACAAATCACAAGCGAACTTTAGACGACATGTACACCCAAATTGTAAAGCTTCTTGTTAAGTGCAGCCACCTGTGCAGATAAAGCATTTATTGCCTCCCGTTTATAATCACACATAGTGCATCCAAATCAACAAAACCTGAAAATATAGAAAAATAAAGTTTAAATTAAGACTAAGGTTACTTGGTATTAATATTAACAACAAATAATAAACAATTCCTCAGCAACAGCGCCAAAAACTTGTTGTTAGATTTCACTACGCAAGTGCACATAACGTTGACAAGTAATATAATGAAAAGTAGAGTGTCGTACCCACGAGGAATTGTTACTAAATTTTGCTAAGTACTAAAATTAACAAACTCAATCTTATCTAAACAATTAAATAAAGATGATAATCAAAAACTAAATTAAAATAAACTAATATTAAAAGCAAGTAAATTAAAAAGGTTGAATTCAATTAATTATAAAAGCCTAGGATTACAACTTTCCTCAACACTTCGCTTGAATCTCTCTCTACCTCTTCACTTGATTAATAAACCTGAGTTGTTAACCTAGAGTTCTATCTTATTTATAAGTATCTGTCGATGGTCTTATAAAAATATCCTTCCTAACCAATTAACTATATGTCTATGATAATTGAATTAAAGAAGAACTCATTAAGCTTAGGCTCTAACAATGGTTACACATGACAAGTAAGTATATTTCTACCCTACCTGCAGATCAATTCATCCTAATAAATGAATATGAAACATGTGTCATTCGATCCATGTCTAACACTAAACTCCCTATGTCTAGTTGTATTTAGGTTAACAAATCAATCTAATTGGTGGCCAATCAATTAGAAGCATTAAGAACAAGATTAAACAAACAACTTAACAAACCATTAAACCAAGCTAGAGAGAGAAAGTAAATTCAAACTACGTATTGTGTTCCATTGAAATCCTAGTAAAAGAAAATTAGTTCATGATAATTAATGAAAACAAATATTCAAATAGTTTAACCATCATCAACTACACAAGAAAAATAAAGAAGAGAAAAGAGAAAACTAAAAGTTGTCAGTTCTTGAATCTTTAATATTCCAATCTTCAAGTCTTCTTGAGAGCTTGTGGTGGCAACTATCTTCTTGAGAGAATTAGGTTTTTAGATCTCTAATCCTCTTTATTTTGACCTAAAAAAAATCCTATTTAAAGTGTCCAAAGCCTCATGGAGTCCCAAACTTCATGCCCAAGCAAACAGGTAAGTATAGGCTTTTTTTGCATTTTTTTCTATTTTTTCGATGGGTACTGTTCACAAGTCAGCGCCGCGGCCCTAGGCCGTGACCCCAACTCCTTGTTTGTTGCCTACAGGTTCTATCGCCTTCTCGAACTTCGTAAGCTGTTTTGACTAGGAAAATCTTGTCCGATTTTGACGTGCCTTACACCGTTGGAAAGGTATGGAAGTTTCTACCTCCCCAGCACCGCGGCCCTAGGTCGCGACCCCAACTCCCTGTTTGTTGCCTACAGGTTCTGTCGCCTTCTCAAACTTCGTAAGCTGTTTTGACTAGAAAAATCTTGTCCGATTTTGACGTGCCTTACACCGATGGAAAGGTATGGAAGTCAGCTTCAAAAGTCATATAGAGTTTTCTCATTTGAAGTCTTTAAGATCTAGTTTTTCTTGAAAGAAGCTCCAGAGGTCTAATCTACCTACTCATTGGTTTGCACCAATTTTTGTCGTTTTGCACCTCGAAGCTCCAGAACACCTTGGACCTATAAAAACACATAAATAACAACTAAATAAATAATTTAACCATAAAATAGATAATTAAAATAAATATAAAAACATCTAAAACTAATCAAATCCTAATAAAATCCTTAAGGACTTAGCCGATTCAAAAGCATAAATGGTGGCAAAATAACTATATTTCCTAGAGTTATCAAGATGCCATGATATTTTTCTCATGATTTTTAGATTTTTTTTATCTTGGTTGAAAAAATGGATTTTGACAAAGCAGTTTTTAACTCACTGTATTGATTTTGGTAAAATTCGGTAATAGTATCCATGCAACAAAGTAAGCTGATTTTTCTCCATGGAGGTTAACATGTCCTAGGTCTACCCTAATTTTTACAGATTTGTCTGAAATTTCTTAGAAGGGCAAAAACAAAAAAAGGTTTTCAAGATTACCTGTGAGAGTCAGAGTTTTTTTTAGAAATAGTAACTTTCTGTTTTGGTTAATTTGGTCATAGTATCCATGCTTAAAAAGTTAAGCTGATTTTTTCCCATGTAGATCAACATGTTATAGGTCTCCCCTAATTTTTTAAGATTTTTTTGAAATTTTCTAAAAGGGTAAAAAAACCGGGTTTCAAAACTGGTTGTGGGAGTCAAATTTGTTTTAAGAAATAATAATAATTCATTATTTATTAGTATATTAAGAGGGGCTGATTTGGGACATTAATTAAGGTCTTAGGGTCATTTCCATGTCATTTCAATCATAAAATTTGATTTTACAAAAGTCAAGTCAAGGGTGGTCAACCCGGATTTCAAAACCAGGAAAAATAGAGCCTTTTAAAGGGGGTTCGACCATGAGGCCTTTTTTCATGTCATTATCTCTTTTTCCTTGTCATTAATTACTTTGCCATGTCATCTAGGCTTTGTTATGTCAACTAGGTTTTGCCATGTCAAGCATGCCATGTTTGCCATGTCATTTAGATTATGCTATGTCATCTAGATTTTGCCATGTCAAGCATGCCATGTCATTCACTCTTATGCCATGTCATTAGTAATGATTTGCATATTCATAATAATCTTTTTAAAAAAAGATTTCTAATACAATAAAGATAATCATGCTTTTTTAAAACAAGGTTATTTTCGAGTTAATTCATGAGTCCTCTACTGGGTTTGCCGGGAAGGATATCATCAATTATCATTAACAACGGAATATCTTTCTTTCAAAAAGAGAGTGATTCAGAGATTTTCCAAATAAATAAAAATTTCTATGTTTTACCAGGTCTACCGGGGAATATAGAAAAAATTTGTGCTAATGAATTCCGGATCATTTTCAAATTAAAAATGGGATTATTTTTCTTTAAATTGGGAATTATTTTAAAATGCCAAATCTAAAATTGACTTTTACCAAGACTCGAGATAACACACGATTATACGGGCATGTGGGGGTGCTAATCCTTCCCCGCACGTAACCGACTCCCGAACCAGCTTCTTGTTTTCTCTGGTTTAAAAGCGCGAACTTCGAAATTGGTTTTTAAAAATGTTTTAATTAATTTTAAAATGTTTTATAAAAATCGATTTTAATAGGTGGCCGATCACACCTAGCCAAAAATGATTAGTGGCAACTCATTTCTTTTTCGAGGTTGTTTTTAAACCCTCATTTTATTTCAAGAAGAATTAAGTCGTCTTTTCCTCTGTTTCTCCAATGTCACACTTAACGAGTAATGTCTCGCGACGGGACTTGTTATTTTTTAGGTTGCAACAACTTGGCGATTCCACTAGGGATACTTAGAGAGTCAGGCCTAGAATTGGCCGCGTGTTATTGAAAGTCTCGGTTTTATCGATTTTTAATTAGTATTTAATTATAATTCCCACATTTTTTCAAATAATAAGAAGAATTCTGAAAATGATAAAATGTTTTTGAATATGTTCATATTCACGTACATGCATATTAGTATTGTTGTCTGGTTGTTTTGTTGTATATTATTGTTCTTTGCTTAACTGATGTTTTACGTTGTTTAATCTTATCGGGGTAGTTAGAATAAGGGGTGTAGAATAGGTGGTGAAAGGTTTGTTCGTTCCTCCTCACACACTACATGTGCATTTGCATAACATGAGCCCTATACCCGGGTTTCGTCCCTTTTAGGTGGAATCAAAGTAACTAAGCCTTTGTGATTAACAATCCGTATGGACTAGTGAAACAATTCCAGAGTACTAAAGTACCTATGCCTTCGTGATTAACAATCTACATGGGCCAGGAAAAATATACTCTAACAAATTGGACCCGCTTTTATCGAGGTGCCTTGCTAGCCTTTATCGGCGACAGTGAGGAGAAATTTAGAGCCGTTAGAACCTCATTAAACCCCATATAGTGAACATAGGTGAAGCCATGCCGAATTTTCGTTAGAGGTACCGAAGATAGGAATACATGGAAAGACGTTTCTAACCCTTTTATCCCCTGTTTTCGAATAAGCCTTGCAAATCGGGCGAATGATGAACGCATATCATTTCGCCCGTAATAAATTTGGTTTTCTGTCCCAGGGGTGTCATAATTTTATTGACACCATCAGGGACATTTATTAATTTGGATCATATATTATTTTTCTATTATTTGAATCTTTTTCCTTACTAATTCGTTTACTTTATTTTTTCATGCATTCTTGTCATCATTCTTGTACATGGAAGGTTATTGGTCTCGGGGTAATATTCAACTAATAGGGCTTTCATGGAGGGTCAGTGTGCCTCAGTGGTCGAGAAACATTTAGTGGTGAGGAAACGCTCCGAGGAGGGTCAGCAAGATAATAGGGATTGTTTGAAAGTGGGGTATGAATCAGTATTGCCAGTTGAAGTTGATCTCACTATCCAGCAAAACGATCTCTGTGGGTTGATGGATATATGGAATCAGTGGGAAATAGCATAAAGAGAAGCCTTCACTCAGATTTATGGGGACATAGCACTGTTAATACCAGTCAAGGTCAGTGGTGAGTTAATCCGAGCTGTGGTGTAGTTTCAGAATCCTGCCTACCAATGCTTTACCTTCAACCGAGAGGATATGACTCCGACCATCGAAGAATATTTGACTCTGTTGCATATTGAGAATACCATTCCGGATCGTATTTACTTGAAAGATACAAAAACGACGGGTTTTAAGAAAAAGGTGTCCATGATTTTGGGGGTGGAAAGAAATTGGGTCGAGAGTTACGTGGTCCGAAAAATAGCAAACAATTGCATCTCATGGGATACTCTACGGGCTTTAATCTATAGTCATTCTAGCAAGGAGACAGCTAGAAACATCTTTGCCTTGGCTATTTATGGGTTAGTCATCTTCCCGAAGACATTGGGATATGTGGATGTGGCAGTAGTAGATCTTTTCGAGAGGTTAGGACAGAGAATAAACCCAGCCCCGACAATCATAGTAGAAAAAATCCAGTCCCTGAATTTTGGTAAACGAGGAGGAAAAGGGCGTTTCGAGGGTTGTGCACAGCTTCTCTACATATGGATTCAGAGCCACTTTTGGAAGCAAGAAAATTTTCCTCTCCGCCAGTATGTGAAGTCCTTTGAACCGATCAGTGAGTTTCTCAAAAGGGATTGGCCCGAAGATAAGACTGGAGAACAGTGGATCGACGTACTCCGAAACATCAAGACCAAGATGATAATTTGGGGGGCTCCATGGATAGCTCTTATGCCAATGTTGTACAAGTGCGGGGACAAGGCATGTGTCCTATTATTAGGAGTATGGAGAGGTGTGAGTTATGTGCCACTGCTGGTGCTAAGGCAATCAGAATCTCATCAGTTCACTCTTACGACCCACGATCTTAATGAGTTAGAATTTGCATATAGAGATAACGGGTACTTAGGAAAAATACGCGAGATTGTAGTGGCATGGAAGAAAACTTATCGGGTAGAGGTGGCTCGATATGCCGACATCGTCACACCTGACTACATGGTATGGAGAGATAGGAGGGTTAATGATAGACTATTGGCACCCGATGGGAGGGATGTCTCACTGACAGATCTATAATCGGAAGAAGTGCCATCTGAGTTAGAAATTGCGAAGTTAGAATTTGAAAAATAAAAGGCCTGAATGAGCAAAGATGTTGCCCGACTCCAAGAAGAGATCAATGACTTGAAGACTAGGGAATCGATTCGGGAAAGGGATGCGAAAAATGTCAAGAGAGAAAGGGATACTGTCAAGGGTGATCTCGAGGAACTACACTTTGAAAATAAAAGGTTCCGCTTTGAACTAAAATATGGAGGGGCCGCTAAGTCTTCCAGGGTATGGCAAAAAGAAGTCGACAACCTCAAAAAAGGGAGCAACTACTGGAAAGAGAGCAAAACATGAGGAAGCTAGAACCGCCAGACTTGAGCAAGAGAAGCAAGTTAAGGAAAGCTCACACACCGCTGTTTCTGCTAAACTATTGAGATGTCAGTTGGAAAATGAAAGACTACGGGCCATGTTGAAAGTTGAAGAAGCAAAGCAATCCGAAAAATGAGGATTATGAAGGAAAGTTCGAGATCCGAGGAGGTCACTTTAGGACCATCATAATTGTAATTGATAGAAAAGAAATAGATTGGCAAATTATTTAGTAGATGCCAGATTGTCTTAGGCAAAATTGTTATGCAATGTAGACATATCTCGTTATTTTATCTTTGGTGTATTTAATTTCAGTAATCAATGGAAGACTGTTTGGTTGAAATTATCCCAAGGCCAATACTGTCAAATGCATTCATACGTTTATTCATATTTATTTACTTAGTTATTCATTTATCAACTCATTCATTGCATTCATCTATTTGTTTATTGATAAACATGTACATTTCAATCATTCATACTTCCACACATTCAATAAATACTTTAATAATTCCATCATGAAGATTCTAATCCATGACTTCTAAAAAGTGTGAAGATTGGGCGTCCTTCGAAAAACCCAGAATCCCAGCACCAGATCAAGAACTAGGGCTATGGAAAGGGGACAGATGGCTCGTATTGAAGGATTAGAAAGAGCTCAAAGAGAGTTGGAAGAACAGTTGGCTAGGTCGCAGGAGCAGTTAGCATAATCCCAAAAAGAGTTGAGAGAATAGATGACAAAAATAATGGAAATGATGTCAGCTATACTTCGGAAAAAAGGGCATGTTGAGAATCCAGCAGTAAGAAGAGAGGTAGAGAATCAAAATGCTCGACCAGAGACCATACTGTTAAATGGTCAATCATCACAGAGTACTGAGAATCCACCCACGATAGCTACTATGCCATTAGTATATATCCAACCTCAAGGGGGAGTACAAAATCAGGTGTCGATTGGCACAAATACTGGAAACATCCCTGAGCACCCCATTGACGTCCCTGACTTGGATGACTTGGCTAAACAAGAACAACTAAAAATGGCCCAGATGAAAAGGGCCGAATTGATAGAAACACAGAGTAAATTTCGTTTATTGGAAGATAGACTACGATTAGTAGAAGGAGCTGATCTGTTTGGCAGTCTGGATGCCAAGGAATTAAGCCTAGTCCCAGGCCTTATAATCCCATCTAAATTCAAGGTGCCAGTTTTGAGAAATACGATGGATCTAGTAACCTCTCGGCACATCTGACAATGTACTACCGACGGATGATCGGATATAATGAAAATGAAAAGCTATTGATCCATTGTTTCCAAGACAGTTTGACCGGATCAACAACTCTTTGGTATAACCAACTCAGTCGGAACAAGATCAAGTCATGGATGAACTTGGCTAAGGCTTTTATGGAACAATACAAGCATGTATCAAATATGGTTCTAGATCGATTTTCTCTACAGAATATGGAGAAAAAGTCAACAAAAAGTTTCAAGCAGTATGCCCAAAGGTGGAGAGATCTAGCTACGCAGGTCCAGCCCCTTCTTACCAATAAAGAGATCACGGTTTTATTCGTCAATACTCTAAAAGCCCCATTTCATGACAAGTTGGTGGGTAATGCCACCAAGAATTTCGTCAATATGGTAATATCTGGGGAACTGATTGAAACAGCCATAAAAAATGGAAAGATAGAAAGTAGTGAATCAACCACTCCCAAGAAAACAACCCTTGTCAAGAAAAAAAAAGGCGAGACACATGTTGTTAGTCTCGAGAACCGTCCTTTTGGGAGTCTCGCCCCATACATGCCTTACCCTATGTACAACCTATATTACTCAACCGTTAACCACCTCACACAAAATTCTTTCCCATATACAACCATACCCCAGCAACCATATCCAACCGGCATTTCACCATAAATCGCTATCCCCTCAAATACTGCCTCCAATATTCCAAATATTGCCCTAAGAAATGATTCGAGGTCACCTCGAAATAACCAAAGAAGGCAATTTGACCCAATCCCCACAACTTACGATGAGCTGTATCCTAAACTCCTACAGGCTCAGCTCGTTGCACCTGTGTACCTTCAACCTTTAAAGCCACCCTACCCCAAATGGTACGATGTCAATGCTCACTACGCGTACCATGCAGGGATTCAAGGGCACTCCATTGAAAACTGCACTGCACTTAAGCATAAGGTCCAGAACCTCATAGACAAAGGGGTTGTAAAATTCGGGTCAAAGAATGGGCTCAATGTGGTAGGAAACCCTTTGTCGAATCATACAGAGGAAAAGGTGAATGCGGTAATAGCTAAGGATTTCAAAAAGGTAAATAAGGATATTGGGAAGGTGAAAACACCTATAGACAGAGTTTGGAGAGAAATGGTTAAAGCAGGATTGATTGAACCAAAGTCAGAAAAAAGAAAGATAGTTGGGAATTTTGCCTGATCATGGAAATGAAGGACATATCATCCAAAACTGTGAGGAGTTTTTTCCCAGGTACAAGGGATGATGGATATGGGTGAAGCCCAGTTTTTTGAGAAAAATGAAGAAGCTGAGGTGAGCATGATCGATAGCCCTGGTGCTTATGGGGTGAATAGGCCCTTAATCATTTATTTTGATGAACCAAATAAGAAAATTGTACCAGTCGTGGAAAAACCTACTCCGAAACTAATCATAGAAATGTCGTTCCTGTTTCCATAAAAATGGGACAATACAATTCCATGGAAGTACGACTGTAGCATGATAACACCAAGAGTATCAGGACAATAGACAAAAGCTGCCACTGATATAACCGGTGTAGGCCACTTGGCTTGAAGTAGAAGATGTTATGCTCCAGAGATGAGCGAGCCCGACCAGGGGAAGAAAATGGAAAGAACAGAGAAAGAAAAAGGAGTAATGGGTTCATCTTTTGAAAAACCAATACAATCCGGAGGGGTGGAGATAAATTTGCTTCCAGCCGACCAAGTGAAAGAGCCAGTGAATGAAAAAGACGCCTGTGGCTTTCTAAATTTTATCAAGAACAGCGAATATAGTGTGGTCGAGCAGTTGCATCGTCAACCAGCCAGTATTTGGACACTCTCTCTATTGCTAAATTTCGAACCTCATAGGAACGCTCTACTCAAGATATTGAACTAGACTCATATGGAAAAAAATATATTAGCGGAAAAGTTGGATCATTTGGTGAACAATATTGCGGTTGATAACTTTATCTCTTTCAGCGATAATGAGATACCATCCGGCGGGATCCGATACTAAGGCTTTGCACATAACTACCACTTGCAAGGGACACATATTGCCGGGAGTACTCTTGGATAATGGATCATATTTGAACGTGATGCCTTTGTCAACATTATCCAAGTTACCAGTTGATATATCCCATATGTTGCCAAGCCACACAATAATGAGAGCCTTTGATGGAACAAAAAGGGACATTTTGGGGCATATGGATATTCCCATGCAAATTGGCCCCTGCACATATGAGGTTAAGTTCTAGGTCATGGACATCACCCCTTCTTATAACTGCTTGTTGGGTAGACCTTGGATTCATTCGACGGGTGCTATGCCATCATTTCTCCATCAAAAGTTGAAATTTATACTGAAAGGCCGATTGGTTAGTGTATCAGGGGAGGAAGACATCATAACCTCTACATCTACTGATACTCCCTATATAGAAGTGGGTGAAGACGCCATAGAATGTTCTTTCAGATCTCTAGAATTTGTTAATGCTACTTTTGTCACTGAAGGGTATAAAATCCCTAAACTTAAGCTTTCTAAGTGTACCAAGCTGGGGGTGAAGACAACAGTAGGGAAAGGCTACCGCGCCAGGAAAAGATTGGGTAAATATCTTCAGGGTATGGCTAGAGCAATGCAGGTGGTTGGAAAAAAAGACTGCTTTGGTATTGAGTACCTCCCCAATACATATGAAAAGAGAAGAGATGGAACAGAATAGAATAATGAGGTTGGCTCGGCTTTCTGGCGTGGAAATGGAGTGGGAATCGATCACTTTTCCCCCAATCCTTTGCACTTTTCGTTCGGCTGGATTTGAGTTTGGTGAGAAAAATATTGATGATGTGATGATGATACTAGATAGAGCTTTTGAGAAATTTGCTATGAATGAGAAGTCACCGTTGGAGGAAATGGTGATTGACATGGTGGAAGAAGAAAAAATGGGAAATACAGGTGTTAACTGGATGGTGAGCCTATGTCTACCGGGTTTTGTTCTAACAAACTGGAGTGTTACTGAGCTACCTGTAATCTTTAAATCCACTTCAAAGTAATGCACAAAACACAAAAAAATCTTGAATGCCTCTGCCCAAGGGCTTTTAGAATCCTTTGTATGGGCTTATGTTTATCTTTTATCATCTAATAAATAACAATCACAATGTATTTTAAATTATTCAATTTGTCCATATTTTATACTTTCATTCTTTTATTACTATTTCTTGCCTATACACCTTGCTATATTGATTCTATCCCTGCTTATTTCCAGGTGTCCAGATACGGAATATAAGGACCATCTTGACAGTAATTCTGAAATTAATTTTGAAAGACCCATTTGCGCGGGTGATTCTGAGGTTGACGAAGATGTCGAGAATTTTGATTTGCCTCCGAATCTGTTGAGAATAATAGAGAAAGAAGAGAAACAAGTATTGCTCCACAAAGTGCCTTTGGAAACTATAAGTTTGGGGAGCGAGGAAGAAATGAAAGAGGCCAAGATTGGGACTTCTACTTCACCATCAACAAGGCATGAGTTGATAGACTTGCTATGAGAATATACCGACGTGTTTGCATGGTCGTACCAAGACATGCCAGGGTTGGATCCTAATATTGTTGTCCATAAACTCCCTCTCAAGACAGATTGCAAGCCAATTCCGCAAAAATTGAGAAGGATGAGGCCTGAAATATTGCTAAAAATCAAAGAAGAAGTGAAGAAGCAGTTCGATGCTGGTTTCTTAGAGGTGCCAAAGTACCCGAAATGGGTAGCAAATATTGTCCCGATTTTGAAAAAGGATGGCAAAGTACGGATGTGTGTCGATTATTAGGATTTGAACAGGGCAAGCCCTAAAGATAATTTCCTACTACCTCACATTGATACCCTAGTGGACAATACTACAAAGAACTCCGTGTTCTCTTTCATGGATGGGTTCTCAGGGTACAATCAAATTAAGATGGCACCAAAAGACATGGAGAAAATCACATTTGTGACTATATGGGGAACCTTCTGCTATAAAGTGATGCCGTTTGGATTAAAAAATGTCAGGGAAACCTACCAAAAAGCCATGGTGATTTTGTTCCATGATATGATGTATAAGGAGATTGAAGTCTATGTTGATGATATGATCGCAAAGTCGCAAGAAGAGGATGAACATATTGCGAATCTTAAAAAGCTCTTTAAAAGATTAAGAAATTTCCAGCTCAAACTCAATCAAACAAAATGCACCTTTGGAGTCACTTTAAGGAAGCTGCTAGGCTTTGTCGTTAGCAATAGGGGAATCGAGATTTACCCAGATAAAGTAAAAGCTATCCAGAATCTACCGCCACCTCGTACTCAAAAAGAGGTAAAGAGCTTTTTAGGAAGATTAAATTATATCACTCGATTCATATCTCAACTTACCGACAAGTGTGACCCGATTTTCAAGCTACTCCTAAAGCGCGATCCAGGAGAATAGGATGAACGGTGTCAGATAGCCTTTGATAAAGTCAAGCATTATTTATCAAACCAGCTAGTGTTAATGCTGCCTGTTTCGGGGAAACCGCTGATATTGTATTTATCAGTATTTGAAAGGTCTATGGGTTGTGTGTTGGGACAATATGATGAGACTGGAAGGAAAAAATAGGCAATCTACTACCTCAGCAAAATGTTCACAGAGTATGAGCTGAAGTATCCATCAGTAGAAAAGATTTGTTGTGCGTTGGCTTGGACTGTCTGGAGGCTCAGACAATACATGTTGTATCACACCATATGTTTGATTGCAAAGTTGGATCCCATCAAGTACATATTTGAGACACATTCTTTGTCAGGAAGAATAGGGAGATGGCAAGTTTTGCTTTTTGAATACGACATTGTGTATGTGAGTCAAAAGGCTATTAAGGGGAGTGTGGTTTCTAGTTCCTAACAAGTCAATCTATAGAGGATTATGAGCCTTTGAATTTTAATTTCCCCGATGAAGATTTGATGTGTGTCTCACAAGAAGATGAGAATCCCTTTGAGAAGAAATCATGGAAAATGTACTCTGAAGATTATTATCCTTTCACTGCCAGATTGGATTTCGATTGTACTAACAATACCATGGAATACGAGTCGTGTACCATGGGCTTCCATGCCAAAATTGAAAGAAAAATAAAGACGTTAGAATTTTTTAGAGATTCAGCTCTGGTGATATACCAATTGCGGGGAGAGTGGGAAACCCGAGATGCAAAGTTAATCTGATATCGAGAACTCATACTGAGCTTGATCGAGGAGTTCAAAGAAGTAAATTTCAGTTACTTGCCTCGGGAAGAAAACAGGCTGGCTGATACTTTAGCCACTTTATCATCAATGTTTAAAGTGAATGAATGACTCGAGGTTGTGCCAATCAAGATGAGCATATATGAGACTCCTGCCCACTGCTTGAGTATCGAAGAAGAAGCAGATGGTCACCCTTGGTATTACGACATCTTGCAATACATCAAAAGTCAACAGTACACTGAGCAAGCAACGGAAAATGACAAGAGAACCCTGAGGAGAATGGCAATGGGTTTTGTCTTAGACGGTGAAATCCTCTACAAGAAAGGGAAAGACCAGGTTTTGTTGAGATATGTTGTTTCTGCTGAAGCTCAGAGAATCCTCGAAGAGGTCCACGAAGGGATATGCGGCACTCACACCAATGGCCACATGCTGGCTAAACAGATTATGAGGCAGGATACTATTGGTTAACAATAGAAGGGGATAGCATTAATTATTCTCAGAAGTGCCATAAATGCCAGATATATGCAGACAAGATTCATGCGCTGCCATCGCTGCTGCATGTCATGACAACTCCATGGCCATTTTCGATGTGGGCAATGGATATGATCGGGCCTATTACCTTGAAAGCTTCGAACGGACACTGCTTCATCCTAGTGGCCATAGACTACTTCACGAAGTAGGTAGACGCAGTTTTTTATGCCAATGTAACAAAGTCAGTGGTATGCAGATTCGTCAAGAAAGAGATTGTGTGCTGATATGGACTTCCGGAAAGAATAATTTTGGATAATGCTCTCAACCTGAATAATAAGATGATGAGAGAAGTATGTACCCAGTTCAAGATCAAGCATCATAATTCGATGCCTTATCGTCCGAAAATGAGTGGGACAGTAGAAGTAGCCAATAAGAACATCAAGAAGATTGTTGAAAAGATGACCTATGTGTACAAAGATTGGCATGAGATCTTGTCTTTTTCTCTTCACGCTTATCGTACTTCGGTTCACACATCTACGGGTGCCATGCCATTTTCACTGGTATACGGGATGGAGGCAATGTTGCCTATTGAGGTTGAAATCCCTTTACTTTGTGTTTTGATGGAAGTTGGCTTAGAAGAGGCAGAATGGGTTAGAGCTTGCTATGAACAGTTGAATCTTATCGAGGAGAAAAGGCTGAAGGCAATTTTCCATGGGCAGATATATCAGAAAAGAATGATCCGAGCTCACAACAAGAAGGTTCACCCCAGACAATTCCAAGAGGGAGAGTTGGTACTAAGGAAAGTTCTCCCTATTGTGAAAGATCCTCGAGGAAAATGGGCTCCGAATTGGGAAGGGCCCTATGTGGTAAAGAGCTTTTTCTAGAGGAGCATTGATCTTAACTCGGATGGACGGTGATGACTTGAGAAATCCCGTGAAAGCCGACGAATTGAAGAAATATTATGCTTGAAGAAAAAAAAAAGGAAAAAGTGTGATATTGTGCAATTGAGAATTCGAATGATTTCAAGTGTAAAAATGAAAATTCTATATAACTATTTCCCCTGAGGATTGCTTTTCAATGAGAATATTCGTGCTTGATATGATAAATGACCATCTTTCATATTCCTGTCACTAAGAAGAAACTATCCTTAGTCACCCCTTTGAGCCTTAGGAATTTTTTATTTCTTTAAACCTTGATCAAGGATCACTCTCTATACTGGTGGGAAAATACGAGGAAAAATCTTCTCCAAAAAAAAATCATGGAGAAAAGAGCCATCGAAAAAAAACAAAAAAAAAAACACAAAATGTGTGAAATCAAAGAATGGCAAATGAAAGCCAAGAATGAAAAGAAACAAATTCCAAAAAGGGAGAGGAAAGTCCAAAAAGGATGAATGTTTCAAAAATGAATTCTCCTCATGAAATTATCCTTGATCCAATCACCCTTAAACATATTTTGGGCCTAATTACCCTTTCTTTCTAAACCCGAACCTTGGCCTACATTACGTGCTTTTAAAGTCTATTTTGATCAAGCATGGGTATTTAATTTTAAGGGTTTTTCTCAGATTTCATTCCATCTTTTGAATTTTCATTTCTACCTTGGAAACATTTAGAATTCTCTGATGCATGGTGGAACGCAAAAAAAAAAATTAAAAAATAAAAAATGATGAAAAAGGAGAGGTTTAAGCCGAAAACCCGAAAAAGGGCGACTTAAAATTGAATGGAGGAAGCTTGGGCTAAAAACCAGCAAAGGGCGGCCCAAGCACTGATCAAAGATTGAATCAATGCTTCGTGTAAAGGGGGAGAAAGTATCAAAAATTCAGAGAAAGGGGTGAAGACCAGTCTGACGCAATGACGAAAGTCGAGAGATTACCCAAGTAAAATGGTTCATTCAAAAGAGATTTCAGATGAATCGAAGAAGAAAGGTCCAAGTTATTTCGTGTCTGGGGCATCTATGATCCACAGCTCCACATTTATTTTTCAAGCCTTTGTTTCTTAAATCCTTGACAGCATTTTTGTTGTCTTAAACATATTGCAATAAATTCTTGGTATCTTTTTTCATATATCATTAGCCTTTTTTGGTGTCATTCCTTCATACATTTCTATGATGCATTTTGAATGTCATTAAATTGGATGATAGGTGATAAACATAAAAATATTTAAGAAAAAGGATTTCTTTGTATTACCATGAAGTGGGGATAAATTTTACAGGAGGTTTAGGAACCATTAAATTTGAAAAGCTCAAACCCACAAAAATTGGGAAGCCCATTTGGTTCGTCGTGGTAGAACAAACACTCATCAGGGATAAGAGCTCTTGACAATCTGGAATGATAGAAAACTCATCAAATGTGGTAATTAGTGAAAATCAAAAACACTTGCCAAAGAGTCTGAAAAGTCTGTGAACCTTAATGAAATCATGGATCAGAATTCATGACACAATCATGTAGAGCATTCATTCCTAGGGAACATGCATTCTACAAGCATTTGCAAAATTTGTCATTACTGCATCTAACTAACATTGCAGGAACTATCGTATTTCAGTTTTAAATCGAATCTTTTTTTTCTAAATGGGTCGAAGCCTAGAGACTTAGGTCGAGGTATTTTCAATTTTAAATCGAATCCATTTTTCTAAATGGTCGAAGCCCTAGACTAACGTCGAGGTATTTTCATTATTAAATCGAATCCGTTTTTTTCTAAATGGGTCGAAGCCCCGAGACTTACGTCGAGGTATTTTCATTTTTTTAATCCAATCCATTTTTTCTAAATGGGTTGAAGCCCCAAGACTTACGTCAAGGTATTTTCATTATTAAATCGAATTTGTTTTTTCTAAATGGGTCGAAGCCCCGAGACTTACGCCGAGGTATTTTCAGTTCTAAATTGAATCCGTTTTTTCTAAATGGGTCGAAGCCTCGAAACTTACATCAAGGTATTTTCATTATTAAATCGAATCCATTTTTTCTAAATGGGTCGAAGATCCGAGACTTACATCGCGGCATTTTCAATTTTAAATCGAACCCATTTTTCTAAATGTGTAGAAGTCCCGAGACTTACGTCGAGGTATTTTCGTATTAAATCGAATCTTTTTTTAAAAAAAATGGGTCGAAGCCCCGAGACTTATTTCGAGGTATTTTCATTTTTAAATCGAATCCGTTTTTTCTAAATGGGTCGAAGCCTTGAGAATTACGTTTTTGTTACAGTCAAGGTATTCTCAATTCAAGACCAAAAATCTTTTAAATCTCTGCTTTCCAAAAAAATCAAAAAATCAAAAAGATGAAAATCAAAAAATATTTTCTTTATGTAGATGACCTCCACACCCAGACAAAATGGTAGTCTATTAGTCTTTGCCTGATTCCCGATTCTCAGCAATAGTCAAAGAGAAGCTGTAGACACTTAATTTTGTCCGGGCCCCCTAAACCAGGTAAGTTCTTCCTTGTACTTCTCAGAATGCAAAGAAACTTCCTTCATCCCACAGATGGTTCTCCAAGACTTGTGATTCGGAGTTCAATACAAAAAGTCAATCGAAAAAGTCAACTCTAAAAAAAGTCAATCTTGAAAAGTCAACTACTAAAAAAGTCAACTCTCAGTCAAAATCAAGATTCAAGGTTTAATTGAATAATGGTGAAAGAATTTTGATAATCCGAGCTCTACAACGAAAGATATAGTGTTCGGAAAATAGGTTACGAAAATTCAGTGTAGAGGAATACCTAATTCAGCAAATTTGGGGAAAACTGTAGAGATGACCCGGTTCTGTAAAATTGAAGCCCCCAGTTGATGAAAAATGAATAAACAAAAATAGCCCAAGGCTCAGTTTGAAGTGGATCCTAAGAAAGAGCCGGTTAGGAAAAAAATAGAAAAAATGAGAAAATTCCCGATGTGGAAAAGGGGAAGCTAAATTGGAGGGGAATTTGATCATAAAAATTGGGTGTTTTCGGATCAATTCCAATTCAATATGTAACAAAGGAAATAAAAAAAGAAAATCCAGAAATTGGACCCGTTTTGAGTAAAACTGAGGTTTCATAGGTTAAAGGGCAATATTGGAAAATTCGAGAAAAATAGGTTCCGAGCTCAGAAAATTATGAATACTTTCAGATTTGAATTTTATATTATATGGAAGGGATTAGTGAAGAAATTTTTTGAATCGGAGCTAAAATGAAAAATGACAAAGTTCGAGTGCACTAATCCGAAATTCCAAGAGAAAATTCTAGGAAAAATAGGAAACGAGCTCGAAAAATTATGAAAACTTTCAGATCTCAATTTTATATTTTTTGAAAGGTATTGGGGATGAAAAATCTGGAATTAGAGCTCAATTGAAAAAGGCTAAATTTGAGAGGCACTAAATCGAAACTTTTAAAGAAAATTTCGGGAAAAATAGGAAACGAGCTCGAAAAATTATGAAAACTTCTAGAACTGAGTTTTATATTGTTTGGAGGTATTGGAAAATAAAAATCTCAAATTGGAGCTGATTTGAAAAAATGCAAAGTTCGAGGAGGCCTAATCTGCAATTTTAATGAAAAATCTGGGAAAAATGGAAAATGAGCTACAAAAATTATGAAAATCTCCACAACTGAATTTTACATTTATTTAGAGGGATTGGAAAAAAAAAATCAGAATTGGGGTCCGTTTGCAATTAAATTAAGTTCGGGGGCCAAAATACAATTTTATCGAAGAAACCGAAAAGGGCCATTTTGCAAATTAAAAATGAGGAAGTTGCTAGAAATTTCCAGGCCATTTGGCCAGCTCATGATGAAAGGAAGGGAGGCTGATCATTTCATCTAATGGCCAAGATTTGGTAGCAAGGTGACATTTTTATTGCTTGGTTAATTCCTTATGATCATGCCAAGTGGCCAATGATGATGAGCACATTCTTAGCTAGCATTTTCAGCCAGCTCATGAAGGGATGGCTGATCATTTTCATTCAATGGTCAAGATGAGGTTGCAAGAAGACATTTTTATTTTCTTAGGCTAGTATACCTTGTGATGGATGCCACATGCCTTAGATAGGAAAACAGATGAGCACATCTATTCTAAAAGGCTCCATTCGGCCAGCTATAGGGAAGAGGGGGTCTTTTATTTTCTTTAGGCTAGTCATTTTACAAGAAAAGAGGCAGTAACTAAACTTAGAGTAAAAGGAAGAGAAGAATTTTGAAGAGAAAGCTAGCTTGAGAAAGCTTTGAAGGTAGCCATTGGCACCACTCTCTTACATTTTTCTTTCCTTTTCATGTCTCTTTTTTCTTCTTTTCTATGGGATTTCCATTTATTTTCTTATGAAAATAAAGGTTTTGAAAGTTTTCTTTAAAGGTTTCCATTTCTTCTTTTCATCAAAAAATGAAAAAAAAAATTATTGTGTTGGTCGAATGTTAAGTATCATTGTGCAAACCTTGTGTTTGTGTTTATTTTTACATGGTTGTGGTAAGATAGTTTTCTTGGCTGGTTTAGTTTTCAAAAATAAACAAAAAAAGAGGTGGAAAGGCTTCATGATCTTGATGAAAATCAAGTGATCTCCATTGTACCAACCATGGAGCTCACCTCTATTTTCTTTATTTACTTACTTTAACTTGCTATTTTTTATTATTATTGTTATTTTCATGTGTATCATTGCTATACTATTTTGTTCATATCAAGTTATCCATGCCTTTGCATTTTATGGCTATGTTATTTAGCATCCTTGCTATACTATGTTCAACATCATTTAGGCATTAGTTCATTTTCACATGCCATGATATTTTCCATGTCATCTAGACATTAGGTCATTTTTCACATGCCATGATATTTTCCATGTCATTTAGGCATTAGGCCATTTTTCACATGCCTTGACATTTTCCCTATCATTTAGGTATTAGGTCATTTTTCACATGCCATGACATTTTCCATGTCATTTAGGCATTAGGCCATTTTTCACATGCCATGAAATTTTCCATGTCATTTAGGCATTAGGCCATTTTTCACATGCCATGTCGTTTAGGCATTTAGGTTATTTTACATATGCCATTTCATTTTCCATGTCATTTAGACATTAGGTTATTTTCATGCACCATGTCATTTAGGCATTAGGTCATTTTTCACAGGCCATGACATTTTCCATGTCATTTAGGCATTAAGCCATTTTTCACATGCTATGCCATTTTCTATGTCATTTAGGCATTTAGGTTATTTTACATATGCCATGCCATATTGTTTTATGCATTCATCTTGCTGATTGTTCATGCATTTATACATTCCCCACTTGATTTTTGGACTTAAGCCAATCAATGGCTCAAAGTCAAGCTCTCTTGAGCATGCTTGTAGGAAATTAATAGTTTAGATTGGGTATTCTGACTTTGGGATTTTTTTTTCACTACTCATCCATGATCAAAATAAATTTATTTTTTTTACCACATGTAGTAGTCATTTAGGAGATGCCATGATATTTTTCTCATAATTTTTAGATTTTATTTATCATGGTTGAAAAAATGGATTTTGACAAAGAAGTTTTTAACTTACTGTCTTGATTTTGGTAAAATTCGGTCATAGTAACCATGCACCAAAAATTAACTTGATTTTTTTTCATGGAGGTCAACATGTCCTAGGTCTACCCTAATTTTTACAGATTTGTCTGAAATTTCTTAAAAGGGCAAAAAAATAGGTTTTCAAGACTGCTTGTGAGAGTCACAGTTGTTTTTTAGAAATAGTAACTTTCTGTTTTGGTTAATTCGGTTATAGTATCCATGCTCCAAAATTTAATTTGATTTTTTCCCATGTAGATAAACATGTTATAGGTCTCCCCTAATTTTTTCAGATTTTTTTAAAAATTTCTAAAATGGTAAAAACATCGGCTTTCAAAATTGGTTGTGGGAGTCAGATATTTTTTCAAGAAATAATAATTTTCTGTTTTTATTAGTATATTAAGAGGAGGCTGATTTGGGACATTAGTTATAGTCTTAGAGTGATTTCCATGTCATTTCAATCATAAAATTTGATTTTACGAAAGTAGGGTCAATGGTGGTCAACCCGGATTTCAAAATTAGGAAAAATAAAGCCTTTTAAAAAAGGGGTTCGGCCATGAGGCTTTTTTTCATCCAAAAAATTTCGTTTTTTTTTTAAAATCCGAGTCCAAATTAGAAAATTCAACTTAAGTCTCTTCCAAAGGTAGTCAGATATATCCTTGCTTCATGGGAGAAATACATTTCCATGCATTGCATTTTTCATATTCATGCATATTCCATGATATCTAATTTTTTTGCTATCTTAGTCATGTAAATTCTATATGTATGAATATTCCATAATGATGTCATTACTTTGATTTAAATTTCATGTTGTTATCTTGGTTACGATGTAATTGTGGATATTCTATGTTAATATCATTTTGTGATTTTTTTTTTGCCATGTCATTATCTCTTTTGCCTTATCATTAATTACTTTGCCATGTCATCTAGGCTTTGCTATGTCACCTACGTTTTGCCATGTCAAGCATGTCACGTCATTAATCCATATGCCATGTCATTCACTCTTTTTCCATGTCATTAGTAATGATTTGCATATTCATAATCATCTTTTTTAAAAAATGATTTCTAATGCAATGAAGATAATCATGCTTTTTTAAAACAAGGGTATTCCCGAGTTAAAATAATTCATGAGTCCTCTGCTGGGTTTATCGGGGAGGATATCATCAATTATCATTAACAACGGAATATCTTTCTTTCAAAAAGAGAGTGATTCGGAGATTTTCCAAATAAATAAATTTTTTTATGTTTTACCGGGTCTACCGGAGAATATAGAAAAAATTTGTGCTAATGAATTCCAAATCATTTTCTAATTAAAAATGAGATTATTTTTCTTTAAATTGTGAATTAATTTAAAATGCCAAATTTAAAATCGACTTTTACCGAGACTCGAGATGACACACGATTAATAAGGTACCGTATTATACAGGCGTTGTAGGGGTGCTAATCCTTTCCCGCACGTAACCGACTCCCGAACCCGCTTCTTGTTTTCTCTGGTTTAAAGCGTAGACTTCGAAATTGGTTTTTAAAAAATGTTTTATTTAATTTTAAAATGTTCTATAAAAACTGATTTTAATAGGTGGTTGATCACACTTAGCCAAAAAATATTAGTGGCGACTCCATTTCTTTTTCGAGATTGTTTTCAAACCCTCATTTTATTTCGAGAGGAATTAAGTCGTTTTTTCCTCTGTTTCCCCTAGGGTTGTAATCGAGCCGAGTCGAGCTCGAATAGTGAGAAGCTCGAGATCGAGCTCGACTCGAAATTCGCAGCTCGAAACTCGGCTCGAGCTCGACCGAATATTAATTTTTAAGCTCGACTCGAGATAAAATCTAACTATTCGAGCTCGGCTCGATAAGCTCGTTTACTCGAGCTCGAGTTCAAGCTCGTTTCATATATATATATATATATATATTTTCCCCATAAAACTTTCCTTCCAACCTAAAATCTACCGAATCCAATTTTTCACCTCAATTTTTTATAATTGAGATACCCATTATTCGAGTTTTCGAAATCGCTCGATGCCACAAAATGGTATGAAAAAAAGTAATCTTTGAATGGACGGAAACTCTGCAAGTCTCTTACTCTTTCCTTGGCTATTGGTTTGATACAAGTCAAGGTCTCCTCATGAATCAAAAAGTTTGGGTTGGACGATTGAAAAATGCTCTTCGCCTTGGTGCTTTGATGAAAGGCATCGCTTCCAAGGCAAGCGAAAAAAAAGTCTCCTCATGAATAACATTAATTCTTCCAATAACTGGTTTTCTAGCTTCCAATAATAAATCAGAAATTTGTGAAAAAAAAAAGATTTCAGCAAAAATTGGGGAGCCAAACCAGCAGGTGGAGGCACAGCCGAGATTTGATTTTGAGAGAGAAGAAAAAGAAAGCCTTGGGTGGGGGTGGGAGTGGGACTGTGGGAGAGAAGGTGAGACTCTGAGAAAGAAAAAGAAGACTCGTGACTTAGAGGTAATTTCGAAAAGAATGAAGGAGCCATTTGAGGGAGACTATGAGGGAGAGAAAGAAGAGGACGACTGAGAGTTCAAAGGGAGATTAGGAAAGAAGGAAGCCAGTTGAGAGAGATAAGGGAGAGAAAGAAGAGCGGCGGCTGAGAGTTGAGAGGGAGATAAAGGGAAAAAATAAATTTTAGGGTTTTTTAAGTGTATATATATATAAAGGGTAATATAGTAAATTAATATTATAAATAAAAAAAAGCTCGATTAGGCTCGCGAGCTACTTGAATCGGGCATAAAAATACTCGAACTCGGCTCGCTCGATAGCTCGAGCTGCTCGAGTTCGAGCTCGGCTAGATAATAACCAAATCGAATTCGAGTTTTTTTCGAGTGGAACTCAAGTAGCTTGCAAGCACAGGTATCTCATTTACACCCCTAGTTTCCTCAATGTCACACTTAACGAGTAATGTCTCGCGATGGGACTTGTTATTTTTTAGGTTACGACAATTAATGCCCTGTCTTGATAATATAATGACCAAGAACAGTTTTAAGATATACATAAAGATCTCATAATTATAATTCCTTTACAAAACTTTTATGTTTCGTGAGATTCATCCGATTAGTACTTAATAACTATTTTTTGGTTTACTAATGATGAAGGAAAACTTATATAACTAATTGTATAAGTGGTTAGTATGCATCATTGGTAGTATATCCTTGTCCAATCCGATTGATTTTAAGACATACTCCAATAACTCCTACACGTCTCTCAACCACGCTCGGAAGATTTAGAGCTACCACTGGGATGTCTAACCAGGGAGTGAGAGATTTATTAGGCCTAACTAGATTTTCTAATGGCGTGGTTAAGGAATTTCATTTACGAGCCACCTACAAGGCATTTAATGATATTTCTCGTATTCTTAGAGAATTAAATGTGAAAGTAATTGGAGGCCAGCCGCAACAATGGTTTTCCTGCGGGAGAAAACATAGTATCCCTTAGTTAAAAGCCTTATCCTAATAGATGGCCTTATTTCACTCTATTGCCCAAACTCATGTCACCTTCAACGCGACTGGTAGGAATATTCTTGACGTGAACGAACATTTCAAGCTCTTGGATAAAGGCTCTTCCTTCGCCAACGATCGGGGAAAGGCACTCTACCTGGACAATTCACTCCACCAAGAATGCCTATTGATAGGGCCGTCCATCAAGCACAATTCATCAAGGGGAACAATAACCACACTCTGCCCAAATTCCCTCAGCGAAAAATATTTCTTTAATGTTACAATTAGCATTCAAAGCTTTGCTTAGTGTTGCTAAGTAGAAGTTATTGTGCGGAACTGAAACGATATTACTAAAACCGATTTAAACACACTGAAATAACACAGATTTTTACGTGGTTCAGCAAGTGTGCTTACATCCACGGGAGGAGGAGCTTGAAGCTTTGTATTAATGGAGATGGAGTACAAACAAATACAGAATTCAAGGTGCTATACAAGCACTGAACTCACAACTCACACAATACCAGAAAACTCTATAAACACAGAGTATTTGCTTCAACACTTTAGCTCTAACTCACACTCACTCAACTCATTTTCTCTCTTACTCTACATGGCTATTTATAGCCATAATATCAAGGTGTGAACATACATCAAGTGGCAGCCACCATAGCCACCATCCACCACCTATGTTGGTGTGAACACATTGCAAGTGGTAGCCACCATAGCCACCATCCATTTGCAAGTGGTAGCTTCCATTATTGCTGGTGCAAGTGGTAGCTTCCATTATTGGTGCTAAGCCACCTATGGTGACTTTGAGCCATATTCAAGCCATATTCCAACAATCTCCACCTTGGCGAGAATCAACAGAGAGAATTCACAGATCAGAGCTTCCTCCTTTCTCCTTCAAATGTACACACCATTACTCACATATCAGGGCACCTACTGCATTGGCATGATTCATCAATGCACTGAGCCTGAGTCAATTTTTCTGTCTATTCTAATCTCCTTCCCAAGAATTTTCTTAGCTTCTCCAAGATCCTTCATCTCGAACTCTGAGCTCAGTTGAGCCTTCAGCCTGTCGATCTCCACCTTGCCTTTTTCAGCAGATAGACAAATGATCCATCTTGAAGTTTCCGGAAATAAACACAGTGATCAAATTGACTGCGTGTGTACTTTTCATCCTGTCATGAAACAGTCCAACCGTTTGTATAGCTGTCACGGGATTGTTTCAGACCATACAGTGACCGGTTCAACTTGCTTTTGTAATCTTTGCGACCGGGGACTCCAAAACCATCTGGTTGAGTCATATAAATTTCCTCCTCTAATGAACCATGGAGGAATGCAGTTTTTACATCAAGTTGAACTAAATCTAGGTCATACAGTGCTACTAAAGCCAATAAGATCCGAATAGATGCATGCTTAACAACAGGTGAAAATACCTCATTGTAGTATATTCCTTCTTTTTGAGCCTAACCTTTGGCTACCAATCTGGCTTTGTATCTGATGCTGTCTTTGCCGGTAGCACCCTCCTTTTTGGCAAAGACCCATTTGCACCCAATTGATCTTTTGAGTGTTGGAAGTGGAACCAACTTCCAAGTCTGATTCTGATGAAGTGATGTCATCTCTTCATCCATCGCCTCCTTCCACTGGGCATGCTCAGGGCTGTTTACAGTTTCTTTGTAATTGATCGGAACATCATCATCAATTACTGGAAGGGCGTATGCCACCATGTCTGTGTACCGAGCAGGTTTCCGAATATGTCTTTTCGGTCTGCTGGTGGCAACTGATTCAGGTTGCTGAAAGATTTCCGGTGATGACTCCTCCACTTCAGTTAAGGTGTCATCAGATTCTGCTTCAGATTCATCAGAATTTTGACCAGCATCTTCTGATTCAAACTCCACCTGCTTTAGAGAATCATGGTTCACATTCTCTGGAGTTGACAGTTTCATCATTACAGATTCGTCAAAGGCAACATCTCGGCTTACGATGACTTTCTTTGACTCAAGGTTCCACAGTCGGAATGCCTTTACTCCTTCACTAAAGCCCAAGAAGACAGCTTTCTTGGCTCTAGGATCCAGTTTTGATTCACTTACGTGAAAATATGCTGGGCATCCGAAAATACGAAGCCGATCATAATCAGTGGCAGAATGTCCGGACCACACCTCTATGGGAATTTTCCCATCAATTTCAGTGGAGGGTAGTCTGTTGATAATGTGGGAGGCGTACAATAAAGCCTCCGCCCAAAATGCTTTGCTCAAGCTCGACTGGGATAACATGCAGCGAACTTTATCAACCAAAGTTCGGTTCATCCTTTCTGCAACTCCATTCTGCTGGGGAGTGCCAGGAACAGTGAAGTGTCGGATTATCCCATCATTCTGTGAGAGGCTGTTGCTCTGCCTGTCACAGTTTCTCTGTCAAGGAGATACAGATTTCCCTTCATATAACCCTTCATTGCTAAGAATGCTCCACGTACAACTCTCAGGACTCCATTCTGAATGGTCACCTTGTAACCATTTGAGTCTAAGACCCCCAGTGATATGAGGTTCTTCTTGAGATCAGGGACATACCTTACGTCTGTAAGTTGTCTGATTGTACCGTCATGCATTTTTAGTCGGATCGTTCCGATGCCTCTAGTGTGACAAGTATTGTCATTGCCCATAAGGATAATCCCTCCATCAAACTCCTTGAAGTTTGAGAACCACTTCCGGTTCGGACACATGTGGTAGGAACATCCGGAATCCAGAATCCATTGATCTGAAGAGTGTGTTGTTGTGGAAATCGTAAATGCAGAGTCTTCCTCTCCCTCAGATTCTTGAGCTACATTCACAGTCGACTTCTCCATGTTAGGACAGTTATTCCTCCAATGCCCTTTCTCATGGCAAAAAGCACACTCGTCCCTTGAAAGTCGTGTTCTTGATGATCCCCTCTTTGAGCGGGATTTACCTCGCTTGTTTTCTCCGGCTCCTTGGTTGTTCGTCCTGCCTCTGTACACAGTTAAAGCTTCTGGTGTAGTATTCTGGTGATCATGCTGATCCTTTTTCCGATACTCATTATTCACCAGAGCATTACTAACATTAACATATTCTATATCATTTTTACCATACAACAGTGTAGTGGTTAAATGATCATAGCTATCAGGCAAGGAATTTAACAGAGTAAGAGCCTTATCTTCATCAGAGATATTTACATCTAGATTTTCAAGATCAGCGAGGATTTTGTTAAAACTTACTAGATGCTCCTGCATGGTGATACCTTGCATATACTGGAAGCGGAACAGCTTTTTCTTCAGATAGAGTCTGTTCTCCATGCTTTTTGTCATGTACTTGTCCTCGAGTTGTTTCCAGAGAGTTTTTGCATTATTCTCTCTCATGACAAAGTACTTCTGGTCCTTGGCTAGGCATAACCGGATTGTGCCACAAGCCTGGCGGTTGACAAATTTCCAGTCATCTTCCGAAATATCTCTGGGCCTGTCTTCCAGAGCGATATGTGAACCCTCTCGGAATAACATATCCTGAACTTCGCACTGCCACATGCCAAAGTTGTTGGTGCCATCAAATTTCTCCACCTCGAACTTTGCAGTGGTCATCGAGTTCTTTCTGATGTAAGAACTTGATGGTGCGCTGCTGGTTGTTTCATGTGTCTCTAATGATTCTGCCATGGTAATAAAACAAAATTACCAACTCAGTGTTTTTCCGGTACCTGTATGGAAAAAACGGATGCCGCGGTTGAGTCCGGAATAGTCGAAATAGCCAGGAACGGGTCCAACTGTGTAAATTTTGGACACACGGTGAATATTCTACGAATATTCTGCTGCAGGTGGCTCGAAATGGACTCGGTTTAGCTCAACCGGCTCGGAAAAGTCTCGGAATAGTGTTCTGAAACGGCTCAAAAAATGGCCCGAAAAAGTTGGTCTGAACGGCGGCGGTGCGTGGAGCGCGGCGCCTGCGGCGACGCGTGGAGCGCGTGGAGGCTGTTTGGTGACCGGCGCGTGGGGCGCGTGGGCTTCACGCGTCTTCAACCTCTGGAGGCGCGTGTGGCGCGTGCTGCGCGTGGGGTTCACGCGTCTTCAACCTCTGGAGGCGCGTGCGGCGCGTGGGCGAGTGAGGACCACTCGCAATCCTTCTGGCGGCGCGTGCGGGCGCGTGCGGCGGCTGCGGGCTCTCCGGTTGATTCTGCTGCACTCCTCTCAACGACCTCTTCAACCTGGTATTTTCAAAACACAAATTGGAGCACTTTTGAAAAACGGACAGAATCGAACAAACTCGGTTTTACGTAAAATTTGGCTCTGATACCAATTTGTTGTGCGGAACTGAAACGATATTACTAAAACCGATTTAAACACACTGAAATAACACAGATTTTTACGTGGTTCAGCAAGTGTGCTTACATCCACGGGAGGAGGAGCTTGAAGCTTTGTATTAATGGAGATGGAGTACAAACAAATACAGAATTCAAGGTGCTATACAAGCACTGAACTCACAACTCACACAATACCAGAAAACTCTATAAACACAGAGTATTTGCTTCAACACTTTAGCTCTAACTCACACTCACTCAACTCATTTTCTCTCTTACTCTACATGGCTATTTATAGCCATAATATCAAGGTGTGAACATACATCAAGTGGCAGCCACCATAGCCACCATCCACCACCTATCTTGGTGTGAACACATTGCAAGTGGTAGCCACCATAGCCACCATCCATTTGCAAGTGGTAGCTTCCATTATTGGTGGTGCAAGTGGTAACTTCCATTATTGGTGCTAAGCCACCTATGGTGACTTTGAGCCATATTCAAGCCATATTCCAACAGAAGTTAGGCTTTTACATCTCCCTAAATGCAGCCATGCCTTTCTCCTCTCCCAAGTCCTCTCAATGTTTTGTCTCCAAACATTTTTGTGTGTATGGTTTTATGTTATGAATATTTCTCAAAAAAAAATTTTTTATTTAATTCTCACATGAATTACTTTGTTTCCAAGTTCTAAAATAGAGGTAAACAGAGCGTAGTTATCTAAACCAAGTTTCATTCTCCGTTGAGAAATTCAATTACTTAGCCATAAACACCTTTTTCTCACAATTTATTTCTTATTTCTTCCTTTCGTATCTTACTTCTTACCGCCAACTTTAGCCTGATCTCAATTTCGTTCTCCACCGAGAAATCCAATTACTTAGCCATAAAATCTTCATAGTCCATTTATTTTCGCCACCACCGACCGAACCTTGTTTTTGAGCCACCATAAAAAAAACCCAATAGTTTTTGGTTCTGTCTCATCACTTTTGGGAAAGATTTATTGTGGATTTGACTAGAATCCAATCAGGTAGACCAGTCCTTTGTCAGCGAGCACAAATCAAACACTTTGGGTAACCTCATGCCATTGACGACTCTATCTCATCTCCAACAAAGATCTAGGTCAATAGCCTTTGTCCATATCACGTACCTAAAACCTTCTTGAACAATCTCAATTAATTAAGTTTAATTTTACTGGAGTTTGAAAATAATTTGGCACGAGATTTTGATGTAGTAATAACTAATGATAAGTGTGTGTTTCATTATTATATTTTTGTTTGGAATAAAAATCGAAACTGAACTACTTTTAAAATTAAAAAATTATTCAAAATCCAATATGGTAACACCAAACAAATTATTTTAGATAATCCCAAAAAATCTATGCCAAAACCAATTAAAGATATCCATCACTTCTTACGGTGCCTCCCTAGTTGGTCAAAGCACCTTACAAGATTTCTTACTTTTATATCACGGTTCTATGTCTTTGATAAAATTTCACTATATTTAATGAGTTTTGGTCGTGAACTTATTTTCGTAAATTTTGTTATGAAATTTTGACGTGATTTAATCACAGTTATAGAATTTTAATTTATAATAATAAATATATTTTATTTTAAATATTTTTATTAATAATTTGATTTTAATTGAAATTTTATAATTATGATTAAATCATATAAAAATATCGTAATAATTCTTATTAAATTAAAAATCCGTGAGATTAGAACACTATATTCAGTGTACCACAAATCTAAATTTCTTCAAATCCAATTCAAATTAGTAATTTGCAGAACTCTACCATGCATAGAAAAATTTTATTTTTATTTACTTACTTACACTTAGACGTGTCCATGAGACCACAGTTTTTTTTCCTTACTCAAACTCATTTTGGGTCAGATCCGGGCCGATCCTAAAGTCTGTTTCACTGTTCAAAATTATTAAAATATTATTGTCGCAACTTAAAAAATAACAAGTCTCATCGCGAGACATTACTCGTTAAGTGTGACATTGGGGGAAATAGAGAAAAAGACGACTTAATTCCTCTTGAAATAAAATGAGGGTTTGAAAACAACCTCGAAAAAGAAATGGAGTCGCCACTAGAGGTGCTCATGGGGCCGGACTGCGGCCCAATTTTTTTTCAAATTCTTTGCCTAGGTCGGCCCATAAGCCCCAATCACTGTTCATTATAATAAAATATTATTTTTTATATATTTTTATAATTAAAATTAAATAAAATAATATTATTATAATATAAAAACACTGTTCCGAGCTGGGCCTGGCCGGCCAGGATAAAAAATATCCTGCCCAAGTCCTGCGTATTGGGCCGGGCCTGTCGGGCCGAGCGGGCTGCCTTGCCCGTGAGCAGGTCTAGTCACTACCAATCTTTTTTGGTTAGGTGTGATTGGCCACCTATTAAAATCGGTTTTGTAACACATTTTAAAATTAATTAAAATATTTTTTTTTTTAAATTTCGAAGTCTGCGCTTTTAAATCAGAGAAATAAAGAAGCAGGTTCGGGAGTCATTTACGTGAGGGGAAGGATTAACACCCTCACAACGCCCATATAAAGCGGTACCTTATTAATAGTGTGTAATCTCGAATCTTAATAAAAGTCGATTATGAAATTAGCATTTAAAAATAATTCACATATTAAAGAAAAATAATCTCATTTTTAGTCGAAAATAATCCGGAATTTATTAACTTAAAATTTTTCTATATTCCCCGACAAACCGGACAAAACATAGAAATTTTTATTTATTTAAAAAATCTCCGGATCATTCTCATTTTTTGAAAGAAAGATATTCCATTGTTAATAACAATTGATGATATCCTCCCCAGCAAACCCGGCAGAGAACTCATGAATTATTTTAACTTGGGAATATCTTTATTTCTGAAGAAAAAAATATGATCTTTTGGAAAATATTTTCCAAAAAAGGTTATGAATATGCAAATCATTACTAATGGCATAGCATGTGAGTGAATGACATGGCATATGAGTGAATGACATGACATATAGATTAATGACATGGCATGCTTGACATGGCAAAATTTAGATGACATGGCATAATCTAAATGACATGGTAGAATCTAAAAGACATGGCAAAGATCTAAATGACATGGCAAAGAATGGATATGACATGGCCGCTTCTTATGCTAATGTAATGAAGTCAGTGTTATGCAGATTCGTCAAGAAGGAAATCATATGCCGATATGGATTGTTAGAGAGAATCATTTCAGATAATCCTCTCAATCTGAACAAAAAGATGATGAGAGAAGTGTGTACTCAATTCAAAATCACGCATCATAATCAGCAGATGGCATTTTTCTAATTTACACGTCACATGTCATTTGTCATTTAACGCCTACTCTAACGGTTTTGCTAATAGAAGGACCACATTGATACAAAACTATAAGATCGATGATCTGATTGATACGTTTTGAAGTTTGGAGATCAATATAAAATATAAAATTTGGGGACCATTGATGCTATTAACTCTTAAGAACTTAACAAAAGAAAAAAAATATAAAATTACTAAAGATTAAATAAAAAATAATATGTATTTTAAAAAAAAAAAATTAGAAAAAAAATATGGATGAACCTAAACGGATTTGGGTTATTCATTTATAAATATGAGCAGTTTGGACAAAATTTGATACATATTTTGGGTCGGACCGAGTTTAAACAAATATATATAGTATTGATACTATATATGAATCCGATCCGACCGGGCCATGGACACCTCTACTGAGGAGGCGGCTAGAAACATTTTCCCTTACCTTTTGCACTGATTAACATGGATAAATATCAGAGGCATTATTGAATCCCGCAGCTCTTCTCCATGTAATGGTCCCCAAACTCCACATGAATAAAATGGTTCATGATCCAATGTTCAGAACCTTGGTGAGTGTACACAAACAAAAGGAGGTTCATGATCCAATGACACAAAATTATGATTTAAATAGCGTAACATGATTTTACGGTCATTGATATTCATTGCAATTAAAGTGTGAATAGTTAATAGTTCATAACAATTAAATTCATCATTGTAAATTACATATATATAAAATCAATTAACAATTTATGAATAATTTTTCTTTTATAAATAAAAAATTATAGAGTATCATAAATTATTTTAAAAATCATTAGAAAGAAATATTTATAATTATAATTATTATGTTTTATAATAAATTATACAAAATAAAAAATAATCACAACCACAATAACATGTTACATCTACAATAACCAAACGCTATACGATAAAAAACACATCTATCATGATCACAATTTAAATCATTGCACCAAACCAAAAGCATTAGCCAGGGTTAAATAGAATGGAAAAGAACATGTAGATGCTGGCATAAATTATGGCAGCCAGGCAAAGAGGCCATCAGTGCACAATGCACACCTTTTACAGATGCAGAAAACACATAAAATTCTAACCCCAAAAGATGGGCCCTCTTACCCCTTTGGGCTGCAAATTTCCTCGGAAAGCACCATTCAAACAATTGTTGTTTTCTTCTATATGGATTTCTCCACCTCCTCTCTTTTAAGCAGAAGGAATGTTCGAGTAAAGCTATACAAAACTGAAAAAGGCATAATCTTCTTGATTATTCAATTACTTTTATTATCTGAATTGTGATAAGATGGAAAACTTCATGACTAGTCTTTTCCTTTAATTCTTTTTTATTCTACAACAGGCAGCAGCCGGTACGATTAAAGTAGGCTTTGCAACAAAGCTTTGATGCTAATCAGCGGCGTGCTGATATTACAACTTAGGTCCTCTCAGTTTTCTTTCCACGCTCACCTGAAAATTATGTGTCTACAATTATCATTGTGTCTACAATTATCAAGGCACTCTTGAAGAGGCACCCATCCTTCATGTGCTATTGTCAAAGCGAAGAAATGATGAGATACTCTAATCTTGAATGGTTATAAGAATGTGTTATTGGAGAGAAAGTAGAGAGTCTACCAATGTGATAATTTCTTATGTATTTATATTATAAAATTAAGTAGTGCAAATGACTAATATACCCTTTAATACTTAATAATCATCTTTAAGCTGAAGCATATATGTGTCATATGTACAAATATATCTTACTCTAGAATCAGGTAAAGATTTTGTAAACAAGTCAGCTAGTTGGTCCATAGATTTCACTAGCTGTATACGAATCATATTCTGCATAACTTTGTCTTGAATTAGATGACAATATTCCACCTTAATGTGTTTAGTTCTTTCATGAAACACTAAATTTAAAACTATATGGAAAGCTGCTTGATTATCACAAATTAGAGTAATAAGCTCTTGTTGCTTATACTCGAATTCTTCCATCAGATGATTCAACCAAACCAATTCACAAGTAGTATTTCACATCGCACGATACTCAGATTCAATACTTGATCTTGCAACCACTGTTTGTTTCATACTCTTCCAAAACACTATGTTACCTCCAACAAACACACAATAATTAATGGTAGATCTCATACCATTTGGAGATTCAACCCAATTATCATCAGTGTAACCTTCAACATGAAGATGACCATGATTTTTATAAAGTAGGCTACAACTTGGAGTACCCTTGAGATATCTTGAGATACGAACAAGAGCATCCCAATGACTTGCTCTTGGAGACTCTAAAAATTGACTAACACTCATTGCAAAAGAAATATCTAGCCTAGTAATTGTCAAGTAGTTCAACTTCCCAACCAATCTTGGATAACAACTTGGATCAGTTAATACATCACCTTGATTAGCTAATAATTTGTTGTTAGGATCCATAAAGTCGTATCAATAGGTTTGCATCATAACAATCTAGTTTAAGAATACTTCCTTTGGGATAGTGAAATCCCCTAACAAGATCTGGCAACTTCTACACCTAAGAAATATCACAAATCCCCTAAATCTTTGGTTAGAAATTTAGTTTGAAGATACGATTTCAATCACTACAACAAATCTGTCAATTAGTGACGAATTTTTTAAGTGACACATGAATTTTTATCACAAAAAAACACGTCAAACATGACGAACACAGTCATTCGCCACTCTTTTTTGTTGTTGCCATATTTATATGACGATTTTAAAAAATGTCATAGGATTATGTCACTAAATGTTTGATGCCAAAATTTACCACCAAAAAAATTTGGTGGAAACTTTTTTGGTGACGTTTTGGCTATTATGTGACATTTTTTGTTGTTACAAATTCAACATTTTATCTTGACAAATTGTCGAACTTTTTTTTTTTGAAAAACTTTTTTTTATCTCATGTCACTATTGTTAATATGTTTTACTAGTGATAATTTTGATTCGTCATTATTATAATGCAAATATGGTGACGTGTTTGTTCATGATTGAAAGATTACAATAGAGTTTCGTTACCTATGAGTTTGACTTTATATGACGTTATGAGTAATGTCATAATCTTTTAAATGATTTTATGACGTTATTTATCCGTCACGAATACAATCAAATTATAATGTGTATGTATTGTACCAATTACCAGTGTAAATAAATATATATAATTGTTAAAATTTTATAATATATATAATTATTAAAAATTAAATTTCATCCCACATGAGTATTTAATTTATTTAATTATATATATTGCCTAATTTAAACAAATCATTTAAAATTGAGAAAAAAAAAACCAAAATCAATTAAACAATTTTAAATTATAACCAATGTCATCGTATAGAGCAAATTAAACCTAATTAAATAATTTTATATAACAAAATATCAATATCATGATCTTATTAATTAATAGGTTGTAATTAAAGAAAAAATAATTACTTAAAAAAAAAAATTGTGAATTCTAAAAGAATACAGAGTATGAATAAACTAACAAGTCTAGGCATGAAAGTAAAGCAAACAATTAGTAATATAACTATATAAGTATCATGTTTTGGATCTCATACTAATTGAGTTTTTGATTTTTTAATTTTTTTTTTATTTCATTATCTTATATAAAATTAGTAGTATGATTATTAGTATGATTGTTTGTAGGCTTGTAACTCATTAGTTAATAGTATAACTTTTAATATATTATTTTAAATAACTTTTAGACATATTATATATGCAAATATATGAGAGAAAATCAATAAATAAATAAAATGTTGTATTTAAATTTAAGAAATCATAATTTTAGATACTTTCACCTTTATCCTAAAAAAAATCTCTTTTAGATGATTTTTCAAAAATAATCATTATTTTATTCTTTACAGTTGTAAAAAATATATATATATATATATTTTGTTCATAATTCAATTATCTACACATAAATTATTTTTTCTTATATTATTATCTTAAGACAGATTTAATTTTTAAATTAATTATTGATAATTAGACAATAGACATATTCATTTAGATGGTGGATTCACCAAGATATGGGAAGTTAAAGTTACAAGTAGAAAATACAATATTTTTAAAAAATTATTATTCTAATATATATAATTATTATTTTTAAATAAAACAATAAAAAAGAGATTAGAATAAAATTGATAATTAAATTTTTTGTATCATAAAAATTATTTAATTACAGTTCGATCATTTTTATTTTTGGTATTAAATTCGGGTTTATGATCGGGTTGGCCTCTAGTTCGGATCAATCTCGGATTAATGTCTTTTTGGGTTCGAGTCATTTCAAATTCGGGCCATTTCAGGTTCAAATTTTTTTGAATTTGGGCTTTTGACTTTTTTTTTTAAAATAGTGTTTGGACGGATTTAAATTCCGATTCTTTCAGATGAATTTTCGGATTCGAATTCGTTTTGCCACTCTACTAATATGTATGACCATTAAACTATGGACCCTCTCTTTTAGCTGGATTTCTTGACCCAATGCCATACTTTTCCAATAGAAGCAAGCCCAACCTGGTCTAATTCGTAGAGCTGATAAACCCAAATTTAAAAATCAAAGGGGATGGGCTAGTTATCTCCAAAATTAGATTATCAAATAAAACAAATGGCCCAAATTTTAGGTTTTGTCTATCTAGCTAACCGAACATTATTTTTCTTAAGTAGGCTGGACAATTTTTGGAAACAGAAGGCCGACAGTTACATAGCCAGAAATTGTGCTCTTTGTTTACCTCCAAGTTGAAAATTTTTGCAGGTGAAAGCTTGAATACCGGTTATTTGACTCCATATCTGAATTCTTTGGGGCCAATTTTGCAATTAGTGGGTCAGCCACTATGCCTAGATGTCCCTTTTAATTTGGGTTAAAAGTGTTCATGAGTCAGGTCGAGTCTAAATATGATATCAACATTATATATATTTACTTAAATTCAGTCCGATCCGAAATATAAGCCTTAAATTTTACCCAATCCAGCACATATTTACAAATGGATAGTTCAAACCCGTTTAGATCCATCCATATTATTTTTTTCTAAAAAAGTTATACAAATATGTTATTTTTTATTTAATTTTTAGTAATTTAATTTTTTTCTTTTCTTCTATTAAATCGTAAAATATGGATAACTTAACATATTTTTAAATGTTTACATTTTATATAAATTTATTTTTTATATGATATAAGTTACATAATATATATAAATATAAAAATAATATACTATATAAATGAAAAATAGGTAGGGTCAGATTGGGCTCGGGCCTTAATTGTTGGAATCAAGGTCCGACCCATTTTCTAAACCGATCTTATTTTTTTACCCAAGTTCATATTTCGGGTCTAATATTTTTGTTAAAGTCCTCTCAAATATTGGACAAATTTTCAAACTTAAATGAGTAATCTAATCCTTAAACAGATCTAATTTAGACATTCCAAGTTTCTCAGATTCCGCGATTGCTCCGCAGCACTCATGTTAAACGGTATGTTGTTACATGATTCCAATAAAAATAATTAGTAATTTACAACTATTTTTATGACTATTTGTAACATAATTAACCCAAGAATATGGTGTACTAATGTTTAATATTTTGCCCCCTCGAGTCAGGCTACAAAGATTTGGTCGGTGATGGGGACTTCCAAAATGCACTTTATACAATTGATATTGGACAGAATGATTTAGTTGGATCATTTGATTACCTTACCTATTCACAAGTTATTGATAAAATTCCTTCTTTCAGCAGTGAAATCAAATATGCTATTTGGGTGAGTCTTCACTATCTTTATTTGATAAATTGAAAAATAAGATAGTTGGACTAGTTTTTTTTTTTTTTTTTTAACAAAGGAAGTCATAGTGTGAGATTGAGTAAAGAATTGTAAATATTGAGATTCGAATCCAGACATGTTAGATGCTATCTCTTAAAAGATGCTACCTCTTAAAAGGTTATTACATGAACTAACTGAATTAAGTCTCGGATTTATAATTGGACTAGTTATAGTGAACTGTCATGTTTCATGTATGCATGAAGTGTATTCTTTTTTCCAATCTTAAATATAGAATATATTAAAAAAATTCCCTAATGGGGTATTGGCTCGATATGTGTTGGGATTCTCTGCACGACACATGGCGAGCTGTTTTTTAGTTTCAATTTTTTTTTTTAATTTTAATTTTAAATGATGTATTTAAAGGAGTTGATCTACATGTTAACTCCCAGGTCGTTTTAGGATTCGTACTCGACCTGTTTGGAAAAAACATTTAAAAATTAATTTTATTAATTATTTTAAGTTTTAAGTTTTTTATTTTTAAATGATGTATTTAAAGTGATTGGTTCGAACATTAACTCGCGAGTTGATTTAAGATCCGTATTCGACCCTCTCGAAAAAAAACTAAAAAATAAAATTATTTTATTAGTTATTCTTATTTTTATTTATTTATTTTTTTAGTTTTAAATTTTTTATTTTTAAATGATGTATTTAAAGAGGTTGGTCCACACGTTAACTCGTGGGTTGATTTAAGATCCGTACCTGACACGTTCAGAAAAAAAAAATGTTGAAAAAATGTTAATTTATTTTATTTTATTTTTAAATGATATATTTAAAGGGTTGGTTCGTATGTTGACTCGCGGATCGATTTAGAATCCGTACCCGACTAGCTCGAAAAAAAAAGTTAAAAAAAAAAAACAAACTTGTTACTAATCAACATGACACACGTGTTAAGCTCTTTTAGTTGACAACGTGTTTTTTTTTTTTCTTTTACTTTTTTTTAAATTTTATGTCGACTCAACGAGTGAATAAAATACAAATCACAATTTTATTTTGTTATTTAACATTAATTATTTTTTACCTCCTATAAATAAAAACATACACTATACAAAAAGATCTAAATATTTTTTTAAAATGTATATAAATAACAATTGAAAATGCATTTATATTACGTAATTTATAAATAAACAATTATCATAAATTTAATTTTCATAATTAATAAAATATAAATATATTAATATTAGTATTATTATAATTTAAAAATAAAAAATTTAAATAAAATTTATTATTTATAAAATTAAATTTAAAATTAATTTTTATTATTAATTAATTAAAATATTAAAGAACCTAGGGAAGCGGGGGTTAATTCTAGTATATATGAAAGGGGAGGGGGCGGGTTGGGGGGGGGGGGGGGGGGGGACATTTCTGTGTACACAACACCGGGCCACAGGCCACTTGGATGTTTGCCTCAAAAACTTGCTTTGCATGGCCAAATTGCTAGTGAACTTGATGAGCATGGCAGCCTTCAGCCTCTCAACAATGCTGCAAAAACATTACACAATTACGTGTTTTATGTGAACAACTGACACCTCAACTGGTTAATGCCACCATTATCGATGTCGACATATATATATATATATATATATATATATATATATATATATTCCATCAAGTATGATCTCATTGCCAATGCCCTTAATTACGGTATGGTCTCAGTTCTATTTAATGTACTTTAATCATAAAGCTTATGGGAATGTCTCATGTTGATTAACTGTTTTACCTTGCAGGCTTTCAAAGTCCATTGATGGCGTGTGGCCGTCATCAGATACGTTCATGGTCCGGGGTGCGATCCGATTTTTTTTAAATTTTTTATCTAAGTATGGATTGAGTTTGGCTCGAGTCGATCCAAAAACTCGTATCACTCTTTTCAAAATAAAATTAAAATATTAAAAAAATTATATTAATATTTTAATTAAATTTAAATAAAAAATATTTTTTATTGATCAACAGTATTTCAAATTGAACTAATCCAAATTTTTTTTTTATCTAAACTCGACCCAACACAAGTCGATCCGTCCAATCCTGGAACAGGTCTAGTCGCCATACAACTACAATAATGCCAATATCAATTGTGGCCGGACTGGTCACACTGTCTGCAATGAAGGATCTCAGTTCATAAGCTGGGATGGAGTTCACTACACAGAAGCTGCAAATGCTGTTTTCTCTTCCAAAATTCTTTCTACTAATTACTCCACTCCGCAAGTAATTAACTTTAACTTCTTCTGTAACGAAATATGAATTCTAACTACAAATTATGATACATGAACTTGAGTATCGGTATTGGACATTAGTATGTGTTTGCATGTTTGACTCGTCTTTTGTTTAAAATTTTGGACTCGTGGAGTCCATTAAAATAGATTCAAAAAATTAGATACGTATAACAATATTTTAAATAAAAATATATAAATATAAATAAATGTAATATCATATATAAATAAATATGTTTATTTACTTATATATTTATTGATATAATTTTATATAAGTTATTCATATTTAAATATGTATTGTTTGTTTTAATTAATTTCATTTAAAATATTTTTTATATCAATGGATTTATATTTAAATTCATTCTTTTTATCGAAAGTAATCATTCTGTAATAATTATCACTTCAGTCTAGAGTCTAGACACAATATCAGTCAATACATTTTTACCTATTTCGTCAATTAATTTTTTATCTTCATCTCTAATTATTACCCAACTTCAGTTTAAATAATTACTATCCAACTTCAATTTAAATAATTCAGAAGATTAATGATATTGTTCAACAGAACTTGAGTATTCAAGATGCATACATTAAAAGTCAAAAAGAGATAAAGAGAGTAAATATATAGATCAAATCACAAAAATGATGGACCTAACTTCTTCTTCCTCCTTCTTTTTCTCCTCAATTATAGCAGTAAGTCGTGTCGACTTTTGTAATGAAACATTCACTTTTATGATGAAGTGTGAGACACATATTCTGTGTCATATTCTACCGATGAAGATTCGAATATGAGTACAACAATCATTATTGAAAAATTCATATAACAGAGCCCGCAAAAGAAGCAAGAAATTTAGTTCTAAATTGCAGAGAGAATTAAGATAGGTTTTTTGACAGTACACCAGATTTGGTCATAGTGTGATAAAATACAGAATAGTTTATTTCCAGCCATGTGAATTCTAATCTTACAGTGCAATGTATTAGGTATACTCGATCACATGGGGAACTGATTGGAAGGAAATATGTTTTCTTAAAGAATTTCCATTTGACATGTGAAATTTAGATTTCCTCTTCCAAGTGGTGCAATTTGCAATTTATTTGACTTCCTGAACTGATGGATTGATTTACCCAAACCAGACAGAACTCAATGCCAGCAAATTGATTTACTAGTCCACTCAATTTATAGTAAGAGTACCAGCTTCTCTCAATATCAAAAACCCTATATATTTACAGAATGACCTTGTTGAATCAATCTTGATTAGTTTTAAAAAAAAAACCTAGGAAATGGATAATGTAGGATTTTCTAAACCCTTGATATTGCTTCTCCAGATTTGGATTTATTGTCGTTATTTTACGATTTTGGTTTCTTCGTCGTCAATATTCACAACTGATATTTATCGCAATTGACCGCGATAACATTTATTACATCCGTAACCGAGATAAATCCAATGCAATCAAAAATACGTTTGCGACCGCAATTTAAATTAGACCAGTTATTATCAATTTTGGTGATTCGAAATCTGATACTGGAGGAGTACTAGCCGGCACTGAACTTCAACTTCCCATTGGCCTTCTTCACGTCATGACATTTTGCATAGAGGCACTGGACTGGGTAAGGTGATGGACGTCGTCTTATTATTGAATTCTTCTGTAAGCCCAATTTCTTCTCAACCAGCCTTAATACCTTATTTAATTTCAAAGTAGTCGATTAGTTCAAGAAATTGATTTGGGAAACATGAAGTATTTGGTTTGTGCCATCAGATATGTTGAATACTATCTTCTATCTTCTATCCTCTACTATAATACTTAATAAAGAGAAAAAGGAATGAAAGTAAAACTGGTGATAAGGTCAGCGGAAGAAAATGAGTACTTAGTATATATGCTCTCGATTGCAAACATTTGAGCCTTTCGTATTCAAGTTTGTGCTCTCTCTGGTAGGTGAACACTTCAATTTGAGTTATTTAAGTTAGGGAATAAAATAGGGATTGCAATGCGATATTACGGTGTTATTTTGAGGTTTCAATTGTTTTCATCGTCGATATTTACCGCAATTGAGATGTAAATGGTTAGCGATCCGTAGCAGTTAACTTACAACCGTGAATTACACACACACACATATATATATATATATATATATATATATATTCAATTTAAAATTTGTGAATAATTTTTTTTATAAATAAAAGATCATAGAGTATCATAAACTATTCTGAAAATCATTAAAAAATAATTTTTATGATTATGATTATAATTATAATTATTATGTTTTAAAGTAAGTTATGCAAAATGAAAAAAAATCACGACCACGATAACATCCGTTACGTCTGCAATCGTGATAATCACAACACGATTAAAAACGTATCTGCGATCGTAATTTAAGTCCATATTTAGACTCACTGGCGCCAAACTTCACTATTGGAGTGAACTTTGCTGTGTTTGGGGCAATCAATGACTTGTTAGATATCATAGTATATATTAAGTATGTATATATACGAAATACGTATTCTAATACGTAGGTTGTCGTACACAAATGATATCAAAGTGAATGAGAAATTAGTCTCATTATTTACCCACTTGAAGAGGAAGGAAAGTTGGTTGAAGGTATGTGTGGTAGTCAATCCCACATAGGACTAAGAATGACTTTAGCTTATAGTTTATATAAGCTAGAGTGTCATGATGGGTTGGGCCCCAAGGGGCACCCAAGTTTTTGTGGAGGGTGAGGACCTACACAACTTGGGCTAGATCACACGCGCGCGCCGCCGCCACCGAGCCGGGCTGGGTCGGGTTTGGGTTTGGGTTTGGGTCAGTAAATAATTTTTTACTGCCCAACCGGATTATTTTTGTCCAAACCGAACCAGCTCAACACCAAGCAGCCGAACCAGCTCATTTCCAACCAGCTTTATGTCCGAATAATTTTCTTCTAGAATGTGTCTGTTCGGTTATTTGCCTTTTCCTGTTGAGTCTTGTCTGTTGGATTGAACCGGTTCAATGGAAGGGTCTTGTCTTTTGACCGAACCGGTTCATGTCCAACAGTTGTGTCTGACCGAACAGACTTCTATGTATCTATAAATAGGTCTGTTTCTATCTGTTTTTAATCACTTAATTTTCACCGAAAATATTCTTCCTTTCTGAGAGAGAGACTTCAACATTCTTCAGTTCGCTGTGTTGCATCCGGGTGTGCTCTCATTTGCAACGTATATCGAGGAAACCTGGGAGACGATTTGCATCGATACTGTAAGCACCTTAGACAGGCAAAAAACGTCTTAAGGTTAAAAGGTCCAACCTTGACTCGATATTGATTTTTTCAAATCAATTCTGTAAGTGTCCTTGTTCGTTTTTACATATTTCTTGTAATCTGTTTCTATATATATAGATCAAATTCTTCTTTTATTTTCTGTTTTTTTAATTTCACAGTATATAGCATATATATACATATATATATCTTACGAATCAACATTCTTAAGACGTTTTTCTTTTTTCGTTTCTGCTTTATTTGTTATATGCTTTATACTGTTTGTTTATTTTTATATATACACTACAGTACCGTTTTTTTTCTTTTACTTGTTCCAACACTGACTTCATTTCAGTGTTTCTTTTATTTTTACTATTCTTTCTGACTTCTTTTTGTTTTATATTATATATATATATATTTGTCTTACTTGCTTTATTATAGAATATATATATATATATAGATTCTGTTTACTGGTTTTATTATATTTGTTTATTGTTATATATATTTTATTAGTTGGCAGTATATTTATATTGTTTCGTTTGTTTAAGTTCATACTGTTTGCTTATATGATATATATAGTTAGTATAAAGGTTTATTACTGTTTTATTATTCATGCATCACCTTTTGACTGGTAATATTATTCTTGCTCTGTATTATTTGTGTCCGATCAAAAAGATGGGATTGGTTAATAGTTGTAATGATTCGGTCATGAGTTTTTAATCTTTCACGATTAATTTTGTTCTTTTTAATTACTGTTTTGAAAGCATATTTTTTATATTGTTTATTCATTGCTACTGTTTTGTGTTATATATATATATATATATATATATAGATTACATACTTATATTTTTTTTATTTTGCCATTGTTCACGTGGGTTTCATGATATTTGTTTTATTATATTAGTGTTAACATATTTGTATAGCATCTATATATATTTTTGTTTTAATATATATTTGTGGTGTTCGTTTTATATATATATTCTTTTTCATTGTTGCTTATATTATATATATATATAGTTTCGGTGATAATATATATTGTTTATATATCTTTTTTGAATATTTAGTTTTTGTGATATTTTTATACTACAAGTGTTTATTCTTAGTTACATTATTTTTGTAGTATAATTATATTTGTATATTTTGTATACAAGTTGATCCTATTATTCTTGAATAATAGATGGCCGAAACATCTACCGGTATTGCTAGAGCGCCCGTAGCGCCACAACCTCTACATGTAACACATGGTGAGAAGCCCGAGAAGTTCATTGGTCAGGACTTCAAACGATGGCAGCAAAAGATGCTGTTCTATTTGACCACTCTCAATCTAGCCAAGTTCTTACGGGAGGAGGCCCCGACTTTGAACGAGGGAGAGACCGATACTACAATGGTAGCCTCGGTAGATGCATGGAAGCATTCTGACTTCCTATGCAAGAACTACATTCTCAATGGTTTGGACAACACGTTATACAACGTGTATAGTCCGATAAAGACAGCGAAAGAGCTGTGGGAGTCCTTGGAAAGGAAATATAGAACCGAGGATGCCGGCACAAAGAAATTTGTGGTTGGCCGGTTTCTAGATTTTAAAATGGTGGACTCGAAAACCATTATCAGTCAAGTTCAAGAGTTTCAATTGATTCTCCATGAGATCTTTGCCGAGGAATGACTCTTAGTGAATCATTCGAAACGGCAACTTTGATAGAGAAACTCCCTCCTTCGTGGAAGGATTTCAAGAACTATCTAAAGCACAAACGTAAGGAGATGTCTTTAGAGGACTTGATTGTTCGATTGAGAATCGAGGAGGATAATCGTAGTTCAGAGAAGAGGGTCATGGTCCAGACCATGGAAGCCAAAGCGAATGTTGTTGAACGTTCGAAAAAGACCAACAAGAGGAAATTCGTTGGTTCAAGTTCTTCCCAAGCAAAGAAGGGAACGGATTTTAGAAAGTTCACGGGAAATTGTTTCAACTGCAACAAGCCCGGACACCGTGCAAAGGACTGCCGACAGAACAAGAGGAAGAAAGCTCAAGCCAACCTAGTTGATGATTTTGAGCTTGCTGCTGTTGTTTCACAAGTGAACTTGGTGGAAAACCCTAAGACATGGTGGGTTGATACCGGGGCCACTTGTCACGTATGTTCTGAAAGGAAGAGTTTTTCCGAATATAAAGAAGCTGCTAATGATGAGCAACTATATATGGGAAACTCTACGGCTTGCAAGGTACAAGGCCATGGAAATGTGGTACTCAAGATGACCTCCGGGAAGCAACTCACATTGAATAATGTTGTTCATGCTCCCGAAATCCGAAAGAATTTGGTTTCCGGTTCTTTATTGAGCAAGAATGGGTTTAGGCTCGTATTCGAGTCTGATAAATTTGTACTCACCAAGAGTGGGATATTTGTGGGTAGGGGATATCTTTGTGATGGGCTTTTTAAGCTCAATGTTATGACAATTGTACCCAAGAATAAGATTATTAATAATAATATTTCTTCTGTTTACTTGGTTGAGTCCCCTACTTTATGGCATGGTAGATTAGGTCATGTAAATTACAAGACCTTTCAGAAAATCAGCAATTTGGATTTGCTTCCGAAATTTGTCATTGACAAGAATCACAAATGTGAAATTTGTGTAGAATCCAAATTAGCTAAGGCTCCTTTCTATTCAATAGAAAGAAGTAGTGAACCTCTAGAGTTAATTCACACTGATATTTGTGATTTAAAATTTGTGCAAACTAGAGGTGGTAAAAAGTATTTTATTACTTTTATAGATGATAGCACACGATATTGTTACGTCTATTTGCTAAAAAGCAAAGACGAGGCCTTGGAAGCATTTAAGCTCTTTAAGAATGAGGTTGAAAATCAACTAAGCAAGAAAATAAAGAAAATAAGGAGTGATAGAGGTGGTGAATATGATTCATTTTTTAATGAATTCTGTTCGGAAAATGGAATCATCCATCAAACCACTGCTCCTTATTCACCTCAACAAAATGGTATTGCAGAACGCAAGAACCGAACTTTGAAAGAAATGATGAACGCTTTGTTGATAAGTTCAGGGTTACCTCAGAACTTGTGGGGGGAAGCTATCTTATCAGCTAATTATATTTTAAATAAAATACCCCATAAGAAATTAGACAAGACACCGTATGAATTGTGGAAGGGTCTAAGACCAAACTACAATTACATGAAAGTGTGGGGGTGTCTTGCGAAGGTAGCCGTTCCTCCACCTAAAAAGGTCAAGATAGGACCTAAAACTATTGATTGCGTATTCATTGGATATGCAAACAATAGTGCTGCTTACCGTTTTCTTGTATTTAAGTCGGACATTCCCGATATTCATATCAATACGATAATGGAATCAAGGAATGCTTCGTTCTTTGAAGATGTTCTTCCTTATAAGGAAAAACAAGAAAACAAGACTGCAAAGAGAACTCATGAGTCCTCGAGTAGTAATCCACATATGGATGAAGAGGAACAAGAGGAACCTAGAAGGAGCAAACGGGCTAAAGTACCGACTACTTATGGTCCAGATTTTCTAACATATTTGTTAGAAAATGAACCTCAAACTTTTAACGAGGCTATGTCATCTCCAGAAACACAATTCTGGAAAGAGGCCGTTAACAATGAAATAGAATCCATCATGCAAAATCATACATGGGAACTGGTGGATCTTCCTCAAGGGCATAAGCCTTTAGGATCCAAATGGATATTTAAGAGGAAGATGAAAGCAGATGGAACGATTGATAAATATAAAGCCCGGCTTGTAATAAAAGGATACAGGCAAAAGGAAGGGCTCGATTATTTTGATACGTATTCACCAGTTACGAGAATAACATCTATTCGAATGTTAATAGCTATAGCAGCTCTTAACAATCTCGTTATACACCAAATGGATGTTAAGACAGCTTTCCTAAATGGAGATTTAGACGAAGAAATCTATATGGAACAACCCGAAGGGTTCAAAGTTCCGGGACAGGAAAGGAAGGTCTGTAGACTTGTTAAATCATTATATGGTTTAAAACAAGCTCCTAAACAATGGCATCAAAAATTTGACAATACAATGTTGTCAAATGGTTTTCGTATTAATGAATGTGATAAGTGCGTTTACGTAAAAGATACGAATAAGGGATATGTCATTGTTTGTCTATACGTAGACGATATGTTGATCTTAGGCAGTAACAATGAGATCATAAAAGCTACCAAAACTTGGTTGACCAGTAAGTTTGATATGAAAGATATGGGTGTAGCTGATGTGGTTTTAGGAATTAAAATTTCTAAAACACAAGATGGCCTGGTAATATCTCAAGATCATTATGTAAATAATATTCTTGAGAAATTCAGTAAGAATGATACCAATATAGCCAAAACACCCGTAGATGTTCATTTACATCTAAAGAAAAATACTGGTGACGCAATATCTCAAATAGAATATTCGCGAATAATTGGTAGTCTAATGTATCTTATGAACTGCACAAGACCAGATATAGCTTACTCAGTTAGCAAACTGAGTAGATTTACTAGTAATCCTGGAGAGGATCACTGGAAGGCCATTGTAAGGGTACTTAGATATTTGAGATACACCTCAAGTTATGGACTGCACTATACAAGATATCCAGCTGTACTTGAAGGGTACACTGATGCAAACTGGATATCCGATACTAAAGATTCTAAATCTACTAGCGGATTTATCTTTACTATTGGAGGAGCTGCAGTGTCATGGAAATCTTCAAAACAAACATGTATTGCCAGATCCACTATGGAATCTGAGTTTATAGCTTTAGATAAAGCTGGAGAAGAAGCAGAATGGCTTCGGAACTTTTTAGAAGATATTCCATGTTGGCCGAAACCTGTGCCAGCAATAAGTATACATTGCGATAGCCAATCTGCAATTGGTAGGGCACAGAGTAGTTTATATAACGGTAAATCTCGACATATTCGTCGAAGACACAATACCGTTAGACAGTTGCTCTCAAATGGAATTATCTCTATTGATTATGTAAAATCAAAGGATAATATTGCGGATCCGCTTACTAAAGGTTTAACGAGAGAGCAAGTAAATACATCATCGAGGGGAATGGGTCTTAAGCCTATAAATTAAAGTTACATAGTGGAAACCCAACCTAGCTGACTGGAGATCCCAAGATCTAGGTTCAAAAGGGACAACTAAATTATGTAACTGTATGTAAGCACTAAAAGAGTTAAACACTCGTATCCATTCCTATGATGATTTAGTGCTGCCTGCAAGGTAGGATAAGCTATGCTTTTAATGATTCTTATAGCTTGATAAATGATCAAGTGGGGTATTGCAGGATACTCTTAATGAGCAATCACCTATTATGAGTAAGAAACGTGGCCACTTCTATGAGAATTGATCAGGCTAAATCCTCTAGAGTACTCATAAGAAACCAGGAAGTGTCCGAGGCCAAAATGGACACAACCGTGAGAACCGAAGATGTTCGAAGGGGAATTGTGTGATAATTATTGTCTTGGTTTACACCAAAGGCTGAATAGTTCAAGACATCATGTTCACTAGTTAGCCGAGTAAATCCGATAGTTATTCACTATGGAAGGTTCAAAGCCAAAAGCTACCTATCTTGATGCAATTACTCTTCAAAGAAAGTCTCTCTCTTACTCCGAGTCAGTTTGTCGTTTTGTTCAGACAATTTCCATTCATGTGGGGGATTGTTAGATATCATAGTATATATTAAGTATGTATATATACGAAATACGTATTCTAATACGTAGGTTGTCGTACACAAATGATATCAAAGTGAATGAGAAATTAGTCTCATTATTTACCCACTTGAAGAGGAAGGAAAGTTGGTTGAAGGTATGTGTGGTAGTCAATCCCACATAGGACTAAGAATGACTTTAGCTTATAGTTTATATAAGCTAGAGTGTCATGATGGGTTGGGCCCCAAGGGGCACCCAAGTTTTTGTGGAGGGTGAGTGATGGAGACTCAATTAAGAGTTGTAAACCCAAGTGCAGGTTATGTTCAAGTAATAAATTCTCGGGTGTCCGAGGTCGAACCACAGGGAAGCGTATTAGTAAGTATAAGTTTATAAATATATAAGAAAAAGAAAGTAAACAAGATATTAGGGAATCAACAACAAAACAAAATAAACAAAATATTAGAGAACAAAATAAATAAAATAACATAAAAGAAATTAAACAAAATATAAAAAACAATAAGAAAAGATGTTGAGGTTAGAGAATCCACTCTTGGTGTTATGCTAAGATTAATCTTGTTTTATTACACAATTGAAATCCACACATAAGGGAGGTTCCAATCGGAAGGTTTAGCAATTCAGTCCAAATTGTCCAACGTCCATAGCATATGATATTATGTTCATTTGGTGTCCTCAAAACTCATAAAAAGAGTCCAAGCATTCCTTATGCCAAGGTATATGTCTACAACAAATCAAGGTTATGAAACCAAGCATTTACTGTGCCATTTTCATTGTCAATAATGAATCAAGATCTCTACTTTGCAAGTATGATTTTAAACCAAAAGAAAATATTATCTATGCTAGTGCTTATAAATGATGATTCATTTTAGCTCATGTTTAAGAGACTAACCTTAGCATTTACCAAGAGCTTCACCTCATCACCTCAACAATATGATTAGCAACACATACTAGATATGAATAAAATGAAAAGAAATGTAAGAAGCATAAGTAAAAAAAAAAAGAAAACTAGAGAAAGGAAAGAAGAAGAAAACTTAGAGAATTTTACTACAAAGACTAATATCCTACCAATGTATAATGTATCCCAATACTCATCCAAGGCCCTCTATTTATACACATTTTGGAGGGCTAAATGACAAGAGACAAGCTTTACAAATTTCAAAGGTAGGTATAATAGGTGGGTGCATTTTTCTAACAATTTTCGTCATATTGTATGACAATTCTGATCAGCCAGCTTGATGGTCGATTTTGTCAATGTTGGAGGCTCGATCTGATAAAATGGTCTTCTAGAAAAATATACCCCTATCAGTTACGGATCCATAGCCGTTGGAATCAGATCATTTGCGCACGTGGATCGGAAGATATGGTCAAAATACCAAAACGGTGCAGAACAGACGTCATTGCACATCAGCCAACTTGATGGTCGATTTCGCTAGAGAAAACGACTCCGTTTCAAGAAGTGTAAAACATGAAAAAGATAGATATGCCTCTTAGCTTTGCAGGGATACAAAGTTCAGCCTTATTGCTTCAGTGAAACTCGAGATATAGCTGATATGGCAAAAGGTGCCGGAACTGGAACTGAACTGGATTTGCCCTTAATTCTAGTAATCTGAAATCACTCAAAGAAACTTGTGAAAAACACCAAATTACATAAAAATATAAAAGATCATAAACACAATTAGACTAAACAATAATAACTCGTATTTGACACAAAACAATAATAAAACATAACTAAAAACTATATAATTATACGAGTTATCACACCCCCATACTTAGATTGTTGCTAGTCCCTAGCAACGACTCAATAAAAATAAAATAAGAAAATCTAATCTAATCCATTTTCGTAGGAAATCACGGTGGCACTTAGCATGTGACACAAGCCTTTAAACCCCTAGGTGTCCCTAGTGGACGAGTTTAGTCTCGTGAGGGTTTACTAGGACGATACCCACAAACATTGAAGACATAAGAAAAACTAAAAATAATAATTATAACTAATCCTTCCAATATAAATTAGAGATAATCATTGGACAAGTCTTAAAAACTAATCAATAGCTTAAAGAAATTCACAAAAAATCTTGCTTGAATGTAAATAAATGAGTTAAGCCAATATTAACATAACATATTTCAATCAAAATAGTGCATATTCAAACTTAATCTCAACTTCTCACATGGGATACTCTCTTGATTTTTACTCTTTAAAGTAGTGGTAAAGTGTTTACACTCAATCAATCTCATGAAAACACTTCTACCATATGCTTGCTTGTCCACCTGTTCTCCACTATTTAGATCATACAACTTCATAAATCAAGAGATCTTTATTCAAGGTTGTAATGGGGCCAAAGGGTTATAATGTGGTTAAAGAACAAAAGGATAAAGATATCACAAAGGTTCCAAAGAGTTCATAGATTTTAGAGACATAATAAGATCATACAAATAAAACTTCTCAAAACTCTTATAAAGCACATAATAACATAGGCTAAATATTCATGTTGAGCCTTTGCATCATTCTAACCAACTTTGTAACATCTTTTTCTAGAAGTTCAAGAGAAGATTTTTTTTTTTTTTTTTTTAATATGGGAATGTATTTGACAATGATCCCTTTCTTTTTCTCTTGACTTTTTCTTTTCTTTTCTTCCCCCACACTTATCTTTTGTTTCTAACCCAAAATTTCAAAAAGTATCCCTTGTTTTTGCAATATGTCTCAAAATATATAATCCATCTTTAGAACAAGGGTAAGGATATAAGTATATTTAGGCTAGGTGTAAGTTCTGGTTACCAATAAAATAGCATATTTAATGTAGGCTCAAATTGGCTCACTAGTGGGGATGTTCTCTTAGAACATTAATAATGGATGGCTGTTTGGCTCTGGTTATAATCCTAATGCCTCTATCATATTCATGTTGTCACATGTATCAATATAGTCTCAAACGGTTTAAAGCAAGTTCTAGAGAATCATGTAATCATAAGAGCACTCAAGAAAGAAATTAGATTGATTTGTATAATGCATCAATCATTATAGGCTCAAAAACTCACAAAGATGATTATACAAGTCAGATTAAGTCTAAACATGCTTCTTTCTCAATCAACATATCATATTAACATTGGCTCATAAAAAGGTTGACATCAAGCTCAATTCTCATGAAAATCTTCTCACTAATAAATCTGTTTTAGACTTATGCAATTCATATCTCATCATTGTATTGAAAGTAACTAAAAAAAAACACACTAAGTCTAAACATGCTTTTTTTTTGTTTTTTTTGTTTTTTTGTTTTTTTTTTGTTTTTTTTGAAGAAGAAGATTAAATCAAACTGACAAGGTATGTCTCAAGTCTCCCTTACTCAGACCTTGTTCAGAATGAATACTTCTAAATGTCTTAAAACACAACAAATTTTTTTTTTTTTTTAGCAAAATATGTCCCTTACCCCCTACTAAAATATGACATTGTCCCCAATGTCAAATTTTAAAGGTAGAATTTAGGAGATATTACCTGCAGAGGTTGCTAACCACTTATTATAACTGAGACACAACAAACAAAATGTTAGATAATGTCATAAAGACAAAGTGCAATCCACTCCTTGCTCGTCCATATCTCTTTTTCTTTTTCCGAGCGTTTGCGAAACAACCGTAGCAGATAAATACTCATAAGCTTGGAGCTTTTTGAGTAAATCTTCAATGGTTGTAGCAAAAATTATGGTTCTCCTTGCCTCTGAAAACATGAATCCATTATCCACAGCATTATCTAAATATGAAAGTAAATTACTAAAATAACCATTAATATTAAGCAAACCAATGGGTTTCTTATTTGTGACCAAAGATGACCAAGAAGCCACGCAAGCTATTTCTTCCAATGTACCCAGACCTCCTGGTAAAGCAATGAATGCATCGGCAGAATGGTACATGATTGTTATCCGTTCAGGGATACTCCAGACTTGTATTTCCTTACCCACGGTAGGTCCACAAAAATCTGTGAATAGTTTTGGCACGATTCCTAGAACTGGACTTCCTCCGGCGTGTGCTGCTGTAGCGACTGCTCCCATTAAACCCGTACTACCGCCTCCATAAATCAAGTGGATCTTTTGTTGGGCAAGTATTACTCCAACTCTTATGGCTTCATCAGCGAATATGTTATTTTTCCCTGGATAAGCACCTCCAAAGACACAAATTTTTTTAATGCGCTGGGACGAAGTGCTTTCCATTTTTTTTTCTTTTTCGAGTGCCTGAAAGAGAATGAGTACATGGTGTAATATATAGAGGACTGAGTAGTGAATCAGACAAGAGTAATAATGTCGCCGAAAGTGTATTTGACCTGTCAGAAGAAAATGTTAACCTAACAAAAGATTTTTGCATGATTTCAGGAAGAAAATCAAAAAGAGAAGAAAAATCAACCGTAAAAGTCAAAAGTAATAATGTCGCCGAAAGTGTATTTGGCATCTTCCTCTGGTTTTACGTCCAGAAACGGCTTAAACGCCTTCTATGAGTCGAGGATATGCTTCCCATCCAGTTTTCTTACAAGCTGGCAAACAGGGTCTTTTATCATCAGATTCCCAAGATGTTGCCATTCCCTTTGGAATTGCGGCCATAAATCAAGAATTTCTCTTTGTACGTCTCCACTAGGATGCGTCTCAAGAGAAAGTTGGATATTACCCAAATTCTCCTTACTCAGTCCATCCTTAATGAATTCAATTTTATCATCTCGATTAGAGGACGGAATCCCAATAGAACGACATTTACCGTTACACGTCCATCGTGCACACTTGTGGCAATTTGAACTCATGCGCTTTGCTCGTCGCTTCTTTGCATAAGTGCTTCTACCTGTACCTGGTAAATGCAAAACAGGAAGATATTCATCTTCACGTACCTTGGCTTCAATTATCCAACGTATGTCTTCAGGAATCCTTTTGTTCATAAGCATTCTTAATCTTTCTAATCGAACTTGGTAAAGCTTCAGTAAAATATTCCGAGGAAAAGGAGGAAATCGTTTCTGCAATCTTTTGAGAATATCATCCATCCTGAAAAAAAATGAAATAAAATAAAATGAAAGAGAAATTTATATACAATATCAGTTTTGTGGGTAGCTGATGGAACCGACTTAAATAATCACGGAGTACCGTTATCCGCCATTTAACCGGGGTTAAAAAAAAATTATATTTACATCTAGTTATTTTCAAAACAAGGATCAGAAAGAAAAACAACCTCTTCTTGAGTAACATGATTTTCCAAAAAGAGTTTGAGTCTTTGTCCATTTACCTTGAATACGTTACCATTTTGAGGATTCTCAATGTCAACTGCTCCATAATGATACACATGCTTAACCACAAATGGGCCAGTCCATCTTGATCTCAACTTACCAGGAAATATGTGAAGTCTAGAATTATAAAGTAGAACTTTTTGCCCAACATTAAATGTTTTTCTTGAAATTAACTTGTCATGAAAGGCTTTAGTTCTTTCTTTATGAATTTTAGAATTCTCATATGCATCATTTCTGAGTTCCTCAAGTTCATTTATGACTGGAAAAGTTTCATTCTCACCCAAAAAGGAATATTTTAGCTCGGATGGCAATGGTTTTAAATCCAGCTTGGGTGGTTCAATAGTTGATGGTACAGTGACATTTGTGAGTGATGGAAGTTCCTCAAACTTTTGTTTCCAACAATGCTTAACCTGAAAAGAATTTAACAAAGAATCAGTGTGTGAAATTTCTGAAGCATTATCAAACTCACATTCAATTAAATAAGCTTCTAAAGGATCATGGAATGTGGTAGTGGTGAGATGTTCATGAGCAAGTTCTTCAATGAAATCCACTTCATGTACTTCTGAATCATCACCAGGTTGCTTGCAAGTGTTGAACACATTTAATTCTAAAGTCATATTTCCAAAAGAAATGTTCAACATACCATTCCTGCAATTTATCAGAGCATTAGAAGTTGCAAGAAATGGACGGCCTAATATAACAGGAATTTGAACATTTGGATTTGAAACAGGATGTGTGTCCAAAACAATAAAATCAACAGGGAAGTAAAAATTATCAATTTGAACCAAAACATCTTCAACTATCCCTCGAGGAATTTTTACAGAACGATCAGCTAGTTGAAGTGTAACAGGTGTTTCCTTGAGTTCACCTAAACCTAACTGTTGATAAACAGAAAAAGGCAAAAGATTAACACTAGCACCAAGATCAAGCAATGCACGTTCTATTCTAGTGTTTCCAATGATGCATGAGATTGTTGGACATCCAGGATCTTTGAATTTTGGTGGAGTAAGGTGCTGAATGATTGAGCTCACACTTTCCGTCAAAAATGCTTTCTTTTGTACATTATGTTTCCTTTTAACTGTGCACATGTCCTTCAAAAATTTAGCATAAGATGGAACTTGTTTGATTGCATCCAATAAAGGAATGTTAATCTTAACTTGTTTGAAAAGTTCATAAATTTCTGCATTTTGATTCAAATTCTTTATTGTTTGCAACCTTTGAGGAAAAGGAGCAGGATGCATACCTTTTTCTTTGTCCAAATTTTCAAGAAGTTCAGACTTACCATCATCCTTACCGTTACTTTTCGGAGGGGAAGGAGGATCTTGGTCTTTTGATGGAATGTTTTTGTCAATTGCCTTTCCACTTCGAAGAGTTGTGATAGAACTGGCATTTTCCTGTTGAGTTTCATTGGAGCAAGAAACAAAACATTGAGTAGAAGGGTTAGGCTGAGGTTGAGCAGGAAACTTACCTTTTTCTTGAGTGCGTAATGAAGCTGTCAATGTGGACAAGGTGTTTTTGATCTCATTGATGTCCTGTGAAGTCCGGCTATTCACATTTGCTTGTGTTTGCATGAATGCTTGCAATGTCTCTTCCAAGGTTTGTACACGTGAAGGTTGATAGGAAAAAGTGTTGCCCGGCTTTTGAGATTGTGGTACCTGAACATGATTATTATTCCGCCAACTGAAGTTGGGATGATTTCTCCATTCAGGGTTATACGTTTCAGAGTAAGGAGAAGGAAAAGGTTTTTTAAATGTGTTTATGGAATTTACTTGATCATGCAACGCTTCTTTAAGAATGGGAATGTTTGGACATTCAGAAGTGGGGTGTCCCATGATTTCACAAATTCCACAACTTTCTTCATTTTTAACCGTTTTGACTTCTTTTACTTCTCTAAGTTCCATGGCTTCAATCTTTCTAGCCAAATTAGCTACTTTAGCTTTTATCTCATCTTCTTGACTAAAATGATATTTTCCTCTGTTAGAAACAACATTAGATCTATTGGAACTTTCAGAGGAATTATCTGTGTGCCAGGCTTGAGAGTTATCTGCCAAATGGTCTAGGTAGTCAAAGGCTTCTTCAGGTTCTTTTTCTAGAAACTCACCGTTACACATTGTTTCAACAAATTGTTTAGTTTCGGGAGTTAAACTTTCATAAAAGAAACTAATAAGACGCCATTTTTCAAAACCATGATGTGGACAAGAACTTAACAAATCTTTAAAACGCTCCCAGCACTGAAAAAATGCTTCATTTTGATTTTGATTGAAATTTTGAATCTGTCTTTTCAAAGCAGTAGTTTTATGTGCTGGGAAAAATTTCTTTAGAAACTCAGTTTGTAATTCTTGCCATGTGCCAATTGACCTTGGTTTTAAATTATGAAGCCAAATTTTTGCTTTATCTTTTAAAGAAAAAGGAAATAATTTTAGCTTGACAATTTCATTTGTACATTGTTGGTCATTAAAGGTGACACATACATCTTCGAAGTCTTTTAGAAACGAGTAAGCACTTTCCGATTCTAACCCATGGAAATTTGGAAGCAAAGCTATCATACCTGGTTTAAAACGAAAGTTGTTTGCATTGAGAGGAAAAATAAAACAAGAGGGTGATGAGCTTCGAGTTGGTTGCAAGTAGTCACGCATGGTGCGTACTTGTCTGTTCTCATCTTCAGCATGAACACTTTCATTGTCAGCCATGGTAGGAGTTGTATTAGAAAGATTACCTGAAAAAGTTTCACAATAAAATCTAACTAAACGACGAGATCTAAAATCACGTCGCCAAACAAGCATAAAACAAAGTTAATATACAGATTAGGCGGTATAACCAGCCAATAAAAATAAAACAAAGTTAATATACAATATAAATATAAATATAAATATATAGAAAATTAGGCGGTATAACCAGCCAAAAAATATATATACTAAATTAGGAGGTATAACCAGCCAATAAAGCAAAGTTAATATACAAATTAGGCGGTATAACCAGCCAATAAAAATAAATATACTTATAAACTTATATACTTAGTATTGCTTCCCCGGCAACGGCGCCAAAAACTTGATGGAGACTCAATTAAGAGTTGTAAACCCAAGTGCAGGTTATGTTCAAGTAATAAATTCTCGGGTGTCCGAGGTCGAACCACAGGGAAGCGTATTAGTAAGTATAAGTTTATAAATATATAAGAAAAAGAAAGTAAACAAGATATTAGGGAATCAACAACAAAACAAAATAAACAAGATATTAGAGAACAAAATAAATAAAATAACATAAAAGAAATTAAACAAAATATAAAAAACAATAAGAAAGGATGTTGAGGTTAGAGAATCCACTCTTGGTGTTATGCTAAGATTAATCTTGTTTTATTACACAATTGAAATCCACACATAAGGGAGGTTCCAATCGGAAGGTTTAGCAATTCAGTCCAAATTGTCCAACGTCCATAGCATATGATATTATGTTCATTTGGTGTCCTCAAAACTCATAAAAAGAGTCCAAGCATTCCTTATGCCAAGGTATATGTCTACAACAAATCAAGGTTATGAAACCAAGCATTTACTGTGCCATTTTCATTGTCAATAATGAATCAAGATCTCTACTTTGCAAGTATGATTTTAAACCAAAAGAAAATATTATCTATGCTAGTGCTTATAAATGATGATTCATTTTAGCTCATGTTTAAGAGACTAACCTTAGCATTTACCAAGAGCTTCACCTCATCACCTCAACAATATGATTAGCAACACATACTAGATATGAATAAAATGAAAAGAAATGTAAGAAGCATAAGTAAAAAAAAAAAGAAAACTAGAGAAAGGAAAGAAGAAGAAAACTTAGAGAATTTTACTACAAAGACTAATATCCTACCAATGTATAATGTATCCCAATACTCATCCAAGGCCCTCTATTTATACACATTTTGGAGGGCTAAATGACAAGAGACAAGCTTTACAAATTTCAAAGGTAGGTATAATAGGTGGGTGCATTTTTCTAACAATTTTCGTCATATTGTATGACAATTCTGATCAGCCAGCTTGATGGTCGATTTTGTCAATGTTGGAGGCTCGATCTGATAAAATGGTCTTCTAGAAAAATATACCCCTATCAGTTACGGATCCATAGCCGTTGGAATCAGATCATTTGCGCACGTGGATCGGAAGATATGGTCAAAATACCAAAACGGTGCAGAACAGACGTCATTGCACATCAGCCAACTTGATGGTCGATTTCGCTAGAGAAAACGACTCCGTTTCAAGAAGTGTAAAACATGAAAAAGATAGATATGCCTCTTAGCTTTGCAGGGATACAAAGTTCAGCCTTATTGCTTCAGTGAAACTCGAGATATAGCTGATATGGCAAAAGGTGCCGGAACTGGAACTGAACTGGATTTGCCCTTAATTCTAGTAATCTGAAATCACTCAAAGAAACTTGTGAAAAACACCAAATTACATAAAAATATAAAAGATCATAAACACAATTAGACTAAACAATAATAACTCGTATTTGACACAAAACAATAATAAAACATAACTAAAAACTATATAATTATACGAGTTATCAGTGAGGACCTACACAACTTGGGCTAGACCACACGCGTGCGCCGCCGCCGCCGAGCCGAGCCGGGCTGGGCTGGGTTGGGTCGGGTCGGGTCGGGTTTGGGTTTGGGTCAGTAAATAATTTTTTACTGCCCAACCGGATTATTTTTGTCCAAACCGAACCAGCTCAACACCAAGCAGCCGAACCAGCTCATTTCCAACCAGCTTTATGTCCGAATAATTTTCTTCTAGAATGTGTCTGTTCGGTTATTTGCCTTTTCCTGTTGAGTCTTGTCTGTTGGATTGAACCGGTTCAATGGAAGGGTCTTGTCTTTTGACCGAACCGGTTCATGTCCAACAGTTGTGTCTGACCGAACAGACTTCTATGTATCTATAAATAGGTCTGTTTCTATCTGTTTTTAATCACTTAATTTTCACCGAAAATATTCTTCCTTTCTGAGAGAGAGACTTCAACATTCTTCAGTTCGCTGTGTTGCATCCGGGTGTGCTCTCATTTGCAACGTATATCGAGGAAACCTGGGAGACGATTTGCATCGATACTGTAAGCACCTTAGACAGGCAAAAAACGTCTTAAGGTTAAAAGGTCCAACCTTGACTCGATATTGATTTTTTCAAATCAATTCTGTAAGTGTCCTTGTTCGTTTTTACATATTTCTTGTAATCTGTTTCTATATATATAGATCAAATTCTTCTTTTATTTTCTGTTTTTTTAATTTCACAGTATATAGCATATATATACATATATATATCTTACGAATCAACATGACTCTGCCACAGTTTATCCCTTATTCTCTGGATGTTCAAGTTCGCCAATTCATTCGCTTCAAAAATTAGATCAATTGAGCTCCAAACAACAGATAAGCTAATTTATATCACAACTCCTTTGGTTCAATTAGAATGTGGGAATCAATAAATTTTGCCTCAAACTCATATCTGTTGCTTAAAAATTAAAAAAAAAAAAAAAATTTATTAGGTTCAGGATATTTCATAGATGAAAAGGGGTTTCACAGTGCTCTCTATATATGATTGACATTGGACAGAATGATCTGTTAATTGCATTGTATGCATCAACCTTGACATCCACCGGTGGCAAAATAAATCCCTTCTTCTCTTGCAGAAATCAAATTACCTATTTATAGACATCTAATTTTGTCCGAGCCCCCTAAACCAGATAAATTCTTCCTTGTACTTTTTAGAACACAGAAAATCTCTTCTCATCTTGCAGATGGTCCTCCAAGACTTGTGATTCGGAGTTCAGCATGAAAAGTCAATCCAAGAAAAGTCAACTTTGAAAAGTCAACCCCAAAAAGTCAACCTCTAAAAAAGTCAACCCTTAGTCAAAATCATGATTGGAAGTTGAATTGAACAATGGTGAAAAAATTTTGATGATCCGAGGTCTACAAAGAAAGATATGAATTTTGGAAGAGGGATTGCGGAAATTTCAGTGTAAGAGAAATCCTAATTCGGCATATTTGGAGAAAAGTGTGTAAACGATCAAATTGGTAGAAATTGAAGGTTCCAAATGGAATAAAATTAATGACTATGGGTATTGGAAGGGCCAATTGGAAGCAGAACCAAATGAATAGTCAATTTGGAAGGAAAACTGAAAATTAGGGTTTTGGTTAAAAAGGGTGAATTTTGCAAACTTGGGGAAAACTGCAATGATGGCCCAATTCGGTGAAATTGAAGTCCCCAGTTGATAAAGAATGAGTAAACAAGGATAGCCCAAGGTCCAGTTTGAAGTGAATCCAAAGAAGGAGTCGATTAGAACAAAAATGGAAAAACGAGAAAATTCTCGAGTTTGAAAAGGGGAAAACAAAATCGGAGGGCGATTTGATTGTAAAAATTGGGCATTTTCAACTCAAATTCAATATATGATAAAGACAGTAGAAAAAGAAAATCCAGAAATCGGACCTGTTTTGAGTAAAACCGAGGTTTCGGAGGTTGAAGGGCATTCTTGGAAAATCCCAAAGAAAATTCTGGGAAAAATAGCAAATGAGCTCGGAAAATTATGAAAACTTCCAGATATAAGTTTTATAAATTTTGGAAGAGATTGATGAAGAAAAATCGGGAATCGGAGCTCATTTGAAAAATGGCAAAGTTCGGGTACACTAAGCTGAAATTCGAGAAGATAATTCCGGGAAAAATAGCAAAAGAGCTCCAAAAATTATGAAAACTTCCAGATCTGATTTTTATAATTTTTGGAAGAGATCAGTGAAGAAAAATCAGGACTCGGAGCTCATTTGAAAAATGACAAAGTTCAGGTGCATTAAGCCGAAATTCCAGAAGATAATTCCGGCAAAAATAGCAAACAAGCTCCAAAAATTATGAAAACTTCCAGATCTAAGTTTTATAATTTTTGGAAGAGATCAGTGAAGAAAAATCTGGAATTGGAGCTCATTTGAAAAATGGCAAAGTTCGGGTGCACTAAGCCAAAATTCTACAAGATAATTCCGGAAAAAATAGCAAATGAGCTCCAAAAATCATGAAAACTTCCATATCTGAGTTTCATAATTTTTTGAAGAGATCGGTGAAGAAAACTCCGGAATCATAGCTCATTTGAAAAATGGAAAAGTTCGGGTGCACTAAGCCAAAATTCCAAAAGATAATTCCGGGAAAAATAGCAAACAAGCTCCAAAAATTATGAAAACTTCCAGATCTGAGTTTTATAATTTCTGGAAGAGATCAGTGAAGAGAAATCTAAAATTGGAGCTCATTTGAAAAATGGCAAAGTTCGTGTGCACTAAGCCGAAATTCGAGAAGATAATTTCGGGAAAAATAATAAACAAGCTCCAAAAATTTTGAAAAACTTGCAGTTCTGAGTTTTATAATTTTTGGAAGAGATCAGCGAAGAAAAATCCGGAATCGAAGCTCATTTGAAAAATGGCAAAGTTCGGGTGCACTAAGCCAAAATTTCAGAAGATAATTCCGGAAAAAATAGCGAATAAGCTCCAAAAATTTTGAAAACTTGCTGTTCTGAGTTTTATAATTTTTGGAAGAGATCGGTGAAGAAAAATCCGGAATCGTAGTTCAAATGAAAAAGGTGAATTTTGGGTGCCACTAACCAAAAAATCCAAGAAAAAATTTCGGGAAAAAAGGAAACGAGCTCGAAAAATTCTAAAAATCTCTAAATCTCAATATTATATTTATTTGGATGGATTGGAGAAAGAAAAACTGGATTTGGGGTCCATTTGCAATAAAATCAAGTTTGGGAGCCAAAATGCTATTTTACCGAAGAAACCGAAAAAGGCCAATTTTGCAAAATTAAAAGGAAAAAAAATGAAGAAAATTCTATAATATACCAGCCTTTGGTCGGCCATACATAGGGGAAGGGTCGGGATTTCATTCATTTCATCAAATGGTCCATATCAAGCTACAAGATGTCATTTTTACTATCTTGAAATGTCCTTGCTCATCAATGGCCTAAGTATCTTATGAAAAGATGAGTGCATTCTTGAATGGCTAAGATCAATTGGCAAGATGACATTTTTATTATCATGTGAATATCTTGGATACAAGGGCTTAGATTGTGTAGGAGGATTAAATGAATTAATCTCCACCCTTTACCAATACACCATAGGTTCGGCCAAGGCTTGTATAAGGGGAGGGTTTTTCATTTTTCCAAACAAAAGTTGGCTGATTTGAAAAAAGAGGCAGTAGCTAAAACTTTTGAAAGAAAAGAAAGAAAGTTTTTGCTAAGATAGCCATTCCTCTTTGGTTCTTACATTTTTTCTTTCTTCTTCTTCATGTTATTCTTTATTTTTTCATGTGATTTCCTACTATTTTCTTTGCTTAATAAAGGTTTTATGAAAGCTGTCTTGTTGTTCTTGCTTTTTCAAAACAAATAAAACAATAGTTAGGCTTCATGATCTTGATAAGAATCAAGTGATAATGGTTAGGGTGGGCTTTGTCCAATATACCAACCATTGAGTTCATTTTCCATATTTATTTAATTTAATTTTTATTTATTTGCTACTTTAACTTGCTTATTTCTATTATTATTTATTTTTATATGTATTTATTATTCTTGATAACCATTTTGTTCTTTTGGTTCATGCCATACCTATGCATCTTGTGGCTATTTGTCATGTAGTTTAGATTTTTTTTGCCATGCTCTATAGGCCATTCGGCCAACATACATCTTTTAGGCCTCTAGGTCATTTTTACACAACATCTAGGCATCTATGTCAGACATTTAGGCTATTTTCATATGCTATGTCATTTTACATTTCATTTAGACATTTAGGCCATTTTCATATTCTATGTCATTTTACATTTCATTTAAGTTTTAGGTCATTTTTATATGCTATGTCATTTTACTTTTCATTTAGACATTTAGGCCATTTTCATATGCTATGTCATTTTACATTTCATTTAGACATTTAGGCCATTTTCATATGCTATATCATTTTACATTTCATTTAAGTTTTAAGTCATTTTTATATGCTATGTCATTTAACATTTCATTTAGACATTTAGGCCATTTTCATATGTTATGTCATTTTACATTTAATTTAGACATTTAGGCATATGCTATGTCATTTTACATGTCATTTAAGTTTTAGGTCATTTTTATTATCTATGTCATTTTACATTTTATTTAGATATTTAGGCCATTTTCATATGCTATGTCATTTTACATTTCATTTAGACATTTAGGCCATTTTCATATGCATTTTCATATGCTATGTCATTTTACATGTTATTTAAGCTTTAGGCCATTTTCATATGCCATGTCATTTTACATGACATTGAAGCATTAGGTCATTCTCATGATTCCATGTCATTTTCCATGTCATTTTAGACACTAGGTCATGCATATTCCATGTCATTTATTTCATGCATTTTGGCATTTCCCACTTGATTTTTGACTTAAGCCAATCAATGGCTCAAAGCCAAGCTTTAATGAGCATACTTTTTGGAAATTAAGATGTGTCAAGTTGGATTTTCTAACTTTATGATTTTTTTCTCATTAGGCAACCCTTGTCCAAATTTTTAGAATTCTACCACTGGTTTTAGGACCTTAGAGGAGTCTCTAATATTTTTATTCTGATTTTTGGACATTTTTATCAAAGGTTTAAAAATGTTTTTTGGTTAAGCAATTTTTTACCCACTGTTCTATCTTTCATGAATTTTCGGGTAGGTCATCCTTAGTCTAAAAATTAAGCCAATTTTTTCCCATAGAGGTCGACATGTTCTAAGTCTCCCATAATTGTTTCAGATTTGTTTGAAATTCTTTAGAAGGGTAAAAAAATCGGTTTCCAAAACCGGTCAGTAAAGTTAGATTTGTTTTTAAGAACTAATAGTTTTCTGTTTTGTTTAAGGCACTAAGAGAGGACTGATTTAAAACATTAGTTGCTGTCTTAGGTTAATTTCCAAGTCATTTTAATCATAAAATTTGATTTTTTAAGCTTCAGGTCAAGGTTGGTCAACTCCGGGTTTCAAAACTAGGAAAAATTAGAGCATTTAAAAGGGTGTTTTCGGCCAAGTGTTATTTTATCCAAAATTTCTGTTTTTTTAATCCGAGTTAGAAAATCCAACTTAGGTCTCTTCCAAAGGTTGTCGGATGTGTTTTTAGATATACGAATATCCTTATTTTGTGGGAGAAATACATTTTCTTGCATTTGCATTTTTCATATTCATGCATATTTTATGACATTTAATTTTTGCTATTTTGGTTATATAAATTCCATATACATGTGAATATTTTATAGTGATGCCATTGCTTTGACCTAGATTTTATGTTGTCATTTTGATTATGGCATAATTATGAATATTCTACGATAATGTTTTCCATTTAATTTAGATTTTTTTGCCATGTCATATAGATTTCTAATATGTCATTTCGGTTTTATCATGTCATTAATTCTTGCCATTTAATTTAGATTTTTACTATGTCATATAGAATTCTAATATGTCATCTAGTTTTTATCATGTTATTAATTCTTGCCATTTAATTTAGATTTTTGCTATGTCATATAGAATTTTAATATGTCATCTAGGTTTTATCATGTCATTAATTCTTTGTCATTTTATTTAGATCTTTGCCATGTCATTTAAATTCTACCATGTCATACCATGTCATTTAGATTATGCCATGTTATCTAGATTTTGCCATGTCAAGCTTGCCATGTCATTAATCCATATGCCATGTCATTCACTCATATGCCATGTCATTAGTAATGATTTGCATATTCATAACTTTTAAAATGTTTTCTAAAAGATCATTTTTAAAGAAAAATAAAATAAGGGTATTCTCTAGTTAAAATAATTCATGAGTTCTCTGCGGGATTTGCTGGGGAGGATGTCATCAATTATCATTAACAACAGATTATCTTTCTTTCAAAAAATGAGAGTGACTCGGAGATTTTCTAAATAAATAAAAGTTTCTATATTTTGTCGGGTTTGCCCGAGAATATAGAAAAATTTTAAGTTAATAAATTTTGGATCATTTTCGACTAAAAATGGGATTATTTTTCTTTTATATGGGAATTATTTTAAAATGCTAATTTCAAAACCGACTTTTTACCGAGACTCGAGATAACACACGATTAATAAGGTACCGTTTTATACGGGCGGTGTGGGGGTGCTAATCCTTCCCCGCACGTAACCGACTCCCGAACCCGCTTCTTTGATTTCTCTGGTTTAAAAGCGCATACTTCGGAATTGGTTTTTAAAACTGTTTTATTAATTTTAAAATATTTTATAAAACCGATTTTAATAGGTGGCCGATCACACCTAGCCAAAAAAGATTGGTGGCGACTCCATTTTTTTTTCGAGGTTGTTTTCAAACCCTCATTTTATTTCAAGAGGAATTAAGTCATCTTTTCCTCTGTTACCCCAATGTCACACTTAACGAGTAAAATGTCTCGTGATGAGACTTGTTATTTTTTAGGTTGTGACAGCTTGGCGACTCCACTGGGGACATTAGAGAGTCAGTCCTAGAGTTAGTCACGTGTTATCAAAAGTCTCGATTTGTCAGTTTTTAGTTGGTATTTAATTTTAATTCCCATATTTTTTAGTAATAAGAAGAATTTTGGAAAATAATAAAATGTTTTTGAATATGTCCATACTCATGTGCATGCATATTATTATTATTCTCTGGTTATTTTGTTGTATATAATTGTTCTTTGCTTAACTAATGCTTTATGTTGTTTAACCTTATCGGGGTATTTAGAATAATGGTTATAGAATAGGTGGTGAAAGGTTTGTTTTGTTCCTCCACTCACACTGTACTTGCATTTGCATAACATGAACTCTTTACCCGGGTTCCGTCCTTTTTAAGTGGAAGTAAAGTAGCTACACCTTTGTGATGATCCTCCGTTTGGGCTAGTGAAACACTTTCCGAGTTAAAAGTACCTAAAGCCTTCGTGATGATCCTCCGTATGGGCTTAGGAAAATATACTCTAACAAATTGAACCCGCTTTTATCGGGGTGCCTTACTAGCCTTCACCGGTGACAGTGAGGAACAATTTGGGGCCTTTAAAACCAAATTCGACCTCATATAGTGAACTTAGGCAAAGCCATGCCGGATTTTCGAGATACCCAAAGTTAAGAACACATGGAGGAACATTTCCAACCTCTTACCATCTTTCTATATCTTAAGTTTTACAAATCGGGTGATGATGAACGAACATTGTATTGCCCGTAATGAGCTTTTTATTTCGTTCCAAAGACGTCGTAATGCCAAAATTCTATTAATATTTTCGGGACAAATATTTGATTAGCATGCTGTTATTTGTTTCATACTTGTGAATTCATTTCCTTACTAATTTATTTCTTTTTTTCTTTGTCATGCATCATTGACACCATCATACACTTCAATTTTATTGGTCTCAGGATAGTTTCAACCTAAAGGACTTTCATGGAGTGTCAGGTCATTTCAGTAACAGAGGATCATGCAGTGGTTCGGGATAGATCGAAAAAAGCTCAGAAGGAGGAAGGGGATTGCTTAAAGAAAGGTTATGTGTCAGTTTTGCCGAAAATGGTAAAGATGGATCTTCGATAGAATAATCTCCGAGGGTTAACCGACATTTGGAATCAGTGGGATGTATCAGAAAAAGGAGCCTTCACATAGAAATATGGGGACATAGCACTGTTAGTCCCGGTCAGGGTCAGTAGTGGGTTGATTCAAGCCATGGTGCAATTCTGGAATCCTGCTTATAGGTGTTTCACTTTCAACAAGGAGGATATGACCCCAACTATTGAAGAATACTCGGCATTGTTATGTATTGAGCTTTCTAGTCCAAATCGGGTATATTTGAAAGATGTGAAAATCGCAGGTTTCAAGAAGAAAGTGGCTAAGATCATGGGAATGGATACAAAATGGGTTGAGAGTCATGTGGATAAGAAGCAGAAAAATGAGTGTATCCCATGGGAGATTCTCCGAAAATTGATATTGAGTCACTCCGATAGAGAAAAAGCCAGGGACATCTTTGCTTTAGCCATTTACGGGTTAGTTATCTTCCCAAAGATATTGGGTCATATGCATGTGGCCGTGTTTGATTTCTTCGAGAGATTGGAACAAAAGATCAACCCATCTTCGGCCATCATAGCAGAAACTGTCCGATCTTTGAATTTTTGAAAACGAGTGGGAAAATAAAGATTCAGGGGATGTGTGCAACTCCTCTATGTTTGGATTCAAAGTTACTTTTGGAAGATGTAGGATGTTTTTTTTCAAACCGTACATGAAATCCCTAGTACCAATCAGCGAGTTCCTTAAAAGGGATTGGCCCGAGGATAGAAATGAAGAGCAATGGATCAACATGCTCCGGAATCTTAAGGGTGAGATAGTAACTTGAAGAGCTCTGTGGATGGTTCCAATGCCGATTTTGTATAAATGTGGGGACAAACTGAGGGTTCCACTACTTGGAATTTAGGGAGCCGTGAGTTACGCACCTCTGTTGGTGCAAAGACAGGTCGAGTCTCGACAATTCACACTCGCGACTAACGGACTAGGTTTATCAGAGTTTACCTATGGAGATGAGGGGTACTCAAGAAAGATGCGGGAAATAATTGAAGCATGGAAGAAGACTTACAGGATAAAGGTGGCTCGATATGTCGACATTGCTACGCCTGACTACATGATATAGAGAGATAGGAGGGTGAATGATAGATTGTTGACGTCTGATCGGGAAAAAGTTCAACTCACAGATTCACAACCAAAGGGAGCACCATAGAAGTTAGAAATTGCAAGGTCAGAATTTGGAAAAGAAAAGGCCCAAATGAGCAAAGAGATTGCCCGACTCTGAAAAGAGATCGATAACTTGAAGACTAGGGAATTGATTCGGGGAAGGGAAGTGGAAAAGGTCAGGAGAGAAAGGGACACTATCAAGGGTGATCTCGAGGAACTACACTTGGAAAATAAAAGGTTCCATTTTGAGTTAAAATTTGAAGGGACCATCAAGTCCTTCAAGGTATGGCAAAAGAAGTCGACTATCTCAAAAAAAATGACTACTGGATAGAGAGAGTGAAATAGGAAGAAGCCCGAGCCGACAGACTTGAGCAAGAGAAACAAGTCAAGAAAAGCTCACACACTACTGTTTCTACTGAACTATTGAGATATCAGCTGGAAAATGAGGGATTACGGGCCAGATTGAAAGGCAAGCCAATCAAAAAGGGCTATGAAGGAAAGTCTGAGATCTGGGAAGGTTACTTTAGGATCATCACTTTGTAATGACACTTTGAAATAGATGGGCAAACTATTGGATTGCCTTACGACAGATCTTGTTATTTTATCCTTTATGTATTTAATTTCATAAATCAATGGAAGATCGTTTGGTTGAAATTATCCCGGGGCCAGTACTTTCAAATGCATTCATACATTTATTTATTATACATATCATGTACTTAGTCATTCATTTATTCATTCCATTATATATTCATTCGTTCATAATAAAACATAAAGAATAAATCACAGAGTTCTAATCCATGGTTTTTGAACTTAAGGTAAAAATTAGGCGTACTCCAAAAGAACCAAATTTTCAACGCCGTTATAATACCAGATCTCAGGCCAGAATTATGAAAAACGAGTAGACTGCTCGTATCGAAAGGATGGAAAGGGCTCAGAAGAAACTACAAGAGCGGTTGGCTAAATCACAGGAAGAATCGAGAAAGCATGTGGCCAAGCTTATGGAAATGATGAATGCCATGCTTAGACAGAAAGGGCTGGTTGAGAATTCAGTTGCGAGAAGAGTGGTAGTAAATCAAGAGGGCCGACCTGAAGCCATGCAATTAAATGGCCAAATATCCCAAAATTCTGGAAATGAGCTTCCGACAGGGGCAGCACCTTTTGTTTATATCCAACCGATGGCAGAAGCAAAGAACCAAGCTCCCGAAAATGTTAACATTAGGACTGACCCAACTGATCCTATTGATGTTCCAGATTTTGAAGAGCTCGCTGAGAAAGAGAAAGAAAAGATGGCCAAATTGAAGAAGATTGAATCTGCTGACTTACAAAAAAAGTATCAGTTATTGGAAGAAAGGTTAAGGGCCGTGGAAGGTGCAAAATTGTTTGGCAGCCTGGATGCCAAGGAAATGAGTCTGGTGTATGGCCTGGTAATTCCTCCTAAGTTTAAGGTACCAGATTTTGAGAAGTATAATGGGACCACCAACCTGTCAAAACACTTAACCAACCATGTATTGCTGAAAAATGGCGGGACATGATGAGGATGAAAAGCTACTCATTCACTGCTTCCAAGACAACTTAACAAGTTCTGCAACCCGTTGGTATAATCAGTTAACCCGAACTAAGATCCTCTCTTGAATAGATTTGGCTAGAGCCTTTATGGAACATTACAAGCACGTATCTGATATGATACCTGACAGATTGTCGTTGCAAAACATGGAGAAAAAACTACTAAAAGCTTCAAGGAGTATTCTCAAAGGTGGAGAGATATGGCCACTCAGGTGCAACCCCTTTTGACCAGTAAGGAAACTACGATTATTTTCATCAACACTTTAAAGACACCGTACTATGACAAGTTGGTGGGTAGTGCCACTAAGAATTTTGCGGATATGGTTATATCGGGTGAAATGATAGAAACCGCCAACAAGAGTGGGAAGATGGAAGGTGGAGAATCTCCTACTCCAAAAAAGACAATCCCCGCCAAAAAGAAAGAAGGGGAAACTCATGCAGTCAGTTATAACCACCGTCCCTATACACCTCCTGCACCTTATACACCCTACTACACTACCGTGAACCACCTTACCCAAAACCCTTTTCCTTACATAGCCATACTGCAACAACCATACCCAACTAGCATATCCCCCCAAATAGCCATTCCCCAAAATACTGTACCAAACACCCAGAATATTATTCGCAATAACCAAAGATCATTAAGGAATAATCAAAAGCCTCAATTTGATCCCATTCCTACAACCTATGGTGAGTTCTACCCTAAACTATTACAGGGGCAACTCGTTGCACTAGTATACCTCCAACCTTTGAAACCACCGTATCCCAAATGGTATAACGCAAATGCTAACTGCGCATATCATGTGAGAGTTCAGGGGAATTCGATCGAGGACTGTATCGCTTTTAAACGAAAGGTCCAAAGCTTGATTGATACTAGGGTTGTAAAGTTCGGATCTAAGAGTAGGCTTAATGTTGCGGGTAACCCATTACCCAATCACACGGAGGCCAAGATGAATGCGGTTTTGTCAGGGGAAGTTGACAGGATAAAAAGGAATATCAGTGAGGTGAAGATGCCAATGATAAAAGTATGGTTTGAAAAGGTCAAGGCTGGGTTAGTTTAGGATGAAGCCAGTTTGAAAATGGTTGCGAGCAAGACAGAGGATTTTTGTTCGTTTCACAGATGTAAGGGTCACACTATCCAGGGGTGTGAAGGTTTTTTAGCCAAAGTTCAAAAAATGGTGGATGAGGGCGAGGCCTAATTCTATGAAAAAACAAAGGAAGAGGTAAATACTATTGAGAATATAGCTGGTTATGGGGTGGACAGACCTTTGGTTATCTATTATGATGAGCCGGAAGAAAGGGCTATCCCGGTTGATAAAGAAACCATGCAAAGTTGATTATAGAGTTACCATCTTTTTTTCCATACAAGAAGAATAAGACCGCACCTTGGAGATACGATTGCAGTATGATAACGCTAGGCTCTTCAAGTCAGCAAATAGCAACTGATATAACAGGCGTAGGATATCTAACTCGCAGTGGTAGATGCTATGCCCCTGGAACCATTGAACAAAGTCCGATGGGAAAGGTAAGAGGACTTGACAAAGGTAAAAGAGTAGCAGAACTGGTCCATACAGAGATGGATTAGCCAAAGGGAATAGGGAAAAATTCAACCTCGGTTAACAAGGTGAAAATTTTGGTGAATGAAAAAGAGGCTTGCAAATTCTTGAAGTTTATAAAACACAGCAAGTACAGTGTGGTAGAACAACTGCACCGTCAACCAGCAAGGATTTCGGTCCTTTCACTGTTACTAAACTCAAAGCTGCATAGAAATGCCCTGCTAAGGATTTTGAATCAAGCATATGTGGCCAACAACATATCAGTGGAGAAGTTAGATCGGTTGGTGGGGAACATCACAGCAGATGACCACATTTCCTTCAGTTATGATGAGATAGCCCCCAATAGTGTAGGATCTACTAAATCCTTTCATATCACGACTATCTGCAAAGGGCATATTCTGCCACGAGTACTCTTGGATAATGGTTCTTCTTTGAATGTGATGCCCTTGGTGACCTTGTCAAAACTACCGATCGACATGTCCTACATGATACCCAGCCACACTATAGTCAGAGCCTTTGATGGGAACCATTGAAGTCCCACTTGAGATAGGTCCCTGTACCTATAAGGTTGATTTACAAGTTATGGATATTACCCCGTCTTACAACTGTTTATTGCGAAGGCCATGGATCCATTCTGCTGGGGTAGTACCATCATCTCTCCACCAGAAAATTGAAGTTTGTAATGGAAGAATGTCTGGTCAGCGTATTGGGAAAGGAAGATATCATAGCCTCTTCGTCCACTGACTCCCCCTGCATAGAACTGAATGAAGATGTTGTAGAATGCTCATTTAGGTCACTGGAATTCGTTAATGCTGTGTTCATTACTGAAAGACATAAAATTCCAGAGCCGAAGCTGGCCAAGAATACCAGGTTGGGGGTAAGAATGACAGTAGGGAAAAGCTGCAGAGCAGGAAAAGGACTAGGAAAATATCTCCAATGGATGGCCAGAGAAATTGAAGTAACCGGGAAGAAAGAACGATTCGATCTCAGATATCTCCCAAAAGCTCACGAAAAGAGGAAACAAATGGAGAAAAATCGAAAGAGAAAGATGGCCCGTCTCTCGGGTGTGGATATAGAGTGGAAGCCCATCACTTTCCCACCAATCCTTCATATTTTTCGTTCGACTGGTTTTGAGTTTGGGGAGAAGAATTCCGATGATGTGTTAGTAATGATAGAACAAGCCTTTGAGAAGTTCTATATGAGCAAGGAAGAACAGATGCAAGAAATGGTAATCTGCATGGCCAGGGAAGAAGGAATGGGAAATAGAAATGCAAGTTGGATGGTGTACCCGTGTCCACCGGGCTATGAATTAACAAACTGGAGTGCGACCGAGCTTTCCATAGTTTTCAGGTCTACTCCAGAGTATTACTCTGAAACAATCTTAATTGTCTCTGCCTAAGGACATTAAGAATCTTTCTGTATGTTTAAAACTCTTCATTTAATAAATAACAATCACGATGCATTTTTTTCATATTGATGTGTCCATATTCTTTCATTTTCTTTCATTATTAATTGCCTATATGCCTTCCTATATTGTTTCTTCCTCACCTACTTGCAGGTGTAAGGATGCGGAATATGAGGACCGTCCTGTTAATAATTCTGAAATTGATTTTGAAAGACCCATTTGCACGGGTGATTTCGACGTCAACAAAGATGTCAAAGATTATGGCCTACCCCCAGATTTATTAAGAATAATAGAACAAGAGGAGAATCAAGTATTGCCTCGTAAGGATCCTTTAGAAGTGATAAACCTGGGAAGTGGAGAAAAATAAAGAAGGTCAATTAGGACCTTAGTGTCAATATCAACAAAGTGTGAACTGGTAGCCTTACTACGAGAATATGTCGATGTATTTGCATGGTCATACCAAGACATGCCAGGGTTGGATCCTAATATTATGGTTCACAAGCTCCCTCTAAGGCCAGATTGCAAGCCAATTCAGCATAAATTGAGAAGAATGAGGCCTGACATGCTGTTAAAGGTAAAAGAAGAGGTGAAAAAGAAGTTCGACGTCGGGTTCTTGGAAGTGGAAAAATATTCGAAATGGGTAGCGAATATTGTCCCAGTTCCGAAGAAGGATGGCAAAGTACGGATGTGTGTTGATTATTGAGATTTGAATAGGGCCAGTCCTAAAGATAATTTCGCTTTGCCTCACTTTGATACCTTGGTGGATAATACGGCAAAGAGTTCTATGTTTACCTTCATGGACGGATTCTCAGGGTAGAATCAAATTAAGATGGCATCGGAGGATATGGAGAAAACCATGTTTGTGATGATGTGGGGAACGTTTTGCTATAAGGTGATGCCGTTTGGATTGAAAAATGCCTGGGCAACATACTAGAGAGCCATGGTAACTTTGTTTCATGATATGATGCATAAGGGGGTCAAAGTCTATGTTGATGACATGATCGCAAAGTCACAAGGAGAAGATGAGCATGTTGCAAATCTTAAGAAGCTCTTTGCAAGATTAAGAAAGTTTTGACTCAAACTAAACCCGGTAAAATGCACTTTCAGAGTCACTTCGGGGAAGTTGTTAGGTTTTGTCGTTAGTAAGAGGGGAATCGAGATTGATCCAGATAAAGTAAAGGCTATGCAGAATTTGCCACTGCCTCGTACTCAAAAGAAAGTGACAAGCTTTCTAGGAGAATTGAATTTGCTCGGTTTATTTCTCAACTAACTAACAAATATGATCCAATATTGAAGCTACTTCGGAAGCGTGATCCGGGAGAATGGGATGAAAGCTATCAGATCACCTTTGATAAAGTTAAGCACTATCTATCCAACCCACCAGTGCTAATACCGCCTGTTTCGAAGAAACCAATGATACTGTATTTATTAGTATTTGAGAAATCTATGGGCTGTGTATTGGGGAAACATGATGAGACCGGGAAGAAAGAACAAGCAATTTATTACCTCAGTAAGAAGTTCACAGAGTATGAGCTGAAGTATTCATCGGTAGAAAAGCTTTGTTGTGCCTTAGCTTGGACTGCTCGAAAGCTCAGACAATACATGTTGTACCACACAACGTGGTTGATTGCCAAGCTAGATCCCATCAAGTATATGTTGGAAGCACTCTCCCTGTCAGGAAGAACGGCAAGATGGCAAGTTTTGTTGTCAGAGTACGACATTGTGTGTGTGAGTCAGAAAGCTATAAATGGCAGCGCAGTAGCCGAGTTCTTAGCAAGTCGGGCAATTGAAAATTATGAACCTTTGAACTTTGATTTCCCTGATAAAGACTTGATGTGTGTCTCGCAAGAAGATGGGATTCCCCCTAAGAAGAAAATATGGAAAATATACTTTGATGGCGTATCTAATGCCATGGGGCACGGGATCGGCGAAGTGCTCATATCTCCAAAGGAAGATTATTATCCTTTCACCTTCAGATTGGATTTTGATTGTACAAACAATACCGCTGAATATGAGGCATGTACTATAGGCCTTCGTGCTGCCATAGACAGAAAGATCAAAACACTGGAAGTTTTTAGAGATTCAACCCAAGTGATATACCAACTACGGGGAGAATGGAAAACCCAAGATGCAAAGTTAATCCGATACCGAGAGCTCAAACTGAGTCTGATAGAGGAATTCGAAGAAGTGAGTTTCAACTACTTCCTCCGAGACGAAAATCGAATGGCGGATGTTTTAGCCACTTTATCATCAATGTTTAAAGTAAATGAAAGGGCCGAAGTTGTGCCAATAAAGATGAGCATATATGAGTCTCATGCCCACTACCTGAGTATCGAAGAAGAAGCGGATGGCCTCCTATGGTATTACGACATCTTGCAATACATCAAGAGTCAACGGTATCCTGAACAAGCAGCAGAAAATGATAAGAGGACTTTGAGAAAATTGGCAATGGGTTTTGTCCTAGATAGTGAGATTCTCTACAAGAAAGGGAAAGACTAGGTTCTACTGAGGTGTGTCGGGTCTGTCGAAGCTCGAAGAATCATTAAAGAAGTCCACGAAGTGATATGTGGCACTCATGCCAATGGTCACATGCTTAATAAATAGATTATGAGGGCAGGATATTATTGGTTAACGATGGAAGGAGATTGCATTAGTTATTCCCGGAAGTGCCATAAATGTCAGATATATGTAGATAAGATCCATGTGCCTTCATCACCATTGCATGTTATGACTGAACCATGGCCATTTTTGATGTGGGGAATGGATATGATCGGCCCAATTACCCCGAAAGCTTTAAATGGACACCATTTCATCCTAGTGGCCATAGATTACTTCACAAAGTGGGTGGAAGCCGTTTCTTATGCTAATGTAATGAAGTCAGTGGTATGCAGATTCATCAAGAAGGAAATTATATGCCGGTATGGGTTGCTAGAGAGAATTATTTCAGACAATGCTCTCAATCTGAACAATAAGATAATGAGGGAAGTGTGTACTCAGTTCAAGATCACACATCATAATTCGGCACCTTATCATCCAAAAATGAATGGGGCAGTAGAAGAAGCCAATAAGAACATCAAGAAGATCGTTGTAAAGATGACCGATGTGTACAAAGATTGGCATGAGATCTTGCCTTTTGCTCTTCACGCATACCGTACCTCAGTCCACACGTCTACGGGTGCCATACCATTTTCTTTGGTATATGGAATGGAGGCAGTGTTACCTATTGAGGTTGAAATCCCTTCCCTTCGTGTTTTGATGGAGGTTGGTTCAGATAAGACAGAGTGGGTTAGAGCTCGCTATGAACAGTTGAATCTTATCGAAGAGAAAAGGATGAAAGCAATTTGACATGGACAGAAGTATCAGAAAAGGATGATTCGAGCCCACAACAAGAAGGTTCGTCCCAGGCAGTTTCGAGAAGGAGAGTTGGTAATAAGAAAAGTTCTCCCTATAGTGAAGGATCCGTGAGGGAAATGGGCTCCAAATTGGGAAGGGCCCTACGTGGTAAAGAGAGCTTTTTCTGAAGAAGTATTGATTCTGACTCGGATGGACGGGGATGACTTGAGAAATCCTGTGAATACTTACGAATTGAATAAGTAATATGCTTGAAGAAGAAGGGAAAAGTGTGATATTGTGCACGTGGAAATTCGAATGATTCCAAATGTAAAAATGAAAATACTATACATTTATTTCCCCTGAGGATTGCTTTTCAATGAGAATTTTTGTGCTTGATATGATGAATGGCCATCTTTCATATTCCTTTCACTAAGAAGAAATTATCCCTAGTTACCCCTTTGAGCCTTAGGAATTATTTCTTTCTTTGAACCTTGATCAAGGATCACCCTCTACACTGGAAGGCATATGCGAGGAAAAATAACCTCTCAAAAATCTTGGCTAAAAGAGCCATCGAAAAAAAAAAGAAAAAAAAGAAGAAAAAACGTGTGAAGTCAAAGAACGGCAAATGAAAGCCAAGAATGAAAGAAAAAAAAGAGGAAAGTCCAAAAAGGGACGAATGTTTCAAGAATGATTCTTTCTCATGAAATGATTCTTGATCCAGTCACCCTTAAACATATTTTGGGCCTATTTACCCTTTCTTTCTAAACCCGAACCTTGGCCTACATTACGTGCTTTTAAAAGTCCATTTTGATCAAGCATGGATATTTAATTTGAAGGGTTTTTTCTCAGAATTCATCACATCTTTTGAATTGACATTTTTACCTTGGAAGCATTTAGAATTCTCAGATGCATGGTAGAACACACACACACAAAAAAAAGTAAAAGGAGAGGTTTAAGCTGAAAACCCGCAAAGGGCGACTTAATACTGAATGGGGGATACTTGGGTTGAAAACTCGCAAAAGGCGGCTCAAGTACTGATTAAGGATTGAATCAATGCTCCTTGTAAAGGGGGAGAAAGTATCAAAATATCAAAAAAAAAGGAAAAAATTCAGTCTAACACAACTACGAAAGCCGAGAGAATACTCGAGTAAATTACTCAATCAAGAGAAATTTCAGATGAATTGAAGAAGGAAAGGTCCAAGATATTCCGCATCTGGGGCATCTGCAACCTACAACTCTACATTTGTTTCTTGTATCCTTGATATTCACCCCTGTCATCTAAAACATTATTGCAATAAATTTATGTTATCCCTTTTATGACATTTGGGTTGTTTCATACCTTCTTTCATACATTTTGTGATGCATTTTGATTGTTATTAAATTGAATGATGTTTAGTAAACAAAAAAATCTTTAAACAAAAGAATTTCAGTGTATTACTAAGGAGTAGATTTAAATTTTAGAAGAGGTTTGGAAACCACGAAAATTTGGAAACACAACAGCACATCATGATAGGAAAATTAACCAAGTAGAGGTAAACAGTGAATGTGTTGAAGACTCTGTCATGAAGTCAAAAAATTTGTGAAATTCAATGAAGTCATAAACTGGGACTTTTTGACAATTTATCTTGATTGAAGGCTCCTCAAGTGGGGGCATCAGTGAAAAGTTGAAGACTCCGTCATGAAGTCAGACAATCCGTGAACCTCAACAAAACCATGGATTAGAAATCATGACACAATCATTTGATTGCATTTATCCTTAGGGAACATACATCATACAAGTATTTACAAAACATGTCATTTTCATCACTGCATTCGGCTAACTTTGCAGGAATCATGGAAATTTTGCTTCCCCAAATAGAACTCGTCCGGCTTCTCAAATGAGTTGAACCCCGAGATCACCGTCGAGCTATTTTGTTTTTAAATCGAACTCGTTCTGTTTTCTAAATGAGTCGAGCCCCGAGACCAACGTCGAGGTATTTTGTTTTCAAATCGAACTTGTTTTCTAATTGAGTCGAACCCCGAGACCTCCATTGAGATATTTTATTTTAAATCGAACTCGTCTGCTTCTCAAATGAGTCGAGTCTCGAGACCATCGTCGAGGTATTTTCTTTTGTTTAAATCGAACTTGTTTTTGTACAAAAAAAAAATGAGTCGAGCCCCGAGACCACCGTCGAGGTATTTTGTTTTCAAATCGAACTTGTATTCTGAATAAGTTGAACCCAGGATTGACGTTAAGGCATTCTTTCTGTTTTTAAATTGAACTCGTTCTGCTTCTCAAATGAGTCGAGCCCCGAGACAACCGTCGAGGTATTTTCTGTTTAAACCCAACATAGCTGACACCAAGACAAGATAAGGCCTTGAGACCACCGTCGAGGTATTTTCTTCTCTTGCAAATCGAACTCGTTTTCTTAAGATGATTCGAGCCTTTATTAGTTAGGGAACTCAATTTAAGGACAAAATCTTTATTTACAGCTTTTTTCAAAAAACAAATGATGAAATAAATGGAAATGAAGAATAAAGCAAACTCTCTTTCCTTTTCTTTACATGTGATTTCACAAATTGGACAAAATTATTGTTTATTTATCTTTGCCTGATTCTTGACTCTCAGCAATAGGAAAAGAGGGGCAGCTGTAGACACATAATTTTGTCCGGGCCTCCTAAACCAGGTAAATTCTTCCTTGTACTTTTTAGAATGCAAAAAATATCTTCTTATCTTGCAGATGGTCCTCCAAGACTCGTGACTTGGAGTTCAGCATGAAAAGTCAATCCGAAAAAAGTCAACTCCAAAAAGTTAACCTGAAAAGTCAAACACTAAAAAAGTCAACCCTTAGTCAAAATCAAGATTGGAAGTTGAATTGAACAATGGTGAAAGAATTTTGATAATCTAAGGTCTACAACGAAAGATATGGAGTTCGAAAGAGGGATTGCGGAAATTTCAGTGTAAGAAAAACCCTAATTCGACAAATTTGGGGAAAATACGTAAACGATCAAATTGATTGAAATTGGAGGTTCCAAATGGAATATAATTAATGACTACAGGCATTGGAAGGGCCAATTGGAAACAGAACCAAAGGAAGAGTCAATTTGAAAGGAAAACCAAAAATTAGGGTTTTGGTTAAAAAGGATGAATTTCGCAAACTTGGGGAAAAGTGCAAAGATGGCCTAATTCGGTGAAATTGAAGCCCCCAGTTGATAAAGAATGAGTAAACAAGTATAGCCCAAGGTCCAGTTTGAAGTGAATCCAAAGGAAGAGCCGATTAGAGCGAAAACAGAAAAACGAAAAAAATTCAGAGCTTGAAAAGGGGAAAACAAAATCGGAGCGGGATTTGATCTTAAAAATTGGACTTTTTTGGACCAACTCAAATCCAATATATGATAAAAGGCAGTAGAAAAAGAAAATATGGAAATCGGACCTGTTTTGAGTAAAATCAAGGTTTCGGAGGTTCAAGAGCATTCTTGGAAAACCCCAAAATTTTTTTTGAGAAAAATAGCAAATGAGCTCGAAAAATTATGAAAACTTCCAGATCTGAGTTTTATAATTTTTGGAAGAGATCAGTGAAGAAAAATCCAGAATCGGAGCTCATTTGAAAAATAGAAAAGTTTGGGTGCACTAAGCTGAAATTCCAGAAGATAATTCCGGGAAAAATAGCAAACGAGCTCCAAAAATCATGAAAACTTCTAGATCTGAGTTTTATAATTTTTGGAGGAGATCGATGAAGAAAAATTCAGAATCGGAGCTCATTTGAAAAATGGCAAAGTTCTGGTGCACTAAGCCGAAATTCCAGAAGATAATTCCGGAAAAAATAGCAAACGAGCTCCAAAAATCATGAAAACTTCCAGATCTAAGTTTCATAATTTTTGGAAGAGATCGATGAAGAAAAATCTGAAATCGAAGCTCATTTGAAAAATGGAAAAGTTCGGCTGCACTAAGCCGAAATTCCAGAAGATAATTCTGGGAAAAATAGCAAACAAGCTCCAAAAATTATGAAAACTTTCAGATCTGAGTTTTATAATTTTTGGAAGAGATCAGTGAAGAAAAATCTAAAATCGGAGCTCATTTGAAAAATGGCAAAGTTCGGGAGCACTAAGCCGAAATTCTAGAAGATAATTCCGGAAAAAATAGTAAACAAGCTCCAAAAATTCTGAAAACTTGCAGTTCTGAGTTTTATAATTTTTGAAAGAGATCGGTGAAGAAAAATCCAGAATCGAAGTTCAAATGAAAAAGGTGAATTTTGGGTGCTAGTAACGGGAAAATCCAAGAGAAAATTTTGGAAAAAATAGGAAATAAATCAAAAAATTTTGAAAATCTTCAAATCTCAATATTATATTTATTTGTATGGATTGGAGAAAGAAAAATCAGATTCGGGGTCCATTTGCAATAAAATCAAGTTTGGATGGCCAAAATGCAATTTTACCGAAGAAACCGAAAAAGGCTAATTTTTCAAAATTAAAAGGAAAATAATGAAGGAAATTCTAGAACATACCAGCCTTTGGCCAGTCATACATAGGGGAAGGGTGGGGATTTCATTCATTTCATCAAGTGGTCCATATCAAGCTACAAGATGTCATTTTTACTATCTTGAAATGTCCTTACTCATCCAATGGCCTAAGTACCTTATGAAAAGATGAGTACATCCTTGAATGGCTAAGATCAATTGGCAAGATGACATTTTTATTTTCATTTGAATATCTTGGATCCAAGGGCTTTGATTGTGTAGGAGGATTAAATGAATTAATCTCCACCCTTCACCAATACACCATAGGTTCGGCCAAGGCTTGTAAAAGGGAAAGGTTTTTCATTTTTTTCAAACACAAGTTGGCTGATTTGAAAAAGAGGCAGTAGCTAAAACCTTTGAAAAAAAAAATTTTGAAAGAAAAGAAAGAAAGTTTTTGCTAAGGTAGCCATTCCTCTTTGATTCTTACATTTTTTCTTTCTTCTTCTTCATGTTATTCTTTATTTTTTCATATGATTTCCTACTATTTTCTTTGCTTAATAAAGGTTTTATGAAAGCTTTCTTGTTGTTCTTGCTTTTGTCAAAACAAATAAAACAATGGTTAGGCTTCATGATCTTGATAAGAATCAAGTGATAATGGTTAGGGTGAGCTTTGTCCAATATACCAACCATGGAATTCATTTTCCATATTTATTTTATTTTATTTTTATTTATTTCCTACTTTAACTTGCTTATTTCTACTATTATTTATTTTTATATGTATTTATTATTCTTGCTAACCATTTTGTTCTTTTGGTTCATGCCATACCTATGCATCTTGTGGCTATTTATCATGTAGTTTAGATTTTTTTTTTTGCCATGCTCTATAGGCCATTCAGCCAACATACATCTTTTAGGCCTCTAGGTCAATTTTACTCAACATCTAGGCATCTATGTCATTTTACATTTCATTTAGACATTTAGGCTATTTTCATATGCTATGTCATTTTACATTTCATTTAGACATTTAGGCCATTTTCATATGCTATGTCATTTTACATTTCATTTAGACATTTGGGTCATTTTCAAATGCTATGTCATTTTACATTTCATTTAAGTTTTAGGCCATTTTTATATGCTATGTCATTTTACATTTCATTTAGACATTTAGGCCATTTTCATATGCTATGTCATTTTACATTTCATTTAAGTTTTAGGTCATTTTTATATGCTATGTCATTTTACATTTCATTTAGACATTTAGGCCATTTTCATATGCTATATCATTTTACATTTCATTTAGACATTTAGGCCAATTTCATATGCTATGTCATTTTACATGTCATTTAAGTTTTAGGTCATTTTTATTATCTATGTCATTTTACATTTCATTTAGACACTTAGGCCATTTTCATATGCTAATGTCATTTTACATTTCATTTAGACATTTAGGCCATTTTCATATGCAATGTCATTTTACATGTCATTTAAGCTTTAGGCCATTTTTATATGTCATGTCATTTTACATGTCATTTAAGCATTAGGTCATTCTCATGATTCCATGTCATTTGCCCTGTCATTTTAGACACTAGGTCATGCATATTCCATGTCATTTATTTCATGCATTTTTGCATTTCCCACTTGATTTTTGACTTAAGCCAATCAATGGCTCAAAGCCAAGCTTTAATGAGCATACTTGTGGAAAATTAAAATGTGTCAAGTTGGATTTTCTAACTTTATGATTTTTTCTCATTAGGCAACCCTTGTTCAAATTTTTAAAAATTTGTACCACTGGTTTTTGGACCTTAGAGGAGTCTCTAGTATTTTTAATCTGATTTTTGGACTTTCTATCAAAGGTTTAAAAATATTTTTTGGTTAAGCAGTTTTTTACCCACTGTTCTGTCTTTCATGAATTTTCGGGTAGTCCATCATTTGTCTAAAAATTAAGCCAATTTTTTCTCATAGATTTCGACATGTTCTAAGTCTCTCATAATTTTTTTCAGACTTTTTTAAAATTCTTTAGAAGGGTAAAAAAATCGGTTTCCAAAACTGGTGAGTAAAGTCATATTTGTTTTTAAGACCTAATAGTTTCTGTACTGTTTAAGGCACTAAGAGGGGGCTGATTTAAAATATTAGTTGCTGTCTTAGGTTAATTTCCAAGTCATTTTAATCATAAATTTTGATTTTTTAAGAGTCGGGTCAAGGTTGGTCAACCTCGGGTTTCAAAACTAGAAAAAATTAGAGCCTTTAAAAGGGTGGTTTTGGCCAAGTGTTATTTTATCCAAAAATTCTGATTTTTTTAATCCGAGTTAGAAAATCCAACTTAGGTCTCTTCCAAAGGTAGTTGAATGTCTTTTTAGATATACGAATATCCTTATTTTATGGGAGAAATACATTTCCATGCATTTGCATTTTTCATATTCATGCATATTTTATGACATTTAATTTTTGCTATTTTGGTTATATAAATTCCATATACATGTGAATATTTTATAGTGATGTCATTGCTTTGACCTAGATTTTATGTTGTCATTTTGATTATGACATAATTATGAATATTCTATGATAATGTTTTCCATTTAATTTAGATTTTTTTTACCATGTCGTATAGATTTCTAATATGTTATCTAGGTTTTATCATGTCATTAATTCTTGCCATTTAATTTAGATTTTTACTTCTAATATATCATGGTTTTATCATGTCATTAATTCTTGCCATTTAATTTAGATTTTTGCTATGTCATATAGAATTTTAATATGTCATCTAGGTTTTATCATGTCACTAATTCTTGTCATTTTGTTTAGATCTTTGCCATGTCATTTAAATTCTACCATGTCATCTATATTTTGCCATGTCAAGCTTGCCATGTCATTCACTCACATGCCATGTCATTAGTAACGATTTGCATAGTCATAACTTTTTAAAATGTTTTCTAAAAGATCATTTTTTTTAAATAAGGGTATTCTCTAGTTAAAATAATTCATGAGTTCTCTGCCGGGTCTGCTGGGGAGGATATCATCAATTATCATTAACAACGGAATACCTTTCTTTCAAAAAATGAGAGTGATTCGGAGATTTTTCTAAATAAATAAAATTTTCTATATTTTGCTAGGTTTGCCGGAGAATTTAGGAAAATTAAGTTAATAAATTCCGGATCATTTTCGACTAAAAATGGGGTTATTTTTCTGTAATATGGGAATTATTTTAAAACGCTAATTTCAGAATCGACTTTTTACCGAGACTCGAGATAACACACGATTAATAAGGTACCGTTTTATACGGGCGTTGTGGGGGTGTTAATCCTTCCCCGCACGTAACCAACTCCCGAACCCGCTTCTTTGATTTCTCTGGTTTAAAAGCACAGACTTCGAAATTGGTTTTAAAAAATATTTTAGTTAATTTTAAAATGTTTTATAAAACAGGTTTTAATAGGTGGTCGATCACACCTAGCCAAAAAATATTGGTGGCGACTCCATTTTTTTTCAAGGTTGTTTTCAAACCCTCATTTTATTTCAAGAGGAATTAAGTCGTCTTTTCCTCTGTTACCCCAATGTCATACTTAACGAGTAAAATATCTCGTGATGAGACTTGTTATTTTTTAGGTTGTGACACTATTCAAGTGACTACTCCATCTTATTTCATCTATTGAACTTCCTCGAACTAAATTTGGTTGGTGTCAGATTAATGGTTCTATTTGTCTCTATCAGGAATTTAAATAACGGTAACAACGCAACATTACGATCGCTATTTCGTGGTGTGAGATTAATGGCTCTATTCAGTCATCTATATTCATTGCGATTAAGAGTGCGAATGGTTAGTAGTTCGTAGCGGTTAAATTCACGACTAAACCTGTTATTGGACCGGACCTGGACAGGGATATTTTAAATTCGGGCCGATCCTAATCGAATTATTGTTCATCACTTAAAAAAATAATTTTTTATTTAAATTTTAATATTTTAATATTATTTTGAACAGTAATATGTGCTTTCGAATTGGCCCGACCCAGGCCTCGGTAAGGAAAATAAAAAAATTTTGGGTCGCAACCTGGCTGATGAAGACCTCTACTCATGATCGGGAATTACATGTTTATAAATTTAATTTACAACCACTGCAAACAAATTGCCATATATTGACGCTTACCTATACTGACGGTCGAAATCCGTCGGTATAAAGGATCTATACTGACGGATTTTTGTTACCGTCAGAATATAATTAACATATACCGACACTTTGTTGTCCATCGCTATAGATACCCTGTATACTGACGGTTTATCATTGGCCGTCAGTATAGATACCCCTATACTGACGGTTTACATTGACCGTCGGTATAGATACCCTGTATACTGACTGTTTTCATTGACCGTCGGTATAGATACCCTGTATACTGACGGTTTATCATTGACCGTCACTACAAACAATTTTTCATATACTGACGCTTACCTATACTGACGGTATAAATCCGTTGGTAAAAAGGATCTATAGCGACAGATTTTGTAACTGTCAGAATATATATAACCTATACCGACGCTCGAATTAACCGTTGCTATAGCCATACATATACCGACGGTGAATGAAAAAAAACGTTGGTATAGGTGTAATTTTTACCAACAGTTTTTTCTTACCGTCGGTATATTTTCCAAATGACCCTTTTTTTTTAAATTGGCAGTGAATTTAATTTTTTTTCTTTTTTTTTTTTAATTTTATTTTAATTTATTGAACCTATAGCAATGGATCATTTATTTCGTCCGTCGGTATAGGCACAAATGGTATTTAAGGTTTTTGTTTCTTTTGTTTCGTCACTTCGCTTTTCCCTTTCGCTTTGTGCTAGGTTTTCTTTCATCTCGCTCGTCCATCAGCCATAGGTATGTTCTCTTTCTCTTTATCTAATTTTCTAATTGTTCTCAGTTCTCTTTCTCGTCTCTTTCATCCGTCTGCTGCGATTTTCTGTTCTTTTTCATCCGTCCGCTTTATGTTAGGTTTAGATATTTGAAACTGACACATGGTTTGTTTTTTCCCCAAAATTGGCCCTTGTTTTTCTGGGCGAGTTCCATGTAATATCCATGAAAAATTTAAGCTTAGGAGTCAGATTCTATACTGTCTTGTCTGCAAGTGTCTTCAATCTGTAGTAACCGAGACATAGAATTCTCTTTCTCCTTTAGCCACTATTTTTTCTAGTCTTTTGATTGCCAAAAAATCCACTAGATTCAAATTGATATTTTTTTGTATTTTAAATTGAATCTGTTTTGTATTTTAAGGCTTTCAATTAGATTCAAATTTGATGAATCTGTTTTATTTTTGCATGATTTTATTACTTTGTTTCTATCAATCATGTTTGGATAAAAGATGTTGTGCCTTACATAGATTCTAGAAATTGGGGCTATTTGTGTATTTGAATTATTTAGTAAATCAATTTCGTATTTACTGTCTTGGTGAAGAAAGCAATCATGTCTACCACTTATAAGCCATTTGCTATTGCATTATAAGTGGAGAACTTTGTATATGCTTAGTCTCTCATCTATAGTCTAGCTAGCTATATATAGTATTTCATCTAATCATGTAGCTAGCTATAGGCATCTTCCTCTTCTTGTTAAGTAGCATTAACCTTTAGTTTTTGCACCTCGGCAACCAAAAGTTTCAAGCCAGACCTTTTTTCTTTTCCTTTCCACTTGACTTTGTAGCAGAATCCTGCAGCACATGCTGAGTTTGGTTATTGGTATCTTTGCTATATAAAGCAATGAGGTGGTTGTCTGGTTTAGATTCGACCATCTTTCATTTTCATCTTGTTTTGATGCTAAATTGAATTTTCTTTCAAGATGCTATACTGAAGAACATCTTCTAGCCAATTGGTTATCTACCAATGCTGCTTATTTTGTGTCTTTTCTGCAAGGGTAATTTTCCAACTTCAAAGAAATTCTCTGAAAAGGTATTTGCCAATCAAATCAAAAGTAGATCCCCTTAAGATCGGGTATGTCTATTTCTTGCAACATTTGTTTTATTCTTTTTCACCATTAAGTAGCTTCTAAACTTCTGTCTAATGATTTCTAACTTTCTGCAGGTTTCCAAATCTGTGGGCTCTGCGATTAGTTCGCCAATTCTTACATTGGAATCCTGTAAGTTTTGAAACTGTATAACTAGTATATTTATCTTTGAGTTAGCTATTGGAACCTTTAGATTCAATTATCTTAGCCAACAATCACCTATTGACTATTGTTCTCATTGTATTTAGAATAATTATAAATATCCATATCGCTTCTCATCATAGTAGGTGAACAGAGATTTGAAGAGAAAAAATATAGGCTAATAGTGCATGTTAATCTCTTTATTACATTTTTGTTTCTTCAGGTGTCTAAAACAAAAGGATAAAGTAAACTATGGGACTTCCTTATTTGTTACATTCTTGACTATGCTTTCTACATCAAGAACATACGCTTTAAAACATATTTGAACCTTAGCAGTAGAGTTTGTGTCTGCTCTTATTCTGATTCAGATAAGCCTGTTCTTGCAATCAAACAAATGTAAAAATCTTGGACTTTATTGTTGTCAAAAGTAGAGACCTTGAATGAATGGATCATATGGATCTTCGTTTCCCACAGTTAAAATGCTATTGTAGTGTAGATTAAAATTCTATCAAAATTGGGTACCAATTCTTAATTTCCTTCCCACAGTGATAGTAGTGTAGATTAAAATTCTTCCCTCCACATAAACAAAACAAAGTTAATCTAACATAGCCTACTGCCGACAAATTAAAAAGGGTTTGATTTGCCACCAAAGGCCTCTAGCTACCACATTGAATTCCAAATTTAAATTGGAATTAATTAATTGATGTTTGATGTTTTGCAATGTTTCAATCATAACCTTACATCAATAAATAGATTAAAAACTTGAGTTCTTGGATCAAAACTGATCTTTGTCTAAATGAAATCAAATCCAAATTAGCACAACGGGTGGGCAGGCAAAGAAATTTCATTACCGGACAGGACTTGTTGTTTTCCGGGTTATAAGTTCTGATACGTGTTCCAGCTAACGTGGCATGCCACATGTCACTTTCTTGATGGTACCTCATTTTTACATACTTAGTTAGCAGCCAAATGAAATGATGCTTCGCTTCTTTCTTCATTGGATCAACCACCGTATATATATTCTAGTTGTAGCATTGCATTATTCTCCAGTCTCCAGGAATAAAATGAATATATATATATATATATGTATTCATTTTGTATCTTGCAGGTTGAAGGTTTTGAGTTGTCCCGTAAGTTGGAGGTTCTGAGCTGTCCTATTCTTCATTTCTTAGTGCAAAAGCAGACAAGGTACTTTTAGAGTTATTATCTCGTTTGTTAAAATTGTTTAAAATTGAAAAATTATATTTGGCACTAAACTTAAGATTATTTGTATTATTTTACATTTTTTTTTCTTTATTTGGCTCCATGAGAGTTTGATGATAGGTATATTTTTTTCAATAGTGTTTCATTGTAAAAATATTTAGCTAAGTCAAAACATAAATACATAGTAGGAGATGTATCCTAAACCTTATTGAAAATGTTTGTCTCTTATTAGCTTTTCATGTTTGTGTAGTATATGATTGTGTAGGTTTATTCATAGCAATAGGTTTCATGTTTGTGTAATATATCTAGCTGGAATGTGAGATAACGAAATGTATTTATATTACAGTTTTAATCATTTCACAGTCTATGGATAAGACGTGGATAAATCTTACGTCCAGAGCAAGTGAAGAATACATTAATGGGGTTATCAATTTCTTAGAATTTGCCTCTGCAAGATCATCTGAAAATGGAAAAATTTGGTGTCCTTGTGTTAAATGTGTCAACACATATAGAGTAGGGGAGAGCAAAATCCGACTCGACTCGAAAAAACCGAAAAAAATTTCAAATTTCGAATTAAATAGTTCGGTTTATTAGAGTTATTCGGATTTTCGGATCAACTCGACTAAGTAATTTGAGTTATATAGTTTAGCTAGGATTTGATTTATACAACTCGAATAACTCGAAAATCCGAATAAGATATTTCTATACGACGTCGTTTTACTCATTTGAGTTTGATACTAAGCTTGAGTTTTGCGTTTTCCTTATTTCGTCTTCCTTTTTTACTCTTTAGCCCATTTTTGTTGGGTCATTTATTTTTGTTGTTTGTCACCATTCAGTAGAAAAATAAATTCACATGAGCTGTTGACTGCATACTTATTGTCTTAATGTTTTATCATTCATTTTTTTTCCCCTTTGAAATTGACAAGTCTAGATTGAAAGTTTACATTGAATTTTTTGAGTTTCAAAAGGGGAAGACTATCACTCAATGCTTTATTCAGTTAAAGATTGAAGCTTTTGGTTGATATCATGCACATTACCAAGCTAACCAAACGATGAAATTCAAAAGATAATGAATTCTCTTTTTTTAAAGGTCAATAGTAGGCTATTTATTTAGTATGACAAGTCTTTGATAGTTATATTTATAAGAAAAGATAGAACAAAAAAAAATATTTGTAATTTCATAGAACTAAATTTAAAAATTATAGATATACATGCATTTACAAGATAACAGTAACATGATCTAGTCAATCAACATTTACAAGATAACATTTTAACTCGAATAAATTATTCGACTCGACTCGACTCGAATTTGTTTTAACTCGACTCGATTCACTAAAATTTCAAATTGAGTTTGGTTGACAAAATAGGACTCGTCAACTCGACTAATCCGAATTTTTTTCACTCGACTCGACTCGACTCGATCGAACGCTCACCCCTAATATAGAGTATCTAGGGTAGAGGCATTTGATCACATTATATGTAAAGGTTTTCTGAAAGGATATGTTCGATGGATTTTTCATGGGGAGGTCTTGGATGCTAGCTCTGCTACTATTAGAACTAATGAAGAAGATAGAGAGTTCGGTCATGATGTGAATGAAATATTGCATGATATTATGGCCGAAAGAGGTAGGAATATTGATGTGGGTAGCATAGAATCGGGAGATGCTTATGGAGACCAACATCATGGTCGAAAAATTAATAGTGACAAGTTCTATGATTTACTTAAAGATGCAGAGGAGAAACTATATCCAAATTGCAAAAACTTCACAAAGTTCTCTTTTGTAGTCTATTTGTTCCACATTAAGTGTTTTAATAGATGGTCTAACAAATCTTTCAATACATTATTGGAGGTTATGAAACTTGCTCTACCAGAAGGTAATACATTGCCAGGGTCTTATAAAGAATTGAAAAAGATGATTTCTTCCTTAAGTTTGGGATATGAAAAAATTCATGCTTGTCCCAACGATTGCATGTTGTTTTGGAAGGATAAGGCAAATGAATAAATTTGCCATAAATGTGGTGCTTCTAGGTGGAAAGAGAGCGTGAATGATGTAGAAAGTGATACTGAAGATACTTTTGTAAAAAAGAAGAAAGCTGCAAAGATTTTGCGTTGGTTTCCTCTAATTCCAAGACTACAAAGGTTATTCATGTCTTCAAAAACTGCTCCTTTAATGACTTGGCATGAGCATGAGCGAACTAAGGATGGACGTCTAAGACATCCGACAGATTCTCCTGCTTGGAAAGAATTAGACTCTCGATATCCTCAATTTTCGTTTGACCCTCGAACGTTCGCTTAGGATTAGCTTCTGATGGCTTTAACCCTTTCAAAACAATGAATGTGATTCATAGCACTTGGCCTGTAATCTTGATACCTTATAATTTTCCTTTATGGATGTGCATGAAGCAATCAAACTTTATGCTTTCCCTACTCATTCCTGGTCCAAAAGGTCCTGGAAACAACCTAGATGTATACCTTCAGCCTTGATAGAAGAATTGAAAGAACTTTGGGAAATTGGTGTTGACACTTTTGATGCTTCCAAAAATGAAAACTTCGGACTACGTGCAGCATTACTTTGGACCATTAATGACTTTCCTGCATATGCCAATTTGTCTGGATAAAGTACAAGAGGGGAATACGCATGTCCTTGTTGTGGATACGATACTGAATCCAAGTGGTTACGACATGGTAGAAAGTATTGTTATATGTGTCATCGCAAGTGGTTAGAAGCTGATCATAAGTTTCGAAATATAAACAATCTTTTGATGGGAGTCGAGAATTTAGAAGTGCTCTTTCACCACCTTCCGGTAGTGTTGTCTTGAGACAATTAGAGAACTGGAATGGTAATGAAAATGGACCTTGGAAGAAAAAGAGCATTTTCTTCACATTACCTTACTGGGAACATCTTTTATTGCGTCAATCTCGATGTGATGCATATAGAGAAGAATGTTTGTGATAACATTCTTGGCACATTGCTTGGACAAGAGGGGAAGTCAAAGGATAACTATAAAGCACGACTTGACCTTGTAGAACTGGGTTTAAGAAGCGTTCTTCATCCAAAGACTCGTCTTGGGACTAACACCCAATACTTGCCTCAAGCTTCTTATCAAATGAGCTTGAACGAAAAAAAATGTCTTTTTGAAGATTCTCAAGAAAATGAGAACTCCGGATGAATACTCTTCCAATGTCTCACGTTGTGTGCAACTTAAACAACGGAGGCTTACAGGTCTCAAAAGTTATGATTGCCATCTCTTAATGCAAGAATTTCTTCCTATAGCAATACGATGTTCTTTACCTGATAAGGTATGCTCGGTTCTAATAGACTTGTGCAATTGGTTTAAAGACCTTTGTTCTAAAGTTCTTGAAGAACGTGAGCTTGAATTACTTGAGTCTCGAGCTACATTAATTCTATGTGAAATGGAGAAGATTTTTCCTCCATCTTTTTTCACAGTGATGGTGCATTTAGTTATCCATTTGGCAAATGAAGCAAAAATTTAGTTATCCATTGTTGAACTTGAAATGTAGATCATTTTTCACATAATATTTTTACCTTTTGAGCTTAATTCAATAAATATATATTGACAGAACATATACTTTTTAGGTACCTGATACTGGTAATGCTCCAAATTTGTCACCAATAATAAGGTCTTCAACTTCTAGTCATCAAGTTAATGAAAATGAAGATGGTAAACTACTTGATTATTTTATTCTTCTATATTGACTTCATTACTTAATTGCTTTTAATTGTATAATATTTGTCAATTTTATGCAGATGCTGCTCCATAGGAATATTCATGAGATTTGGATTGCTTATTTCACTTTATGTATTTGGATTGCTTATTTACTTTGTGTTTGGATCGCTAATTTTCAATTTAAGACTGTATTATGACTTTAGCTTGCGACTTTTATTTAGCTTGTAAAAGTTATATAATTAAGACAATTTATTTGTAATTTTATTTTTAATATTATGAAATATTTTGTTCTTTTTTATAATGGTTTTTGTACTTTCTTATAATGGATTTCTTATCTTGGATTAAATTATAAATATATCAATATTAGTAATTGAAAATATGAAAAAAATTTATTTTTACTGACCTCTATACTGACAGTTCATATAACAACAAAAAATGTATAGTATACTGATGGAGTAAACCGTCAGTAAATTTACGACAAACTGTCGCTATAGGTTAATTGTATATTTTACATTTTAATCTATACCGACGGACGCAAAAAAAAAAAAAAAACCGTCGGTATATGTATATCAATGGTATCTATACCGACGGATACAAAATCCGTCGGTATAGATACGGTATCTATACCTACGGCTACAAAATTCGTCGGTATAGATACGGTATCTATACCTATGGCTACAAAATCCGTCGGTATAGTGATAACTCGTATAATTATATAGTTTTTAGTTATGTTTTATTATTGTTTTGTGTCAAATACGAGTTATTATTGTTTAGTCTAATTGTGTTTATGATCTTTTATATTTTTATGTAATTTGGTGTTTTTCACAAGTTTCTTTGAGTGATTTCAGATTACTAGTATTAAGGGCAAATCCAGTTCAGTTCCAGTTCCGACACCTTTTGCCATATCAGCTATATCTTGAGTTTCACTGAAGCAATAAGGCTGAACTTTGTATCCCTGCAAAGCTAAGAGGCATATCTATCTTTTTCATGTTTTACACTTCTTGAAACGGAGTCGTTTTCCCTAGCGAAATCGACCATCAAGTTGGCTGATGTGCAATGACGTCTGTTCTGCACCGTTTTGGTATTTTGACCATATCTTCCGATCCACGTGCGCAAATGATCTGATTCCAACGGCTATGGATCCGTAACTGATAGGGGTATATTTTTCTAGAAGACCATTTTATCAGATCGAGCCTCCAACATTGAAAAAATCGACCATCAAGCTGGCTGATCAGAATTGTCATACAATATGACGAAAATTGTTAGAAAAATGCACCCACCTATTATACCTACCTTTGAAATTTGTAAAGCTTGTCTCTTGTCATTTAGCCCTCCAAAATGTGTATAAATAGAGGGCCTTGGATGAGTATTGGGATACATGATACATTGGTAGGATAGCCATTGTAATAAAATTCTCTAAGTTTTCTTTTTCTTTCCTTTCTCTAGTTTTCTTTTTCTTCTTACATTTCTTTTCATTTTATTCATATCTAGTATGTGTTTCTAATCATATTGTTGAGGTGATGAGGTGAAGCTCTTGGTAAATGCTAAGGTTAGTCTCTTAAACATGAGCTAAAATGAATCATCATTTATAAGCACTAGCATAGATAATATTTTCTTTTGGTTTAAAATCATACTTGCAAAGTAGAGATCTTGATTCATTATTGACAATGAAAATGGCACAGTAAATGCTTGGTTTCATAACCTTGATTTGTTGTAGACATATACCTTGGCATAAGGAATGCTTGGACTCTTTTTATGAGTTTTGAGGACACCAAATGAACATAATATCATATGCTATGGACGTTGGACAATTTGGACTGAATTGCTAAACCTTCCGATTGGAACCTCCCTTATGTGTGGATTTCAATTGTGTAATAAAACAAGATTAATCTTAGCATAACACCAAGAGTGGATTCTCTAACCTCAACATCCTTTCTTATTGTTTTTTATATTTTGTTTAATTTCTTTTATGTTATTTTATTTATTTTGTTCTCTAATATCTTGTTTATTTTGTTTTGTTGTTGATTCCCTAATATCTTGTTTACTTTCTTTTTCTTATATATTTATAAACTTATACTTACTAATACGCTTCCCTGTGGTTCGACCTCGGACACCCGAGAATTTATTACTTGAACATAACCTGCACTTGGGTTTACAACTCTTAATTGAGTTTCCATCAAGTTTTTGGCGCCGTTGCCGGGGAGGCAATACTAAGTATATAAGTTTATAAGTATATTTATTTTTATTGGCTGGTTATACCGCCTATATTTATTTTTATTGGCTGGTTATACCGCCTAATTTTCTATATATTTATATTTATATTGTATATTAACTTTGTTTTATTTTTATTGGCTGGTTATACCGCCTAATCTGTATATTAACTTTGTTTTATGCTTGTTTGGCGACGTGATTTTAGATCTCGTCGTTTAGTTAGATTTTATTGTGAAACTTTTTCAGGTAATCTTTCTAATACAACTCCTACCATGGCTGACAATGAAAGTGTTCATGCTGAAGATGAGAACAGACAAGTACGCACCATGCGTGACTACTTGCAACCAACTCGAAGCTCATCACCCTCTTGTTTTATTTTTCCTCTCAATGCAAACAACTTTCGTTTTAAACCAGGTATGATAGCTTTGCTTCCAAATTTCTATGGGTTGGAATCGGAAAGTGCTTACTCGTTTCTAAAAGACTTCGAAGATGTATGTGTCACCTTTAATGACCAACAATGTACAAATGAAATTGTCAAGCTAAAATTATTTCCTTTTTCTTTAAAAGATAAAGCAAAAATTTGGCTTCATAATTTAAAACCAAGGTCAATTGGCACATGGCAAGAATTACAAACTGAGTTTCTAAAGAAATTTTTCCCAGCACATAAAACTACTGCTTTGAAAAGACAGATTCAAAATTTCAATCAAAATCAAAATGAAGCATTTTTTCAGTGCTGGGATCGTTTTAAAGATTTGTTAAGTTCTTGTCCACATCATGGTTTCGAAAAATGGCGTCTTATTAGTTTCTTTTATGAAAGTTTAACTCCCGAAACTAAACAATTTGTTGAAACAATGTGTAACGGTGAGTTTCTAGAAAAAGAACCTGAAGAAGCCTTTGACTACTTAGACCATTTGGCAGATAACTCTCAAGCCTGGCACACAGATAATTCCTCTGAAAGTTTCAATAGATCTAATCTTGTTTCTAACAGAGGTAAATATCATTTTAGTCAAGAAGATGAGATAAAAGCTAAAGTAGCTAATTTGGCTAGAAAGATTGAAGCCATGGAACTTAGAGAAGTAAAAGAAGTCAAAACGGTTAAAAATGAAGAAAGTTGTGGAATTTGTGAAATCATGGGACACCCCACTTCTGAATGTCCAAACATTCCCATTCTTAAAGAAGCGTTGCATGATCAAGTAAATTCCATAAACACATTTAAAAAGCCTTTTCCTTCTCCTTACTCTGAAACGTATAACCCTGAATGGAGAAATCATCCCAACTTCAGTTGGCGGAATAATAATCATGTTCAGGTACCACAATCTCAAAAGCCGGGCAACACTTTTTCCTATCAACCTTCACGTGTACAAACCTTGGAAGAAACATTGCAAGCATTCATGCAAACACAAGCAAATGTGAATAGCCGGACTTCACAGGACATCAATGAGATCAAAAACACCTTGTCCACATTGACAGCTTCATTACGCACTCAAGAAAAAGGTAAGTTTCCTGCTCAACCTCAGCCTAACCCTTCTACTCAATGTCTTGTTTCTTGCTCCAATGAAACTCAACAGGAAAATGCCAGTTCTATCACAACTCTTCGAAGTGGAAAGGCAATTGACAAAAAGATTCCATCAAAAGACCAAGATCCTCTTTCCCCTCCGAAAAGTAATGGTAAGGATGATGGTAAGTCTGAACTTCTTGAAAATTTGGACAAAGAAAAAGGTATGCATCCTGCTCCTTTTCCTCAAAGGTTGCAAACAATAAAGAATTTGAATCAAAATGCAGAAATTTATGAACTTTTCAAACAAGTTAAGATTAACATTCCTTTATTGGATGCAATCAAACAAGTTCCATCTTATGCTAAATTTTTGAAGGACATGTGCACAGTTAAAAGGAAACATAATGTACAAAAGAAAGCATTTTTGACGGAAAGTGTGAGCTCAATCATTCAGCACCTTACTCCACCAAAATTCAAAGATCCTGGATGTCCAACAATCTCATGCATCATTGGAAACACTAGAATAGAACGTGCATTGCTTGATCTTGGTGCTAGTGTTAATCTTTTGCCTTTTTCTGTTTATCAACAGTTAGGTTTAGGTGAACTCAAGGAAACACCTGTTACACTTCAACTAGCTGATCGTTCTGTAAAAATTCCTCGAGGGATAGTTGAAGATGTTTTGGTTCAAATTGATAATTTTTACTTCCCTGTTGATTTTATTGTTTTGGACACACATCCTGTTTCAAATCCAAATGTTCAAATTCCTGTTATATTAGGCCGTCCATTTCTTGCAACTTCTAATGCTCTGATAAATTGCAGGAATGGTATGTTGAACATTTCTTTTGGAAATATGACTTTAGAATTAAATGTGTTCAACATTTGCAAGCAACCTGGTGATAATTCAGAAGTACATGAAGTGGATTTCATTGAAGAACTTGTTCATGAACATCTCACCACTACCACATTCCATGATCCTTTAGAAGCTTATTTAATTGAATATGAGTTTGATAATGTTTCAGAAATTTCACACACTGATTCTTTGTTAAAATCTTTTCAGGATAAGCATTGTTGGAAACAAAAGTTTGAGGAACTACCATCACTTACAAATGTCACTGTACCATCAACTATTGAACCACCCAAGCTGGAGTTAAAACCATTGCCATCCGAGCTAAAATATTCCTTTTTGGGTGAGAGTGAAACTTTTCCAGTCATAATTTCTTCACATCTTGATGAACTACAAGAAGGTAAGTTGTTACAACTTTTGAAGATGCACAAAAATGCATTAGGATGGACCTTAGCTGACATAAAGGGAATAAGCCCATTAATCTGCACACATAATATTTATTTAGAGGAAAATGCTAAACCCTCTAGACAAATGCAACGAAGGCTTAATCCTAATATGAAAGAAGTAGTGAGAAATGAAGTCATTAAACTTCTAGATAATGGAATCATTTATCCTATCTCTGATAGCAAATGGGTAAGTCCTACTCAAGTCGTACCTAAGAAATCTGGAGTTACTGTAGTTAAAAATGAAAACAATGAATTAATTCCAGCTAGGACTGTTACTGGTTGGCGCATGTGCATTGACTATAGGAAACTTAACTCAGTGACGAGGAAAGATCATTTCCCTTTGCCTTTCATGGATCAAATCTTAGAAAGAGTTGCAGGGCATGAGTTTTATTGTTTTCTAGATGGATATTCTGGGTATAATCAAATTGCCATTGCACTTGAGGACCAAGAGAAAACCACTTTTACATGTCCTTTTGGTACTTTTGCATATCGTAGAATGCCATTTGGATTATGTAACGCCCCTGCCACATTTCAAAGATGCATGCTTAGCATTTTTAGTGACATGATTGAACGTAATCTTGAGATTTTCATGGATGATTTTTCTGTTTCTGGTGATTCATTTGATGATTGCTTAGCCAATTTGAAAAATGTATTGATTAGGTGTGAAGAAAAAAATCTTGTTCTTAATTGGGAAAAATGTCATTTCATGGTCACTAAAGGTATTGTACTAGGTCACATTGTTTCTGCAAAAGGGATTGAGGTAGACAAGTCAAAACTTGAATTGATTGCTAATCTACCCACACCAAAGACAGTAAAGGACATTAGGTCATTCTTGGGACATGCAGGTTTTTATAGAAGATTCATAAAAGATTTTAGCACGATATCTAAACCTCTATGTAATCTTTTAATGAAAGACACTGCATTTGAATGGACTAAAGATTGTGAAGATGCTTTTGAAAAACTCAAAAATATGCTCACTACTGCTCCTATTATGAGATCTCCTGATTGGTCTTTACCATTTGAAATAATGTGTGATGCTAGTGACTATGCTGTTGGTGCTGTGTTAGGACAAAGGAAAGATAATAAACCACATGTAATTTACTATGCAAGTAAAACTTTAAATAGAGCCCAAATGAATTATTCCACTACAGAAAAGGAATTACTTGCAGTTGTTTTTGCATTGGATAAATTCAGATCTTACCTTGTTGGATCATCAATTGTTGTCTTTAGTGATCATGCAGCTTTAAAATATCTTCTCTCTAAGAAGGATGCAAAACCTAGGTTGCTGAGGTGGATCCTTTTGCTGCAAGAATTTGACATCACCATTCGAGATAAAAAAGGAGTAGAAAATGTGGTGGCTGATCATTTATCAAGACTTGTTTGTGATGAATCTTTTGGAACCTCACCAATAAATGATACTTTTCCTGATGAACAACTTCTAATTGTCTCCACGACACCTTGGTTTGCTGACATTGCTAATTTTCTTGCTACAGGAAAAATTCCTTCTCAATGGAGCACACAAGATAAAAGGAAGTTTCTGAATGAGGTAAAGAAGTTCTATTGGGATGACCCTTACTTGTTCAAATATTGTCCTGATCAGATTTTTCGAAGATGCATTCCCGACAATGAGGTAAGTAGTGTAATTAAGTTTTGTCATTCCGAGGCATGTGGTGGTCATTTTTCATCAAAGAAAACTGCTGCAAAAATTTTACAGTGTGGATTTTACTGGCCAACTTTGTTCAAAGATGCACATAATTTTTGCAAGTCATGTGAAAGTTGTCAAAAATTAGGTTCCATTTCGAAAAGAAACATGATGCCTTTGAACCCAATTCTTGTAATTGAAATTTTTGACTGTTGGGGTATTGATTTCATGGGACCATTTCCACCATCTTTTGGTTTCTTATACATTTTAGTTGCAATAGATTATGTTTCAAAGTGGATAGAGGCAATTCCATGTCGAAATAATGATCACAAAACAGTGATTAAATTTTTAAAAGAAAATATTTTGAGTCGATTTGGAATTCCTCGATCTATCATAAGCGATGGGGGAACACATTTTTGCAACAAGGTTTTTGAAACATTAATGAAGAAATATGCCATTACACACAAAGTTGCAACCCCTTATCACCCGCAGACAAATGGACAGGTAGAATTAGCAAATAGGGAGATTAAACAAATTTTGGAAAAGACAGTTAATCCAAATTGCAAAGATTGGTCTCTTAGACTTAACGATGCATTATGGGCCTATCGAACAGCTTTTAAAACAGCATTGGGCATGTCTCCTTATAGGCTAGTTTATGGAAAACCTTGTCATTTACCTGTGGAACTTGAGCATAAAGCATATTGGGCCATTAAAATGTTCAACTCAAACCTTGATGACGCTTCTAATTTACGAAAATTACAAATAAATGAACTTGAGGAACTCAGAAATGATGCATATGAGAATTCTAAAATTCATAAAGAAAGAACTAAAGCCTTTCATGACAAGTTAATTTCAAGAAAAACATTTAATGTTGGGCAAAAAGTTCTACTTTATAATTCTAGACTTCACATATTTCCTGGTAAGTTGAGATCAAGATGGACTGGCCCATTTGTGGTTAAGCATGTGTATCATTATGGAGCAGTTGACATTGAGAATCCTCAAAATGGTAACGTATTCAAGGTAAATGGACAAAGACTCAAACTCTTTTTGGAAAATCATGTTACTCAAGAAGAGGTTGTTTTTCTTTCCGATCCTTGTTTTGAAAATAACTAGATGTAAATATAATTTTTTTTTTTACCCCGGTTAAATGGCGGATAACGGTACTCCGTGATTATTTAAGTCGGTTCCATCAGCTACCCACAAAACTGATATTGTATATAAATTTCTCTTTCATTTTATTTTATTTCATTTTTTTTCAGGATGGATGATATTCTCAAAAGATTGCAGAAACGATTTCCTCCTTTTCCTCGAAATATTTTACTGAAGCTTTACCAAGTTCGATTAGAAAGATTAAGAATGCTTATGAACAAAGGGATTCCTGAAGACATACGTTGGATAATTGAAGCCAAGGTACGTGAAGATGAATATCTTCCTGTTTTGCATTTACCAGGTACAGGTAGAAGCACTTATGCAAAGAAGCGACGAGCAAAGCGCATGAGTTCAAATTGCCACAAGTGTGCACGATGGACGTGTAACGGTAAATGTCGTTCTATTGGGATTCCGTCCTCTAATCGAGATGATAAAATTGAATTCATTAAGGATGGACTGAGTAAGGAGAATTTGGGTAATATCCAACTTTCTCTTGAGACGCATCCTAGTGGAGACGTACAAAGAGAAATTCTTGATTTATGGCCGCAATTCCAAAGGGAATGGCAACATCTTGGGAATCTGATGTTAAAAGACCCTGTTTGCCAGCTTGTAAGAAAACTGGATGGGAAGCATATCCTCGACTCATAGAAGGCGTTTAAGCCGTTTCTGGACGTAAAACCAGAGGAAGATGTGAGCCACAATCACAACTACAATAAATGACTTCTCAGCTTTTGGTTTGATTTGCAATAATTTTATTTCGGTTTAGTTTACGTGTTGTTCGATTTGTGTAATTATTCTTTTTTTTTTTGCATTGGTCTTTTACGGTTGATTTTTCTTCTCTTTTTGATTTTCTTCTTGAAATCACGCAAAAATCTTTTGTTAGGTTAACATTTTCTTCTGACAGGTCAAATACACTTTCGGCGACATTATTACTCTTGTCTGATTCATTACTCAGTCCTCTATATATTACACCATGTACTCATTCTCTTTCAGGCACTTGAAAAAAAAAATGGAAAGCACTTCGTCCCAGCGCATTAAAAAAATTTGTGTCTTTGGAGGTGCGTATCCAGGGAAAAATAACATATTCGCTGATGAAGCCATAAGAGTTGGAGTAATACTTGCCCAACAAAAGATCCACTTGATTTATGGAGGCGGTAGTACGGGTTTAATGGGAGCAGTCGCTACAGCAGCACACGCCGGAGGAAGTCCAGTTCTAGGAATCGTGCCAAAACTATTCACAGATTTTTGTGGACCTACCGTGGGTAAGGAAATACAAGTCTGGAGTATCCCTGAACGGATAACAATCATGTACCATTCTGCCGATGCATTCATTGCCTTACCAGGAGGTCTGGGTACATTGGAAGAAATAGCTTGCGTGGCTTCTTGGTCATCTTTGGTCACAAATAAGAAACCCATTGGTTTGCTTAATATTAATGGTTATTTTAGTAATTTACTTTCATATTTAGATAATGCTGTGGATAATGGATTCATGTTTTCAGAGGCAAGGAGAACCATAATTTCTGCTACAACCATTGAAGATTTACTCAAAAAGCTACAAGCTTATGAGTGTTTATCTGCTACGGTTGTTTCGCAAACGCTCGGAAAAAGAAAAAGAGATATGGACGAGCAAGGAGTGGATTGCACTTTGTCTTTGTGACATTATCTAACATTTTGCTTGTTGTGTCTCAGTTATAATAAGTGGTTAGCAACCTCTGCAGGTAATATCTCCTAAATTCTACCTTTAAAATTTGACATTGGGGACAATGTCATATTTTAGTAGGGGGTAAGGGACATATTTTGCTAAAAAAAAAAAAAAAAAAAATTTGTTGTGTTTTAAGACATTTAGAAGTATTCATTCTGAACAAGGTCTGAGTAAGGGAGACTTGAGACATACCTTGTCAGTTTGATTTAATCTTCTTCTTCAAAAAAAAAAAAAAAAGCATGTTTAGACTTAGTGTGTTTTTTTTTTTAGTTACTTTCAATACAATGATGAGATATGAATTGCATAAGTCTAAAACAGATTTATTAGTGAGAAGATTTTCATGAGAATTGAGCTTGATGTCAACCTTTTTATGAGCCAATGTTAATATGATATGTTGATTGAGAAAGAAGCATGTTTAGACTTAATCTGACTTGTATAATCATCTTTGTGAGTTTTTGAGCCTATAATGATTGATGCATTATACAAATCAATCTAATTTCTTTCTTGAGTGCTCTTATGATTACATGATTCTCTAGAACTTGCTTTAAACCGTTTGAGACTATATTGATACATGTGACAACATGAATATGATAGAGGCATTAGGATTATAACCAGAGCCAAACAGCCATCCATTATTAATGTTCTACGAGAACATCCCCACTAGTGAGCCAATTTGAGCCTACATTAAATATGATGTTTTATTGGTAACCACAACTTACACCTAGCCTAAATATACTTATATCCTTACCCTTGTTCTAAAGATGAATTTTATATTTTGAGACATATTGCAAAAAAACAAGGGATATTTTTATTTGAAAATTTGGGTTAGAAACAAAAGATAAGTGTGGGGGAAGAAAAGAAAAGAAAAAGTCAAGAGAAAAAGAAAGGGATCATTGTCAAATACATTCCCATATTAAAAAAAAAAAAAAAAAAAAAAAAAAAAAAAAAAATCTTCTCTTGAACTTCTAGAAAAAGATGTTACAAAGTTGGTTAGAATGATGCAAAGGCTCAACATGAATATTTAGCCTATGTTATTATGTGCTTTATAAGAGTTTTGAGAAGTTTTATTTGTATGATCTTATTATGTCTCTAAAATCTATGAACTCTTTGGAACCTTTGTGATATCTTTATCCTTTTGTTCTTTAACCACATTATAACCCTTTGGCCCCATTACAACCTTGAATAAAGACCTCTTGATTTATGAAGTTGTATGATCTAAATAGTGGAGAATAGGTGGACAAGCAAGCATATGGTAGAAGTGTTTTCATGAGATTGATTGAGTGTAAACACTTTACCACTACTTTAAAGAGTGAAAATCAAGAGAGTATCCCATGTGAGAAGTTGAGATTAAGTTTGAATATACACTATTTTGATTGAAATATGTTATGTTAATATTGGCTTAACTCATTTATTTACATTCAAGCAAAATTTTTGTGAAATTCTTTAAGCTATTGATTAGTTTTTAAGACTTGTCCAATGATTATCTCTAATTTATATTGGAAGGATTAGTTATAATTATTATTTTTAGTTTTTCTTATGTCTTCAATGTTTGTGGGTATCGTCCTAGTAAACCCTCACGAGACTAAACTCGTCCACTAGGGACACCTAGGGGTTTAAAGGCTTGTGTCACATGCTAAGTGCCACCGTGATTTCCTACGAAAATGGATTAGATTAGATTTTCTTATTTTATTTTTATTGAGTCGTTGCTAGGGACTAGCAACAATCTAAGTATGGGGGTGTGATAACTCGTATAATTATATAGTTTTTAGTTATGTTTTATTATTGTTTTGTGTCAAATACGAGTTATTATTGTTTAGTCTAATTGTGTTTATGATCTTTTATATTTTTATGTAATTTGGTGTTTTTCACAAGTTTCTTTGAGTGATTTCAGATTACTAGTATTAAGGGCAAATCCAGTTCAGTTCCGACACCTTTTGCCATATCAGCTATATCTTGAGTTTCACTGAAGCAATAAGGCTGAACTTTGTATCCCTGCAAAGCTAAGAGGCATATCTATCTTTTTCATGTTTTACACTTCTTGAAACGGAGTCGTTGTCCCTAGCGAAATCGACCATCAAGTTGGCTGATGTGCAATGACGTCTGTTCTGCACCGTTTTGGTATTTTGACCATATCTTCCGATCCACGTGCGCAAATGATCTGATTCCAACGGCTATGGATCCGTAACTGATAGGGGTATATTTTTCTAGAAGACCATTTTATCAGATCGAGCCTCCAACATTGAAAAAATCGACCATCAAGCTGGCTGATCAGAATTGTCATACAATATGACGAAAATTGTTAGAAAAATGCACCCACCTATTATACCTACCTTTGAAATTTGTAAAGCTTGTCTCTTGTCATTTAGCCCTCCAAAATGTGTATAAATAGAGGGCCTTGGATGAGTATTGGGATACATGATACATTGGTAGGATAGCCATTGTAATAAAATTCTCTAAGTTTTCTTTTTCTTTCCTTTCTCTAGTTTTCTTTTTCTTCTTACATTTCTTTTCATTTTATTCATATCTAGTATGTGTTTCTAATCATATTGTTGAGGTGATGAGGTGAAGCTCTTGGTAAATGCTAAGGTTAGTCTCTTAAACATGAGCTAAAATGAATCATCATTTATAAGCACTAGCATAGATAATATTTTCTTTTGGTTTAAAATCATACTTGCAAAGTAGAGATCTTGATTCATTATTGACAATGAAAATGGCACAGTAAATGCTTGGTTTCATAACCTTGATTTGTTGTAGACATATACCTTGGCATAAGGAATGCTTGGACTCTTTTTATGAGTTTTGAGGACACCAAATGAACATAATATCATATGCTATGGACGTTGGACAATTTGGACTGAATTGCTAAACCTTCCGATTGGAACCTCCCTTATGTGTGGATTTCAATTGTGTAATAAAACAAGATTAATCTTAGCATAACACCAAGAGTGGATTCTCTAACCTCAACATCCTTTCTTATTGTTTTTTATATTTTGTTTAATTTCTTTTATGTTATTTTATTTATTTTGTTCTCTAATATCTTGTTTATTTTGTTTTGTTGTTGATTCCCTAATATCTTGTTTACTTTCTTTTTCTTATATATTTATAAACTTATACTTACTAATACGCTTCCCTGTGGTTCGACCTCGGACACCCGAGAATTTATTACTTGAACATAACCTGCACTTGGGTTTACAACTCTTAATTGAGTTTCCATCATATAGATACGGTATCTATACCTACGGCTACAAAAGTCGTCGGTATAGATGCGATATCTATACCGACGGATACAAAATCTGTTCGTATAGGTAAAAGCAAAAGGGGCTACCCCAACATAGGCTATACCGACGGTAGTAACATTAGTGACGCCTAAAACCGTCGGTATAGGTTATACATCCTATTCCGACGGTCACCTTTTCCGTCGGTATAGGTCTATACCGACGAGAGTTTTACTGTCACTTAATTTTTTGTCGGAATAGTCATTTTGACCGTCGGTATAGAGTTTTAGGACTTTTAGCGACGAATTTTGGAGTTTTACCAACGCTTTTTGGACCGTCACTATATGGCAATTTGTTTGTAGTGAACTTGTAATTTGTTTTTTTTTTTTTATAAATAAAAGATCATAAAGTGTCATACTATTTTAAAAAGAGTTTATATTTGATGCACTGTCAGTGTATAAGTCTTATACACTGTCAATGCACTAAAATACGATACCTCATTAATGAGCAAAGAAAAAAAGTAATGAAAGACCTATAAATAAATATAAACTACTTTTTAAGAGTAGTTTGCAGTGCATGTGGTTGTGATTTATTTATTTATAAGTCCTTCACTACTTTTTTCTTTGCTCATTAATGAGTTATCGTATTTTGGTGCAATGACAGTGTATAAGACTTATACACTGTCAGTGCATCAAATATAAACTTTTTTAAAAATCATTAAAAAAGATTTTTTATAATTATAGTTACTATGTTTTATAGTAAGTTATGCAAAATGAAAAAAGAATTACGATCACAATGACCGCAATGATCACGATAGCATCCGTTACATCCTCACCCACGATAAACATGATACGATCGAAAACGCGTCCACAACCGTAATTTAAATTCTTGATATGTACTAAGAGAATCTTCTTTGTTTTGCATTTGCAGAACATATATTGGATGTGGACCAAAAGAACTTGCATTACATCCTCGTACTAAGAATGATCTTGATCGAATTGGATTCTTCCGCGTCCATAATCTTGCAAAAGCTTTCAATAAAGGATTACGAATATCTATAAAGAAATGAGAACTGTTTTAAAGGTTGCAACCGTTGTCTACCTATATGTATACTCCATAAAGTACAATCTCTTCGAGTATAAAAAATATGGTAAGCTTGAACTTTCTACATATATATGATGATGCCAAGTGAACTAGACTTTCTTTTCACTTTTTTTTCCTTTCATTTTATGTTAAATAATCATGTAGGTTTTGAGGACCTATTTATGGCTTGTTGTGGCTATGGAGGGCCTCCAAATAATTACGATCGTAAAGCAATGTGGTCAGCCGGATTCCAGCATCTGCAACAATGTATCATGATTTATAGTTGGGGATGGAGTTTATTATTGTGAAGTCAGGAAGCACGGATATAGATATGCAATATGGAACGATATTATATGGTATGATAACACGACAATTTTTAAAAAATTAGAACATGAATGCACCAGTACAAGACAATAAAAAATATTTTTAAAATTATCAATTTATTCATAAAATCTTTTTATCATTAAATTTGTTTTACCAAAAAATTTTTTTTTTTCAAAATTCAATTAAACAATAAAAAAAAAGTCAAATGCCCAATCTAAAGTTGAGCCCAAATGACCTCAATCCATATTTACAGCTTGCATGTGGTGTAGCACATGCAACCTATAAAAGTAGAGTTTTTTTTTCTTTTTCTTTTTCGAAAAATGTAGATTCCAGATTAGGAACAAAATTCATCCATCCATGTCCCCCGTCCGAAGATTTGTTGACCGTGACCATGTCCGATTTGATTTTTTTTTTTTTTTTGTCATGCCCCTGCATATCGAGCATGTATTCTGTCATATCGAAAACGTATCCGTATTAAACATGTATCTGACACCTATATGCAAAGGTAACTGGCATATCAGTGCTTCATAGCTCCGAAGCTTCAAATCGTGTAGTTGCAACGAGTATTTTATCATGTCATTATCCTACGCCACAATTGACGCTCGAAATTTTTTGGAAGGCTTGATTAATATTCACTAGTCACAACATAATGTACGAGCATTGTCGCTCGTTCATCTATGAACACTCTCACTCAATCTCTAACAATTCAATATACACCATTCACACGTATGTGCAGTCTCCCTTAACCTCGTGGTATCTACACATCCAACCTCTAAAATATTATAACTCTTCTTATATTTTTCTCTCATATACCTCCTCAATTTATAAACCCTCTTACTAGTCCACATTATAAATTTGATTACCAATCAATATCTTTAACCCATCTAAAAAATCTCACAAAATCTATGATAAATAGCATTTGAGTCTATGTTCCCAAAACAAACATTGCTTAAAAAGGTAAGTACCCATGACCTATAAAGCATCATTGTGTTAGGCAATGTATAATTCCCAGCAACTTATTGAACTTAAATAAGAAGATAGACTAATGAAAATTAACAAACTAAAAACGTGAAATGAAAAAAAAAAAAAATTAAGCTTATCTAAGATTTTCATTATATTGAAATAAAACTAAGTCGATCGAGAATGACAGCAGCAGATCCCAGCCATAAATTTATTTAATTTTGAGCAATTACATCAACTTGAAGACTTGCTCTTTGCATATTATTCTTCTCCATTACACTGACTAAGTTAAGCATTACCAAGTTATTATGTAAAATAATGCTAAAGGAATTGTATTGTATTATATCATGGCTTGCATAATTGCATAGGAACATTGAGCCAATAATGGAATCTTGGCCTCGTAATCATCAATCACCAAAGCTATATTCCATAAGCAGTAAGAGTACATATATATATATATATATATATATTTTAATGGCGTCAGTGGTTGACATTGTTAACCAGAACAGTGCGTTTGGAGGCAAGTCCTTTTCCTTTTTCTATTTGACGCAAGGATTGAAGCTTGGAAGAATTTCAGTTCAGGCATGAAACAGACCGCTTAGCTTAGTACACAAGAATTTCAGATTTGCAACGAGTATTTTATCATGTTCATAGATTTGCTTCTGACTGTCCAAATCACTCTTTTCTCCAAGAGCATTCATATGAACCACACGAAATTCAATCATGAATATGTTGTGATCAAGGATTTAAATCAAGGATTTAAATAATGATCGTAACGTGATGTTACGATTACTATTTTGCGATTTCGACTCTTTTTGTCGCCGATATTCACAGTTGATATTTACCGCAATTGATTAAGATAGAATTTATTATATCCGTAACCGCGATAAACGCGAGGCGATCGAAAACGCATTCGCAACAGCAATTTAAATCCCTGGTTGTGACTAATGAAAAGTCTTTTTTTGGGTAGGAGAGGGGTAGATAGAGGAGAGGGGATCGGCAAAGAACATTTTGAGATCAGTATCAGATACTATCAAACACATCATGTTACAAAAAGAAAAGGAAATGGCATCTATTCATAAGATTAAATGAAAACTATAACATCAACTCCTGCATGTTTAATTATGTATGATCTGGAAAAACAGAAAAGAAAATATATACCAATAATTTTCAAGTAATAAGACTAGACATCAAAGTGAAAGGTTGAGATCTAATTCATCATGTCCCTCTGTTTTGCTCTTTTGTTCTTCATTCTTGGAAGAACTAGGAAGGTTTACAATATTATTCGTAAGATGTTCATCCTAAGCAAAGTCTTCCCATATGAATGATGGGGTCCAAGTAGTTGATTTGATTTCTTTCTCTTTTGCTTTTTCTTTCTCCTTTCCTGCGACCCAATCAACATCCGGCTATGTGCACCTCGAATATTTCTAACCAAACTGAAGAAAGTATTGATCTTCTCTTCTTCTTTTTCATTCAAAGTAGACCTGCTCATGAGTCAGGTAATCTGTCCGGCCCAGTATGTTCAGCTCATAATGGGTTGAACTTAGATAGGAGTTTTGATGATCCGGATTGACTCGGCTCGGATTACTGTTTAATCATTAAAAAAAAATTATTTAAATTTAATTATAAATATTAATATAAAAATAATTTTTTATTATTTTTTAAACAGTGAAACAGGCCAACGAGTTGGCCTGAACCTGTTCAGGGCTGGACTTGGATAAAGAAGAAAAAAAAATTCGGATCTCGACCCGACTTATGAACAGGTCTAATTCAATGGCTATGCTTATTCTCTTTGTGTTACATTACAATTTCATTAACAACATTAGATTATATACTTAAAATAAATTAATTATTAGATAGACAGATCAAATTTAAAAAAAAAAAAAAAAAAAATTGGAAAAGTAGGTTAGAAGGGAAAAAGCAAATTAGGAGATTAGGAGAATCAAAAGATTGTAACCTTAAAATGACCAAGCCACCCCTTAAACTCCCTCTACAACAACCTTGAAATTGGACTTACATAAATATTTTGGTAAATTTATGTGTAACCTGGAGAATGAGATGACTTAATCCTAAAGGTCGTTTACTTGAATATTGGGAGGCTTATGTCACTTACCAGACATTATGTTTATGACCCCTCGAAAATTGATTTGTTAATGTATTATTTGTATGGTCAATTTTAATTATTAAAATATTAAAGTAATATTAAAAATTACGATAAACCACCGCAATTGTTTTATCAGTCCAAGTGGTTAGTGGTACACGTTTTATTATCCTAGAGATGATGTATAGAATTCAAATTGAAGCATTTGAATATTGAGAAATTATCTTATTTATTATCAATGGAGTTTTTAGATTTTACAAACGAATTAATAAAGTGATACATATTCTTAAGAAATATTAAAAAAAAAAAAAACTAATGTAAGAAAAAATGAAACATGTAGGATGTGAGATTGTTTGTAGAGGTAATAAAATTTATTATCAACGCATCAAAGACTAACTCTTTGAATATTTAGCAAAAATAGTAATTAGTGGGTACATTCTTTCCTCAGAAAATTTAATTCTAATATTCTTTTCATAAATAACTAAAAAAAATTCTCCCGCTTCGCTAGGGATTTTTTTAATATTTATAAAATTTTAATTAAATTAAAAATTATAAATAAATATAATTTGAATCATAAATAATTGTTATTTATTTAAATATTTTTTTATGTTTTAATATTGTAAGTAAATAAATTTAGCGTTAAAATTGAATTATTATGATAAATTATGCAAAATATGAGATAAATTGAGGTACGACATAAACACAACATAGAAAAATAATTAAAACACGACACGAAAAATTATATGAACACGACACGAATACACGAACGTATCAAAATCTATATAAAACGAATTATTAACGTGTAAAAATTTATATAAATTTGTAATACTTTAAACGCACACAAAATAACACGAAGACATCACGCACACACAAATTTTTCTGTCAATTGAACCACTATAATAAATTATGCAAAATATGTCATAAATTGAGACACGACACGAACACATATATTTTTTTCTAAATTAAATCACAATGACAAACTATACAAAATATGAAATGAATTGAGACACGACACAAACACATAATAAAAAAATAATTAAAATATAACACAAAAAATAATATGAACACTATACGAATACACGAATATGTCAAAATATATATGAAATAAATTATTAACTTGTAAAAATTTATAATATTTTAAACACAAAAAATAACACGAATAAGAATACATAACTTTTTATCATCTTTTGTTCTTTTTCCTTTCCTTTTTTTTTTCTTTCTTTTTCTCTTTCTTTGCTTCCCAAAAAAAGGCCAGGTGTTAATACCAGGATAAATTATGTAGTCCATATTAACTCATCATTATATAAATTAGTTTTTTTTTTTTTTCAAAAAAAAATTTAAGTGAAGAAAAATTATTTCAGTTCAGATCAAAAAATATCATAAGTTTCAAAAATAATTAATAGTAATATTTATAAATCATTCATCAAATAAAATTATTGATATCAAAATATTAATAAATATTTAATCAACTAAATCGTTGATTATAAATTGGGTTTTTTTGTTAATATCCTAATTTTGTGAATGCTTTAGTTGGTGGCCTAGCAGCTGCGGACACGAAATCCCCACCATGCTAGAAAACAACAAAAAAGGGAAAAACATGGGCCTCCATTGCTTTATCTTGAACTAATTTTGACAAAAAAGAATACTAGTATTAGTAATACAAATCAATATGCAAAATGCTAGAAAAATAATAAATAACCAAAGTCAAGAAGATGACATAAGCTAGATTCTTCTTGTCTTGTCTTCCTTTTTGTTTTCTTTTTCTTTTTGGCACATAGCAAATTGGGGCATTGGGCCAACCGACCAAAGTTCCTTGGAAATGAGCCTGATTTTAACACCGTCCCAGTTTCAAATTTCTATCTGAAATGCCCAATATAGGTTTGATTCAATATAGCTAGAGTATAAATGAGATATCTGTGTTCGTAAGTTATTCGAGTTTAATTAAAAAAACTCGAATTTGATTCGGTCATTGTCGATTCGAGTTCGAGTAGCCCGAGCTATCGAGCGACTAAATTAAAGTATCCTATTGCTTGACTCGAGTAGCTCGCGAACATAATCGAGTTTTTCTTTTCTTTTTTTTTAATTAGAATTGAAAAATCTCAATCCGAACTTGAGTTCGAGCACAAATAATCAAGTTTGAAGTTGAGCATGAGAATCGAGCTCATTTTTACTAGGTAAACGAGCTTAATCGAGTGAGCTCAAGAAGTTCGATTTTTATCTCGAATCCAATTCGAGCTTTAAAAATAAAACTCGATCGAACTCGAGTCAAGCTTGGAGCTTCAAATTTCAAATTAATTCGAATTTCTTACAACTCGGTTTGGTTCATTTACACTCCTAATATGGCTAGCTGGACAACCGAACAATGTGGTTTAATTTATTCAGACCCGAGTCTAATATGAGCAAATGTGTTGGACTCAGTCCATAATACCAGTAAATGCAATAATCTTAATTTACACTCTAACATTGGATTCAATAATTTATACTTTTTTACTCAAAGATTTGGATTTGAATTCTCTTATTTCTAATATTAAAAAAAACATTTGGATTTGAATTCTCTTATATCTAATATTTTTTATTAAAAAAAAAAACCCTAGTTTAATTGTTATCTATTTCAAGTTTTTAGAAAATTTACACTTCCTCCTTGACAATGGTATCAACCCCTTAAATAGATATTTTAAGTTTTTAATAGATGTGAGTGTACATTTTGAGTTCTTTAGGGAAGCATACATTTTTGAAAGAGATCATAATTATTATATTTATATACCTTGTTAAGGGGATTTTTGTAATTCTGATCCCTACTTTTTCAAGTTTATCTCTTCTTTCAAACCGTTGTTGCCTTGGCTCGGCTGGTCCAACTTGGAAATGATACAAGGGCAACAATCTTGGTGGTTGGTAGAGGTGGCCCCCCCCATTAACGGAAGCCTGAGGCCCATAAATCAAGGGTCTCACTTTTGACTGCCACCGATTTCCATTTACTACCGTTGAGTTTGATTCGAAAAATTCGAAGAAAAATCACTTAAAATAATTTTTTTTTAAGTTTTAAAATTTTATATAATTTGTTATGTTTTTATGTAATTTGTGTTATGTTTATATGTAAAAAGAATACATAAATATATGATAACTTTCAATTTACATAAATACATGACATATCTTTTAATGGTTTATGTAATTTGTTATGTTTATATGTAATTTGTTATATTTATATATAATTATCATGTTTATATGTGATTTGTCATGTTTTATATGTAATTTATCATGTTTATATGTAAAAAAAATACATCAATACATAACAACTTTCAATTACATAAATACATAATAATATCTTTTAATAATTTATATAATTTTATCATATTTATATATAATAAAATTTATCATAAATTCATCATAAAAAGCTTACCCTAAAACTTTCCGTTTGATTCACTGAATGAATTGAGTAGTTATTCGATTTAAATGACATATAGAGAACATTTATATAATTTGGGTTGTTGCATGAAATAGTGGAGCAATGATATTATTTTGTTTAATTGGTTAAAAAATACTTAAAAAATAGGTATAGAAATACTATTTTGCCTTTGAATTAAATTATTATATTTGATTTATTAAAATTAAACTTTTAATCTATTATAAAATATTATTAATATATTCAAAAATAATATTTATTAATATATTACATTTTAATATATTATTATAAATAAAATTTTAATATTATATATGAAAATATATTTTCATATTTTATATTTAATAATATATTGAAAATATAGTTAAAAATAATATTATCAATATTATATTTAAAAATATCATTCGATTAATTTTTTAAAATTTAATAAGATTTAAAAATATTTTTTAATATTTTATATTTAAAAATATAAATTAAAATAATCTTTATTGATTTATTTAATAAATAGTTAAAATTTTCTCTCTCTACCTCACACCTTCTCTCTCTAAAACTTCATCTTCTTCAACCATGTTCTTCATTTTTCTAGAAAACCATCGCCATTTCCAGATTCTGACGACCTTCGCCACCATACACTGTTGTTCGCTGCCACCAATCGCCAGTGGCCAATGATAGTTTAATCCCAAATTTTCACCAAAATAGCTCTTGGCCTCCTTCTTTCGATTCTCTAATTATTTTTTCCTAAATCAAGCCTTAAAATCATAAATATTAACCTAAAGCTCGCGACAAAAAAACCCCCAAACTCCTCCTTCCACCTTTATTTCGGGCTTGTTTTTTCAGTATGTTTTTCCCCTCCATTTGATCTTCATCCCCACCAAATTTCGAACTCCAAAGCCTTCTAGATCTACTCAAACCCGAAATCCTAGGAGAGAGAAAATTTTGCTCTCCCCTTTTTTTGCTTTTTTTCTCTTCATTGAGGTGGTTGTTCTTGACCGGAGATGGTTCTAGCAACTTCTGTAATTAACTTTCTCTCTCTTTGAATAATGGCGGAATGGAAGCCATTTCGCTGAACCAAACATGCTATAAAGGTGCATATGGATTTCGTCGCGCCCTCAGTACGATCGAATCCAGCGCCTTTTCAGTGGGATGCATTTGGAACCGGTGCAGTGAAATCCCACTGTCCCTTCAATTCTCAACCGAAGGGAAGAAGGTCCAGTTAGCAATTGAACCTTCCATTTTGAGATTTGTTTTTTATTTTCTCTTTTTATTTTTTTTTAAAATGTAAATGATTTAATTATTTTATTTTTATTTTGTTAATTTAAAAAAAAATTATTTAAAAGCTTTTAAATATTTATTTATTTAATATAATAAATAAATTTATATAATTATATAATAATTAGTTAATTAATTAAAATATTTAAATAATATATTTTAAATTTTTAAATTTTAAATATTATTAAAATATATAAAAGATAATTTATCAATATACTCTTACATTAATGTTTTTAATAGTAATTTCATTCTCACCTAACCGCCATCGTTGTTTTTGCATCTAAACACATATCCCATCATTAATTTTAATTTTCTCGTTACAATACTCAATCTCACTATTACAATAACTAATCTTACCGTCACCATTATTTTTAATCTTGTCATAACCAATTTCATCGTTCATTCAAATAAAATCTAAATCTATTTTTGCTGGTGCAAATAAATTTGAAAGAGAATTGGGTAGAGGCTCAATGTTGTTTCAAAGCTTTGGCTAATTTAATCGAATCAAAATCGAACAAAATTCTAAAAACTCGGTTTGAACATATTTATTACTAAAGCTCACTTAAATTTAATCGAGCGGAACCTAAATAAATCAATACTCGGCTCGGCTTGATTCATTTAGTGCAAATTTGTTGGATATGATGACATCAGCTGAACCCCAACAAATGAAATTACGATATAATAGTATTAATGGTTTTTAAATTTTATGACATATTTTATATTGATCCCTAAATTTCAAAATTTATCAATCAGATCTTCGATCTTATAATTTTGTATCAAGGTGATCCTTCTATTAGCAAAACCGTTAAAAAAGGCATTAAATGACAAATAGCATGTGACGTGTAAATTATAAAATTGCCATCCTGCTAATGTGGTCTTTTTTTTTTTTTTTTTTTGAGTTAATAGCATCAATGGTCCTCAAGTTTTAGGGCATATTTTATATTGGTCTTTAAATTTCAAACGTATCAATCAGATCATGTTATATTAATTTTTTTCCTTTATTCTTTTACAAATTTTATATTTTCCTTTCTTTTTTATAAATAAATATAAAAAATAAAAAGTAATTTATATTATAATTTAAATTAATTTTTTGAAAATATAATTAATTTATAAACATATAAAATATTTATTTAAATTAATTTTATAAAAACTATTTTTAATTTTTTGTTTCTTTTCTTTTTCCTCTTTTTATCATTTTATATTCTTTATAAATAAACTAAAACATAAATAATAATTTATATTTATTAAATTAATTTTATAAATATTAAATAATTTATTAAAAATATAAAATATTTATTTACATTAATTTTATAAAAATTATTTTAATTTTTAATTTTAATTTTTTACTTTTTTATCTTTTTTCCTTTCCTTTTTTTCTTGTTAATAAATAAATACATTGAAGAAAAATAATAATTTATAATATAATTTAAATTTAAAAAGAAAATAATTTATAAAAAAATAAAAAAATATTTGTTTACATTCATTTATAAAAATAAATTTTCTTTTCATTTTTATTTTCTGTTATTAATAATTAAATAAAAATTAATTATTTTGTAATAATTAAATAAATTATAAAAAATAATATATTTATTTTAATAAATAAAAAAGTTATTTTCCTTTTTCTTCTTTTTTTCTTTCCTTTTATAAATAAATTAATTTTGTAAAAGATTAAATAATTTATCAAATATAAATATTAATTTATATTAATTTTTTTTTATAAATATATTTTCTTTTTCTTTCCTTTTTTAATTTGAATCCCCACCGCTAGTTCGATCCTACGATGGATCAGACTGCCATTCATAACGCTTGATACGCATTGTAAGAGGCTAAATTTGATCCCTCACGCTAGATCGAAGAGGGTCCGATTTGACGTTTTATGGTAGATTAGTTACCGCCTCAACTCAACACTGGAGTCAACATAAAAATATAAAATTTTAATTAAATGAATGTAAATAAATATTTCATATTTATAAATTATTTAAATTTTCATAAAAAATAATTTATTTAGAAAAATAAAAAGGAAAAAAGAAAAAGGAAAATAAAATATATTTTTTATTATAAAATTAATGTAAATAAATATATTATATTTTTATAAATGATTTTATTTTTGAAATTTTAATTATAATATAAATTATTTTTATTTATTTATAAAGAAGAAAAAGGGGAAATGAAAAAAAAATATATTTTTATAATTTTAATGCAAATAAATATTTTCTATTTTTTATAAAATATTATTTTTTATAAAATTAGTTTAAATTATAATATAATTATATTTATTTATTTATAAGGAGGAGAAAAAATAAAAATATAATAAAAAAGAATAAAATATAAAATATTTTATTGTTACTTTTTTATAAAATTAATTTAACTAAATATTTTATATGTTTATAAATTAATTATATTTTTTAAAAAATAATTTAAATTATTATATAAATTAATTTTATTTTTTGTAATTATTTATAAAAAAGAAAAATATATAAAATTTGAAAAAGAATAAAGGAATAAAGGAATAAAAAGACAAAAATAAATTAATATAAAAGGATTTAATTGATACGTTTTGATGTTATGCACTAAAACTTGGGGATCATTGGTGCTATTAAAGCAAGAAAAAAGACAAAAAGAAGAACCACATTAGCAGGATGGCATTTTTAAAATTTACACGTCACATGTCATCTGTCATTTAACGCCTATTCTAACGGTTTTGCTAACAGAAGGACCACATTGATACAAAACTATAAGATTAAGGATCTGATTGATACATTTTGAAGTTTAGGGACCAATATAAAATATGCCATAAAATTTGGGGATCATTGATGCTATTAACTCTGAAATTAATTTGCAAACTCTAATTAGATAGGAGATTGCTATGCATTAAGGAAAGAGTTAATAGCACTAATGGTCCCAAATTTTAGGGCATATTTATATTGGTCCCCAAACTTCAAAACATATCAATCAGATTCTCGATCTTATAGTTTTGTATCAATGTGGTCCTTCTGTTAGCAAAATCGTTAAAGTAGGCGTCAAATGATAGATGACATGTGACGTGTAAATTACAAAAATGTCATCTACTGATGTGGTCATTCTTTTTGTCTTTTTGTCTTGAGTTAGTAGCACCAATGGTTTTCAAACTTTACAGCATATTTTATATTGGTTTTCAAATTTCAAAACGTATCAATCAGATCCGTTATTCATTATTCATTTTTATATTTTATATTTTCCTTTCTCTTTTTTATGAAAAAAATAAAAAATAATTTATATTATAATTCAAATTATTTTTTTGAAAATATAATTACTTTATAAACATATAAAATATTTATTTAAATTAATTTTATAAAAACTATTTTTAATTTTTTTTGTTTCTTTCCTTTTCCTTTTCCTTTTTCTCTTTCTCTTTCTCTTTTTCTTTTTCATTTTATTCTTTATAAATAAACTAAAACATAAATAATAATTTATATTATATTAAATTAATTTTATAAATATTAAATAATTTATTAAAAATATAAAATATTTATTTACATTAATTTTATAAAAATTATTATAACTTTTTTTTAATCTTTTTTATTGTTAATAAATAAATAAAAAGAAGAAAAATAATAACTTATAATATAATTAAAATTAAAATTTAAAAATTAAAAATTAAATAATTAACTAATTTATAAAAAATATAAAAATATTTATTTACATTAATTTATAAAAAAAACTTTTCTCTTTTATTTATTGTTATAAATAATTAAATAAGAATTAATTATTTTGTAATAATTAAATAATTAATAAAAAATAATATATTTATTTTAAGTAATTAAAAATGTTATTTTCTTTTTCTTCTAAATAAATTAATTTTGTAAAATATTAAATAATCTATCAAATATACATATTTATTTACATTATTTTTTTGTAAATATATTTTATTTTCCCTTTTCTTTCCTTTTTGAATTTTTTTTCTTTTTATTCTCCTCATTTAACTCTCGCCGATCGAAAAGAGAAATTTGAATCTCCCGCCAGTCCGGCCCTGCAAAGGATCAAACTGCAATTCATAACGCTCGATAGATATTGCAAGAGGCCAAATTTGATCCCTCGCGCTAGATCGAGGAGGATCCGATTTGACGCTTTATGACAGATTCGGTCAAAATTAATTTATAAACATATAAAATAAAAAAGAAATTAATTAATTAATTAATTTTTTTTAAATATAATTAATTTATAAACATATAAAATATTTAGTTAAATTAATTTTATAAAAACATACAATAAAATATTTTATTTCTTCTTTATTATATTTTTCTTTTTTCTCCTCTTTATAAATAAAAAATAATAATTATATTATAATTTAAACTAATTTTATAAAAAATATAAAATATTTATTTGCATTAATATTATAAAAATATTTTAAGTTTTTTTACTTTTTACTTTTCCCTTTTTCTTCTTTATAAATATATAAAAATAAAAATAATTTATATTATAATTTAAATTAAATTTTCAAAAATAAAATAATTTATAAAAATATAATATATTTATTTACATTAATTTTATAATAAAAAATAAATAAATAAATTTTATTTTCCTTTTTCTTATTTCTTTTTCTAAATAAATTATTTTTAAAAATATTAAATAATTTATAAAATATAAAATATTTATTTACATGCATTTATTTATATTTTTTATGTCGACTGCAATTCTGAAGTTGAGGCGGTAACTACCTTGACCGAATCTGTTATAAAGCGCCAAATTAGACCCTTCTTGATATAGTGCGAGGGATCAAATTTGGCCTCTTGCAATGTCTAACGAGTGTTACGAATGGTAGTATGATCCTTTGCAGGGTCGAACTGGCGGTGGAGATTCAAATTTCCCTTTTTCGATCGACGAGTGTTAGGTGGAGAGAATATAAAAAAAAATTAAAAAAGAAAAGAAAAAGGAAAATAAAATATATTTACAAAAAAATTAATGTAAATAAATATTTATATTTGATAAATTATTTAATCTTTTAGAAAATTAATTTATTTATAAAAGGAAATAAAAAATAAAGAAGAAAAAAGAAAATAACTTTTTTAATGAATTAAAATAAATATATTATTTTTTATTAATTATTTAATTATTACAAAATAATTAATTTTTATTTAATTATTTATAACAGTAAATAAAAAAGAAAAGAATTTTTTTTATAAATTAATGTAAATAAATATTTTATATTTTATATAAATTATTTAATTTTTTTAATTTTAATTATATTATAATTTTTTTTTGTATTTATTTATTAACCAGAAAAAAGAGAAAAGAGAAAAAAGTTAAAAAAAAAAGTTAAACTAATTTTTATAAAATTAATGTATATAAATATTTTATATTTTTACTAAATTATTTAATATAAAATTAATTTAATATAATATAAATTATTATTTATGTTTTGGTTTATTTATAAAGAATATAAAATGAAAAAGGAAAAGGAAAAGGAAAAGAGAAAAAGAAAAGAAACAAAAAATTAAATATAGTTTTTATAAAATTAATTTTAAATAAATATTTTATATGTTTATAAATTAATTGTATTTTCAAAAAAATAATTTAAATTATAATATAAATTATTTTTTATTTTTTGTATTCATTTATAAAAAGATAAAGGAAAATATAAAATATTAAAAAAAGAAAAGAATAAATGATCTGATTGATACGTTTTGAAGTTTGAGGGCCAATATAAAATATGCTCTAAAGTTTGGGGACCATTGGTGCTATTAACTCAAGACAAAAAGACAAAAAGGAAGACCACATCAGCAGATGATATTTTTGTAATTTACACGTCATATGTGTCATTTAATGCATAGTCTAACGGTTTTGCTAACGGAAGGAGCACATTGATACAAAACTATAAAATCGAGGATCTGATTGATACGTTTTGAAATTTGGGGACCAATATAAAATATATTCTAAAATTTAGAGATCATTGGTGCTATAAACTCTTAAGGATATGCAAAAATACTATTTTTTGTGTTTTTTTTTTTGTCTTAGAGTTATATACTCTTTTTTTTTTAACACTTAATTTTATTTTTTTTACTTTTTAACATTAAAAATCATAAAACGTCAATTTTATGAAAAAAAAATTTAATATTAAAAACACAAAAATCCACATGTTTTCTTTAATTTTATGAAAGAAAAAAAAAAAAAAGAGATTAAAAATTTAGGTCGAAAAGAGTACATCCAGAACAAAAAACCAATTAGGTGAGTAGAATTACTGTTAAAATTTTTTGGATAGGATGTTGAATCGAAGTGATTTTTGATTCAATCAGTTCAATATGATCAATTAAAAGATTAACATTTTATTTTTTATTATTAAATAAATATTAAATATAATAAATATTTAACAAAACATACATTTGACCTGGCAAACCACATATAAAGAGAAAATTTTGAAATTTAAAATAATAGAAAATATCAAAATTGATTCAACATCAAACCAGCTGGATCTAACCGAATTCAACCGGGTATTTCATTAATTCTTGAATGGTTCGATGTTTTCTCGTTTTATGTATGTTATCGAACCTGAATATTCGATCCGACTTTTTTATTCACCCACTAAAACGCGTCCATTACATTACTTTGAGAAGTGGAGTGGGATATATCGTTACTGAAAAAAAAATATATCTTCTCATATTCCATGGAAACTTTATCATTAAAGAAGTTCAATAAATTAAGATTCCTAGTACTTACATTACATGGGCTAAATTTGGTTTTACATCCTTTTAAAAACTTCCTTTAATTAACACTGGTTATGGCACCTTGGCACTAAAAATCTTTCTCAAATTCGGGCTCAATATTGGTATATCTGATAATTTATATATTTGTGTCGTATTTATATATTTTATCGTATTATAATCGTGCTTAATTTATTTTATATTTATATAAATTTTGAAACGTTAATAATTCGTATTATATAGATTTTGAGACATTTGTGTATTCGAGTCATGTTCATGTTATTTTTTCGTGTCGTATTTGTGTTGTGTCTTTAATATTTTTTCTATATTGTATTCGTATCGTGTAATCGTGTCGCGTCCAAATTATCCAAAATAAATATTGGCATGCAGCCTAACCTTTTTCTTTTTAATCAGAATCGAACCTTTGTTTTCCACGAGCGCCTTCCATTTTTCTCAAGTACAAAATTGAAATATTTGTTTTTCCAATTTAAAATCTTTATTAAAAGTTTCGAAATTCCAATCATCCTTTTCATCCGTTTTCAACCACTTAAAAGGTAAATGTAAAGTTTGTGTTAATGTTTATAATAAAGAACTTTTATCTTCGTAGTAATGCTAATCAATAACCATCATTCACTTTATATCAATCTCGATTTAATTTAATTGATTCATGCAAGAGATGACATTTAGTAATTTTAAAATTAAAATTTTAATATTTGCAATTTTTTTTTTATTTCAGACTGTAGGCCTCTTTTGTAAAAAAAAAAAACAAAAAAATTATAATTCAAATTCAAAATTTAATTGTATATATCTTTAATTGTATTTGAACTAAATTCAAGTAATCATTGTATGAAACTATTCCTCTTTCTTTCATCTTCATTTTTGATAAGCACAAAATTCATAATTTAAATTTCATTAATGCTACATTTGAAAACATGAATTTAAAAATTTAGATTTGGATTTTATTTTTTATATAAATTGTGAGAATGAAATGCATACATTATGTATAAATTAGTTAAGATTCAATATGATTATATATTTGAAAGGTATAAAAACATGAATTTTAAATTGACAAATATCTATAGGTATTTCAAATTCACCATTAAATAGGCATCTAACAAATCCATGAATTTGAAACATAATCATGAATGTTACATTTAGATATGTTTTTTTAACAATTTATACCATTTTTGGAATCGAAGTTCCCAAACGCAACCTAATAAAGCCTTGTTTAACATTGTTGTTGATACAACTTTTGAGGTCAAAAGCTGCGTTTCACCGCAAAGATAATGCTAAACGGGTAAAAAAATTTGGCTTTTGAGGTTAAAATCATGATTTGGCAACCCAATTAAAAAAATTTAAAAATGAAGATTTTGCGATTTGGAATAAAATAGTTTTAGTATACTCACATCTCTAAATTTTTATTATTTTAAAAATATAATTTTTGACATTTTAATTCGTCACAATATTTTTTTACAGCAATATCAAATATTTAAAAGTTTTTAAACTATTTTTTCACCAAATTTTTTCAACCAAAATTTTTTCAACAACAAAACTAAACTTGTCCTAGATAATATAAAGAACTGAATTACGGATGGAAAATATATGGGCACATGGATGCTTACTGAGACTAGAGGTGTAAACGAGACACTTGTGCTCGCAAGCTACTCGAGTTCGACTCGAAAAAAACTCGAATTCGGTTCGGTCATTATCGAGCCGAGCTCGAGCAGCTCGAGCTATCGAGCGAGCCGAGTTCGAGTATCTTAATACCCGATTCGAGCAGCTCGCGAGTCTAATCGAGCTTTTTTTTTTTATAATATTTTTATTATTAACTTACTATTTTACCCTTAATATATATATATATATATATACATACTTAAAAACCCTTAATTCGAGCTCGAGCTCGAGTATATAAACGAGCCTAATCGAGTCGAGCTCGAATAGTTCGATTTTATCTCGAGCGGAGCTCGAGCTTTAAAAATGATACTCGATCGAGCTCAAACCGAGCTTCGAGCTTCGAGCCTCGAGTTTCGAATCGAGCTCGAGCTCGAGCTTCTCAGTATTCGAGCTCGACTCGGCTCGATTACAGCCCTAACTGAGACCACAAAAAACACTGTCTGGTTGTATGAATTCTGAAGCAACAAACCAAACCAAACCAAAACAAATCCTTTGTCTTACCAGTTACGTACTTCAATCAAGATAATTTGAAAGCTTTCCTTAATTTCCACGTTAAAGAAAATTGGACACTTTGACGCAAACCCACCTCTAGATTTTTTTTCTTTTTCTTTCTGCTTTGTCAATGAAATTGAATATTTTCATTTATCCAAAAAAAAAAAAAAAAAAAAAAATTGAATACCAGATTTAGTTTCAAAATAGAAATGGGAAAACTGCATTCACCAGGGAAAAACTAATAGTAACGAGATTGAACATTGATCATTAATAACAAAATGATACATGATCAATTAAACTACAAAAAGTAATTAATTTTCTTTTGAAGTTGTAAATAATTAACATTCTTTGAATAAGAGAAAAGCGGTTTTAGTACCCACATAGTTCCTAATGAAAAAAGTAAATTGATCCCTATACTGTAAAAGTGAGTAATTTAGTCCTGTACAATTGAAATATGTGCAAATAAATAAAATTGATAACGGTTTTAATGAAAACCGTTAAAATGCTGACGTGGACTCGTAAAATCTAATAGATTTAGATATATTTCAAGTCATATTTTATTCCTAGTCATTAATTCTGTTAGATTTTATGAGTCCACATCAACATTTTAACGGTTTTTCATTAACATTGTTATATATTAATTTTACTTATTTGCACCTATTTCAATTGTATAGAGACTAAATTACTCATTTTTACAGTACAGGAACTAAATTACTCTTTTTATTATAGTACAAGAACTATGTAGGTATTTAAACCGAGAAAAGCTGGATAGCTAAAGGGTGAGCTTAAGATCTAATCCATCATCTTCTTCTTGTTTCTTCTTGTCATCTTTCTTGTTGTATGGGCTTGGAAAGATTATAGCTGGTGGCCTCCGAAACTCAATCTCCTCAGTAAAATCTGCCCATTCAAAAGTTGGAACCCAACTTGACTGCTCATCATTATCTAGCCTCCTTATCTTGTTTTGCTTCTTACTCTTAATCCTCTCCTCCCTTTGTCTCAGCTCATCTTTTCTCTTATTAACCGCCTCCTGAAAATTCCTTATCAGGGCAAAGAACTGCTCCATCTTCTGATCTTCTTGCTCCTCATGATCTTCACCATTGCAGACATGAACTCTCTTCTTGGTTGCCATTTGAAAAAGAAAAGAAAAGAAAAAAACAGCGGAAAATTCAGAGCTAGCTAGGTCCAAAAGATTCAAAAAGGCTCCTTTTTTTCTTCTCCAATCCTTGGTAACTGTAGGCTGAAACAGCGTGTACAAGTTTTTCTCGTGTTTTTTTTTCTGCTCACATAATACTTAGACTTTCAAATTTGGGCACCTATTTATACAACAAGGGGATTTGGCCATCTGGGTTAGATTAAAAAGACTGACTTGCCCTGCCGGCCAAACTGATCAGGGTCTACGAAGCATCTATACGGACATATAATACGGATATGACATGATACGGATATGATAATACGAAAATTTTTAAAAAATTAAAACACATATATGACAAAATACAAGAATAAAAAATATTTTTTATATAATAATAGACAATAAAAATATAAAATTGATACTTTTCAATCAAATATTAACATGCAAATAGCATTTTAATTTTTTTTTTAAAATTATTTTTGAATTTAAAAGTTTGAACATTAAAAAATTGATTAGAACATTAAAAAAATCCATTAGAACCAAATTATTCATTGATATTGAAAGAAAAATGCAAAAACCAAAAAAAAAAATATTGTGTGTCCAAACATGTTCAGTCATATCTTAATTATGTTTAACCGTTTCTAATTTTATTTTTATTTTTTGATGTATCTTCAAGTGTCTGATACATATTCAATCAGAGATTGTGTTCAAATAAAACACGTGTTCGACACATGAATACTCCTAAAGTCTTCGTGCTTCGTATATCAGGCAGGGTTAGGTTGATTATCTGGGTGAGTGGGTCCGGTCATTTAGAAAACCCAGCGCACGGCGCACTTCATGGGGCGTAAAAGTAAAACGCGAAATGACGCGTGGACTGAAGTTGGTTCACTTGGTGACGTGTGATGTTGATGGCATGGCAACGTAAAGCGTTGCAAGAATGTTGACGTAACTCAGATGACGCAATATCAAACCTTAAACAAAGGGTTGCTTGCATTTCGCGCTACCGACATAGTGATAGCTGAATTCGCAATTTGCAATTATTTTCACCACTAAACCCACATTCCACTTGTCCCCACAATCTATAGCATTTTTATGCTGCCGCCAAGAAAGCATAGAATAAAGGGTTAATTTGAAAAACATATCTTCAATAATTATTTTATTTTTAAACAATTTAATATGTTAAAATTATTTTTTTAAAAAATAAAAAATTATTAGAAAAATTATTATAAAGATAAAATTGTCTTTAATGAAAAAAATCTCTTTTTTCTTTCTTTTCTCATTAAAAAAATATTATTCTTTTAAATTTTAATTGAAAAATTAATTATTTTAATATTTATTTTTTAAATTTAAAAAAAATAAAAAAATTTAATTTTAGAAATATTATTTTTATTATTTTTTTAAAATTTTTTAATTAAAAAAATAAAAATATTTATTTTTTAAAAATTAAAAACATTTATTTTCAAAAAATTTATTTTTTAATTAAAAAAATAAATTAAAAAAATAAGAGGAGAAGAGAGGAAAAGTTTTTTTATCAAGATAATTTTGTCTTTACAATTTTTTTTAATAATTTTTTATTTCTCTTTTTTAAATAAATTTTACTTATTATATTATTTAATAATTATTGTATTGTTGATGGTATGTTTTTCAAATTTACCATAGAATAAAATGTCTCGTCTTTTTCAAAGAATAAAACAGCTACCCAAAGGCCAAAGGTGAATGTAAAAGGTAAAGAGTCAAGTTGGAATGAGTTAGGTTTAAATAATAAAAATATATATTTGTTTAGATTCCATCAGTTTGTAATTAAAAAATATATATTTGTTTAGATTCCATCAGTTTGTAATTAAAAAAATTATTTTTATTTTTATATTTAATATTTATATATTTTTATAATTTAAATTTAAATAAAAAATATTTTATTAATTAAATAATAATTTTAATAATATTGTATCAATTTGAATTTTAAAAATCTTATTTTATATCCAACCTATGAATAAGACTAATCTTCACTTGCTGAAGAAAAAAAAAAACAACTCGGAAAAGCTGTTTAGATGAACAAATTATGAATTTATAAAGTCAATCTCAAATATTTAATTTAATAATTCATTTATGCTTTTTTATTTAAAAAATAAAATCTGAATTCTCTTTCTTTAAATAAAAAAATAAAATAACGATAAGTATAGATGAATAATAATCTATAAATAATTGACAACATTAAAATGATTGTTTCAAAGAATTAATTTCATCCCTAAAGCCACGGTGACAATTATCACTTATTGGATGGAAGTTTCTTGATGAATTTGAATTTTCTAGATAATAACTTAAGTATATCATTGAAATTTTTTGATATGGATGATTTTAACCTTGGTAAAGGGTTTCACATGGCTTCTTGATTTTCAGAACAAGATCAATGACAGCGATTTCATACCTAAAAAGCTTATAAGAGACTAGGATCAATTTTTGGGTTAAAATTGAATTTTAATCAAAATAATTTAATTAAAATGATTTAATTATTCTGATTATTCGATTAAGTTCGAAAATAGGCTCGGTTAATTCAATTAATTTGATTAGTTAAGATTTTGAAATTTCTTAATCGATTTGACATTATCATTTATTTTTTTTTCCATAAGCATAAGATAAAGCTCAATATGCATATAATCATTTATATAATCGATCCAATATATAAGCTCACCACGATGTAAGTCTATGATGTCATGTTCATCAAATAAATTTTAACTAAAATAGTCTAAAAAAAAGTAAAATTTAATGTATGAATTTATAGGCTCAAAGTTTAATTAAATTTCGGTTAAATCAGTTAACTAATTGAATTAACCGATGCAATTGGTTATCACTTATCAATACGATTAATAAAATATATTTCAATTAATTCAATTTTTGAAAATTTCTAATCGAATTAACCGATTACTCTAAAAAGTTTAGGAATTATTGGTATTTAAGGTGATATTTAATAAATTAAAAAATTAAGCAAGAAAAAAATTAAATATTGAATTTTTAATAATGAATTGAATTATAAAAATTGTTTGGTATTTTCTATGTATGAATTTTGATTTGGATGATTTTAACTTTGGAAATTATTTTATTAATTATTTTTATTTTAAATGATTTATTTAAAGGAGTTGATCCGCACATTTATTAGCGGGTCGATTTAGGATTCGTACCTAATCTATTCGGGAAAAAAGTTAAAAAAAATGAAAAAATAAACTTGCTGTTAACCTATACGAGAAAATTGATCCTACGAGAAAATAAAATACAAACCACAATTTTATTTTCTTATTTATTAATTTTCTACCTCCTATAAATAAAAATATACACTAAGATCTAAATTGTTTTAAAATAATGTTTGAAAATGTATATGTGTTACATAATTTATAAATAAACAAATATCAATAATTTAATTTTCGTAATTAACAAAATATAATTATATTAATATTATTACAATTTAAAAATAAAAAATAAAAAATTTAAATAAAAAATTATTATTTAATAAAATATAAATATAAATTAATTTATTATTATTAATTAATTAAAAACTTTTAAAAAAATAAAATAAAAATACCTCAACGAAAGCAGGATTTTTTTTTCTAATTTTATTAAAAATTCAGTCTTATATAAAATGTCCAGTTTTTTAAAGAATAAAACAGCTATCCAAAGGCCAAAGGTGAATGTAAAAGGTATAGAGGTATTGAGAGGTCAATTGGGTTAGGTTTAACTAAGAAAAATATATGTTTGTCTAGGTTCATCAATTTGTAATTAATTTTTTTTTATATTAATATATATAATTAAATGAAAAAAAATATTATTATTAATTAAATAATAATTTGAATTAGACTGTACCAATTCAGATTTCAAAAATCTTATCTCATGTCCACTCTGCAAATAAGGTTAGTTTTCACTTGCTGGAAAAAAACTTGAAAAAGCTGTTTAGATAAACAAATTTTGAATTTATAGTCAATTTTTTATAAGATATAAATGAAAAATCGACACTCAATATTTAATTTAATAATTAATGTATGATTTTTAGAAAGTAAAATGTGAATTCTCTTTCTTTAAATAAAAAATAATGTAATGATAAATTTAGATAAATAATCTATAAATGATTGACAACATTAAAAATGATTGTTTCAAAGAATTAATTTCATCCGATGAATTTGGGTTTCCTAGATAATAACTTAAGTATATCATTGAAAATTTTTGATATGGATGATTTTAACTTTGGAAATGGGTTTCACATGGCTTGTTGATTTTTGAAACAAGATCGATGACAGCGATTTCACACCTAAAAAGCTTATCAGAGATTAGGATGAGCAATTTTATCTTAAAATCGAATTAATCGAAATAATTTATTAAAATAATTTGTTATTTTGATTAGTCGATTAAATTCGAAAGTCTGTTTGGATAATTCAATTAATTTTATTAATTGTGATTTTGAAATTTTTTAATTAGCTAATCGAATTAACTGATTTAACATTATACATTTTTTTTTCGTAAGCATAATTCTTTAAAGATATCAATATGTATATAATCATTTGTACAACCCATAAACAAGCTCACCATCTATACCTTATTAATAAAAATAAACCCTTAATGAGGTTTTAGCTTGACACGTGTCAAGCTCCTTGGTTTGACATGTGTTGAGTTTTTTTTTTTTTTTTTTTAAATGATGTATTTAAATATATTAGTCTACACGATGACTCTCGGATTGATTTAGGATTCATACTCGATTCGTTCAGAATTTTTTTTATTAATTTTTTTTTTACTTTTTTAACTTTTTATTTTATTTTTAAATAATGTATTTCAAAGGATTGATTTATACGTTGACTCGCGGATCGATTTAAAATCCGTACCCGACCCGTTCTAGAAAAAAGGTTAAAAAAATTTATTTTATTAATTATTTTTATTTTATTTTTAAATAATTTATTTATAGGAGCTGGTCCGTACGTTGACTCGCGGGTCGATTTAGGATCCGTATCCGATCCTCTCGGAAATGAAGTAAAAAAAAAAAGACAAACTTGCTGCTAGCCAGTACGAGAAAGTCAATCTAACGAGAGAAGTAAATCTAAAGCACAATTTTATTTTAGTTATTTTTTACTTGAATAATTAAATATGCAAAATAAAATATAAAAATGAGTTAATAGTTCATTATTTAACAAAAAAAAGGGGAAAAAATTGATGTTAATATATGTGAGAAAGTCGATCCAACAAAAGAATAAAATACAAATCATAATTTTATTTATTTTTATTATTTTTTACCTCCTATAAATGAAAATATATACTATACAATAAGGTCTATGTATTTTTTTAAAAATGCATATAAATAACACTTGAAAATATATTTGTATTACGTTATTTATAAACAAACCATTATTATAAATTTAATGAGTTAGTAGTTCATTATTTAACAAAAAAAAGGGGAAAAAAATTGATGTTAATATATGTGAGAAAGTCGATCCAACAAAAAAATAAAATACAAATCATAATTTTATTTATTTTTATTATTTTTTACCTCCTATAAATGAAAATATATACTATACAATAAGGTCTATGTATTTTTTTAAAAATGCATATAAATAACACTTGAAAATATATTTGTATTACGTTATTTATAAACAAACCATTATTATAAATTTAATTATCATAATTAATAAAATATAATTATATTAACATTAATATTATTATAATTTAAAAATAAAAAATTTAAATAAATATTTATTATCTAATAAAATTTAATTTATTATTATTACTCAAAAAATTATAAAAAAATTGAAAAAAACCCTGGCCAAGCGGGGGACTTAATTCTTGTGTTGTATAAACAAGCTCACCATACTGTAAGTCCATGATGTCATGTCCATAAAATAAATTTTAACTAAAATAGTCTCAAAAAGCAGAATTTAATGTAGAAATTTACGCTCAAAGTCTGATTAAATTTCGGCTAATTTAGTTAACTGATTGAATTAACCGATGCAATTGGTTATCGTTTAATTCATAAAATTTGGTCAATTTGATTAATAAAATATATAATTTTGATTAATTCAATTTTTGAAAATATTTAACCAAATTAACTGATTGCTTACCTCTATTAGAGACATGAGATTACTCTAAAAAGTTTAGGAATTATTGGTATTTAAGGTGCTATTTAATAAATTGAAAAATTAAGTGACAAAAAAATTAAATATTGAATTTGAATTATAAAAGCTGTTTGGTATTTTATTAAAAATTAAGTGATGAATATAAATATATTATTTGATAACCATAAATGATGAATTCTGAAAATTATTCATTTTTATATTTTTATCCTTACTTCCAATATATTTTATATTATTCCAAATAAAGTCAAATTCTTAATGACATATTTTGATTTGAATAAGAATATGAAATATTGAGAAAAAAAAATAACTATTAAATATAATAAATAATTCGATAACTTGAAATTAAATTATTTATTTAAGTGAACAATATATTCAACCATCAATATTAATTAAAAAGTTAATGATAAATTAAAAAATAAAGTAAATTATCAAAAATAATAATATTAATTAATGAGAAATAAAAAATAACAAAACAAACCATAAAATAACATATAATGCGTGTTTAAGTATTGTAATACTACTTCAAATTAAACATAAATACTAAAAATTCAAAGTAATCTTAATTTTTTGGCTATCATTTGAACCAAGCAAATCCTAACTGTTTGCTTTTGTGAAAGTGTCATTCATTGTTCCCTATATGCTTTGCTTTCATATAAAAGATGGTACAAGCAGCAATATCAATGGGTCAACCATTTTTAATGTTCCTATCTCATCTAGCTTCTGATTACATTTTTTTATGCTAGATTCATCGGATTGCTCCAAGGGTTTAAGCATATTGTTAGTATTTCTTTTCTAATAAAAAAGGCCTTAGTGGAGATTGAAGATCAAGATCAATATGTAACTCTGGATTTTCTACAATTGGTTGAACACTTGCTGAAGCCTTTTCAACATCATTTGTAGGCAACCTTGTTTATATGAGCCCCATGCTTCTTGTCCTATAGTTGCAATACCATCAAATAATGATCTCATCTCTTCGAAAAACTATAATCCAATGTATTGAAATTGTTTTGCATCTAGAACTTTATGTTATATACAATATGGTTAGCACTATTTTTGAATAATATTTTTTAATTATGTAAAATTGAAAGAATGATATCTTGATATACACTTTCCATTTTTCTACAATCCTATCAACAATGTTCGTTATTGGATTATAATCATGACCAGATGTTTCTATTAAATTAAACCACACTGTATATTTTTGTTTTAAATAATTCCACTGGTTTTTCAATTGATTTAGTGAATTTAAGATTTTTTTTTTCTCAAAACTTTTACAATCTTATCACATGATTAAATATGCAAACTACCTTTTTTTTTTCTAATGCATTTATTTGGTCAATGCATAAATCTAAAAATAGTTTCACTAGCGAGAAATTTTTTCAACCAACTCTTCCAATATTAAGAGAAGACATTCCTACACATAAGCATTTTGAAAAAAAAAAAACGATAAATCAATATTTAATATGTAGAGACTACAAACAAAAAACAATTTAATTGGCAATAAAATTTAGATTCTAAAAAATGCATTTAAGTAATTTTTATAAAATTTAAAATTATGTTAGCTTTGGCTTATACAATCAGATTCGAATCCCATTGCTTGCCATGTGACGTTATTAAAGTATAAATAATATGCTTTCTAAACCTACCAAAACAAAAGCTGATGTATAAGCCAAAAAGTGTTATGAATAACATTAGGAAGAATCTCTCTCTACCCAAACCTTTTGACAGCTTATTCTTAGGAATATATATGCTTTACAAAATATATATTTTTTAAATTTTGGAAAAAAAGTTAAAAAAAAAAATAGAGAATATTTAAAAGAGAATAAATAAAGCAAATAAGAAAATTTTATTTTATTTTATTTTGTAATTGGACTCTTTTGATATATTGGATCTAAACACTTACTCTTTTGATAAATTGAATCTATACTTCCTTTTGGAATTTGTTTTTTATTTTTTCATATTTTTTATTAACAGAGACTTCATAGAAGAGTTTGGTTTTTGTATTAAAAAAAAAAAAAAAAAGATGACGAAAACGAATGTTCAGAAAATCAATTTTTTTTTTTTTTTTTTTCAAAAACAAACATGAAAACAAAGAGAAGAAAAGTAAATCTTTTCCAAACTTTAATTTCACAAAAGCTTAAACTATTCTCTTTTGACATTACCTGATCTAGCAATCGTTTTTAGCTCGGGTTGGATCCGAATCTAACCCGGGCCATTTGCAACAGGGCCTGCTATTCCGCGGGCCTGACCTAAACCCTAATCCAGGGCCCTTTGGGCCAGTTGGCCAAGCAGACCAAACCAGGCCTGCTAGCTAGCCCAGCAAGGCCTGCTAAGGCCCTTCCCGTTTTGGGCCCAATAAGCCCAACAGGGCCTGCTACCAAGCAGGCCCATTCCCCAATCCTATTCTCCAAACCCTAGTAGCCTCTAAACCCTAGGAAAACCTAGCCCTGGCAGCCACCTTTCCCCAGGCAGCCACCCCTTTGCCACCACCACCTCCAACCGTAGCCCCTAGCCTTTGAAGCCAACACGCCACCCCAACCATCAGCCACCGCCACCCATACACGCAATTCCCGAAATAGCCCCTGTCTGTTAGCCTTTCCTAACACTCAACCGTAGCCACCCCCAGTAGCCCTTGCCTTAGACAACCCCCACACAACCCCCAGTTGCTTGCAAGCAACCTCCCCATCCCCGAATTCGGGGACCCAAGTCCCCAAACCCTAGGGTTTTGGGGGAACCCAAAACCCTTCAAAAAAAGAGGCAGAGGAGGCAAAAAAAAAAAGGCAGATGAGAAGAAGAAAAAAAAACCAAAAAACCACAATAAAAAAATACAAAAAAAAAACTCGAAACCAAAAGAAAGCAGATTCGGTTCTTTTTGTTTCAGATCGGGGACTTTAGAGGGTTTTGGGATCACTGGTGTCAGGTTTTGGGTTCGGTAGGTGTCATCGGAGGGGTCTCAGATTGGGCCAACGGAGGTATGGAGGGATCGGAAGTGGAAGGGTCTCGAAGATTTTGGCTCAGATCTACGGTTTAGGGTTTGGTTTCGATCAAAACCAGCAGAAGATCGTTGGAGAGGAGGAGGAACCGATCAGTTTCGGCCCGCGTCGGACCGGAGAGGAGCTCCGACAAGGAGGCCGACACGGTGGTCTGGTGCCGATTTCTGGTTTCGGCTTAGAGAGAAGGCAGAGCCTCTTTTTAGTGAGAGAGAGGGTTCTGAGGTTTTAAATTTTTTATATATATATATATAACGGTGCAAAACGCACCGTTTTGCTTGAACCCGAGCAAGGATCCGCGCGGGTTACCGGATCCGAACCCGAAACCCGCGCAATCGACCCGTTTCCAAGAAAAAAAGGGGTTTCGGGTCTGTCCATACCCGACCCAGGCCCCGATCCAAACTTCGGATCTGGCCCAGAAGGTGGCCTAACCCGCGCACCCCTGCCCCTGGGCCCAGCAGCCCAATTTGCTGACTTTGGGACAAAGAAGGAAGAAAAAAGGGAAAAAAAAGAAGAAAAAAGAAAAGAAAAGAAAAGAAAAGAAAAAAGAGAAAAAAAAAAAAGAAAAGAGCAAAGAAAGAAAGAGAAGAAAAGTCGGGCCCGAGCCCATCAAATTCAAAAAAAAAAAAAAACGTCAGGCCCAAAGGTAAAATTTGTTTTATTATTTTTTTATCATTTTTGTTTTTTTTGTTTTTACTAAAGCATATTTTAATATATTTTATTATTTTTGCATGTTTTTTTATTTTAAATATTATAATATATCTTAGTATCTTTTATTGTTTAGTGTATTGTGTATATTAATGCCATAACATGTTTTAATATATTTTTTGCCATCTTTGTTATTTAAAAAAAAAATATGGTAGTATATTTTAGTAATATATTATATTATTAGCATTTTAATATTATAATACGTTTTAATATATTTTGTTATTTTAATATGCTAGTATATTTTAACAATATATTATATTATTTGTGTCTCAATGTTATAGCATGATTTGATACATTTCATTGTTTGTACTCATTATGTATTTCAAATATCGAATCCTATTTTAATATATTACATCATCGATATCCATTATTTATTTAATTGTGTTAAAATATTTTAGTGTCATAAATATGAGTTTGTTGTAAGAAATTTAAGGTGTTATAGTGAGCAATTTATTTTCAAATAAACATAAGGACAGAATAAACACGGATTTACCGACGACGGAATTCAAAGGACGTCACGGTTGTGATTCCTAAGATATCCCGAGGTGAGAGAATTTTGCTAAGTATCACCACGAGTAGTGGGAGTATTTAGCGATATGCTCGACAGAAAAATTCGTTTTCACCTAAAAATGGAATTAGTCAAAATAAAAATAAATAAATAATGAATGTTACGTATTTGATATTTCGCCATGCTCGTGTTTTTGAATATTATGCTTCGTATGTTTAATCATATAATTAGGCCTTTATTCATACATGTTATATGCTAAATCGTGTGCATTCGATATTTAAATATTCACACCATTCGCATTTAAATAAAAATGGGTGAATACGGATTTACCGACGACGGAATTCGAAGGATATCACAGTTGTGATTCTTAAGATATCTTGAGGTGAGAGAATCTCGTTAAATACCACGAAAAGTGTTGGGAATATTTAATGAGTGTTCTCGATAAAAATTTGTGTTCGCTTTCAAAAAAAATAAAAACAATTCAAAAAGAAAATAAACATGTTTTTTAAAAAATATATAAAAATAAAAAGAGAATTATTTTTAAATATCGATGTCAATTCCATTAAATCGAGATTTAAGATAACACGTGATTAAACGGTATCGTTTTCTAAACGGGCGTTGCGGGGGTGCTAATCCTTCCCCGCACGTAACCGACTCCCGAACCCGATTTTGTTTTCTCTCTGGTTCAAAATGCGGACTTCGAAATTGATTTTTAAAAAAATGGTTTAATTAATTTTAAAATATTTTGCTAAAACCGGTTTTAATAGGTGGCCAATCACACCTAACAAAAAAAAAAAAAGATTGGTGGCGACTCCATTTTGTTTTCAAAATCGCCTTAGCTGTCGAAAACACCGTTATGACAGCTTGGCGACTCCACTGGGGACTTTTGAGAGTCGAGCCATAAATTAGTCATGTGTTATCTTAAAATCTCGATTCAATCGATTTAATCGGTCTTTAATTTTAATTCTCTTGTTCTTAATTTTCTTTATTTATTAATTCAGCTGTTTATTTATCGTCATCATTCTTTTATTTTTATTTTGCTTGCATTTATGCTTTGATATTTGTTGATTCTTTATTCTCGTTTTTTTTATATTATTTATTTATTCATTATATATATATTATTGATTCTAATAATTATGGGATGTTTAGAATAAAGAGTCGTAAACAAATAGTCGAAGGTTTGCTTGTTCCTTCTCATACACGGACACGTGCATTTCATACATAAGCTCTATACCCGAGCTATATCCCTTTAGGAAAAAGTAAAGTACCTACGCTCTCGTGAGGTAATAACCTCCGCATGGGCTAGTGAAAAATCTCTAGTTCAAATTTAACCCTTTCCTCTGGAAGCCTATAATGGGTAAGGATCGGGGTGCCTTGTTAGCCTTCGTAGGCGATAGCAAGGACCAATTTGAAGACCTTTAGATTACGAATCTGAACCTCATGTTAGAATGCCATGAGAAACCCACCCTAAGTAGAGCCTCTCTTACCCGATATCTAGAAGTTCACCCGAGATTAGGACACATGAAGGAACGCCTCTTACCTTTTACTACTTTTGTCTACTTTCGAACCACGAAGTGGGTAGTGACCGAAACGGCCCAAATGCCCGCATTGGTTCATTTCGCGACTCTTAGGGTGAACGAACACCCTAACTAAGTCTTTCGTAGGCAAGGACCGAAATTTTTTCAAAATGAGTTTTTCTCAAAATATTTGTTATTTTATGTAAATAAATAATGCCGAGCCTCTTTATTCATTTGTTCATTTGATCTTTGAATTCTTTCATGTGGTTATACTGACGAGTTTTCCTCTTATGTTGTTCTGCATAACTTACATTGGCATCACATTAGCATTCCACGTCGAGGTATTATTCTCAAAAGTATCTTTCAGCAAGTTAATTTTTCATGGAACCCATCGAGCGTCAGATTATCTCGTCATCCGTAAGCATCATGTGTGAATCGCCGGTAGATGTGCAAGCATGGGGCAAGAAATGTGCAACAGAAAGAAGGGGACTGTTTGATTGAAGGTTATGTCCCAAATCTACCCGAAAGAATAAATTTGGAACTCACACAGAATAACTTGACCGAGTTGGCCGACATTTGGGAACGAATGACTTGGGAAAGAAATAGGAAATTTTCAAAAAAATATGGCCAGATTGCTTCGCTCATCCAGTGGTAATTGAGGAGTCGATGATCAGAGTGGCTATCCAGTTTTGGGACCCTTCTTATAGGTGTTTTGCTTTTAACGGAGAGGATTTGACACCGACTGTAGAGGAGTACTCAATTCTTGTCGGGTTAGAGCTTCGTTTCCCAGATAAGGTGTACGTCAGAAAGCCAAAGTTGGGTTTTCGTAAGAAGTTGAAAAAGCTCATCAGGGTAGAATTAGGAGACCCAGATCTGAAACAAAAAGGGAAACATGTCTGCATTCCTTGGGATTTTTTTCGAAAATTCATTGAGGGGCACCTCGATGACGAGTAAGGGGTCACCGCTTTTGCTTTGGCTATTTACGGAATGGTAATTTTTCCTAAGGTTTTGGGGCATATTGAAGTAGCGGTGATAGATTTCTTCGAGCAAGTTGAGAACCACGCCAATCTTTCGCCGGCAATCCTGGCCGAAACCATAAGATCATTGAACTTTTGCCTCAAGAAATGGGAGGGTCATTTTGTGGGATGTGCGCCATTACTGCATATATGGCTCAAGAGCCACTTCGTGTGTGAAAATAGTGTTTTCTCCAAACCTTACCTAAAGAATTGTGCCCCTATTAAATAATTCTGTGAAAGCAAATGGCCGTAACCCAAATCCAAGAAAGAATGGTTAGCTTTCCTACGGTCGCTGACTAGTAAGCAAATAAGATGGATGGCGCCATGGATGCCTCATGGGCCAATGTTATACCGATGTGGAGAACCGTGGGTACAGCTTTTAGGACCATGGGGAGCAGTAAGTTATGCTCCACTGATGGTACTGAGACAGTATGGGGTAAAGCAATTCATCCCGGCTACGCACAGACTCGACCAGGTGGAATTTTCTTATAATGATCCGAATATGTCAAAAAGAGTGGAGCCAATTGTCCGAGCTTGGAAAGAAAACCAAAGAACGAGGTTAGGATCCCTCAGTGAGAGCGTCACTCCAAGATACCAAGTGTGGAGAGCAAATCGGGTCAACAATATGGTGCTTCCAGAGGAAAAGGTCATGTATCAGCCAAGTCCCGCTTCATCAAAGAGAATATCAGAACTCGAAATCGCTGAGCGAGGCTTCAGTATTGAAAGAAAGAAGATGAAACAGGAAAGTCAGAAGTTCCACAAGGAGGCCGAGAATTGGAAAGACAAGACTGAAACACAAGGGGTCAGAATCAAAAAAATAATAAAGGAACGTGACACTGCCTATGCCGATGTGAAAGACTTGCACTTGGAAAACAAGAAACTAAGGATACAACTGAAGGTCAGAAGTATACTCGGACCAACTTATAGGCGGGAAAGGGAGCTTAGTCGACTTCAGGAAGAAATAGAACAGTGGAAGGAAAAGGCACAAAAAAATGAGGCAAGAGCCGCTCGGCTTCTCGCGATAAGCAGAAATATAAGGACATGTACTCCCAGGCTTCTATGAGTTTAGCTGAGTCGCTGCAGATAAACGAGAAACTAAAGGCCGAGCTCGAGAGCAAGAGGGAGAGTTGTTCCCGGATACAAGAAGAGAGAAGTTTCCTACACCAAGTAATCCGAGACCTAGAACGACAATTATATAGCCAGAAAAATCACATCGACGAGATCGTGAGGGAATGGAGGGATAGAGAAAGTGATTGGATTTATGCATGTGATTTGGTTACGGATGCTAGCAAAAGATGGAAAGCCGAAAGTATGGGAAGGCAGCAATACATAGAACACTTGGGTGCAAAAATCGGCAAGGCCGTGAGAAAAGCCAGCAAGATGCTCGAGAAAGTGGAAGTCTTAAGGCAAAGAATCCAGCCAACTGGAGAATACGGACAGCAGTTGCTTAATTTTTTAAACGAAGCCAGAAACCAGTATAAGCAGATTAGCTGTTTTCATGGACACGATTCTAAGAAGTTATGTTGATGTAATGAAAACTATATGTGGGATCAATGAAAAATCAACTTCCTGAAATTTATCTTTGAGTATCTATACCTCGTATGCATTTTTTTTATTTGCTTTTCCATTCATTCATTCATCCATCCATTCATTCATACATTCAATAAGGAATAAAGAAATAATATGTCATGAGGTTCTCACCCGAGGTATTTGAACTAAGGTATAAAAATTGAGCGCCGACTAAAGTACCCGGACAAAAGTGCTCCACACTCCTATAATACACGAGCACACGCAAAGACCATGGACAACAAACAAGAAACAAGAATTGAGAGAATGGAAAGGGCACAGAAAGAATTGCAAGAACAGCTGGGCAGATCTCAACAGGAACTACGGGAACAGATAGCAAGGTCCCAGGAAGAGTCACGAGAACAAATGGCCAAGATGATGGAAATGATGATGAGTATGACGAGAGGAAAGGGGCCAGCTGAAAGCTCAATGATAAGGGGAGAACCCTGACCCCGAGAAAGTAATAACGATGATCCTCTATACCCACCGGGTTTTACCCCGACTCACGCCCAAGTGACACAAGATGGGCACCCACAAGGGGAACCTCCAGTGGGAGAACAACCTTATGTATACATTAGCACGCCAAGTCCCACAGGTCAACAAGCCCAAGGACAGTTCGCGCCTAACCCAGGGACCCATCCTTCAAACCCAATCCACGTCTCGAACTTGGATAACCCCTTAGAACAAGAAAAATTGAGAAGAAGCATGACAGAACAAATAGAGGATGCCGGGACAAAGCATAAGTATGACATGTTAGAAGAGAGACTCAAAGCAATAGAAGGGATGGACGCCTTCGAAAAGTCGATGCCAGTGAACTGAACTTAGTTCCGAATTTGGTAATACCGCCAAAATTCAAAGTCCCGGAATTTGAAAAGTATGATGGGACCAAATGCTGTTCATTTCACATCACCATGTTCTGTCGCAAAATGGCCGAGCACACTCATAATGACAAATTATTAATTCATTGTTTTCAAGACAGTCTGCAATGATCAGCCGCAAGATGGTATAACCAACTAGATCGCAGTCGCATTCATACTTGGACAGATTTGGCGAGAGCCTTTTTGGCCCAGTACAAGCATATGGCTGACATGGCGCCGGATAAGCTATCCCTCCAAAACATAGAGAAAAAGGCCAGAGAAGGATTTAAGGAGTATGCCCAAAAATGGAGGGACCTGGCTGCTCAAGTGCAACCACCTCTGACAGAAAAAAAGACCACCATGTTGTTTATCAATACGCTGCGAGGACCATATTATGACAGGTTGGTCGGCAGTGCTACCAAGAACTTTACCGATATGGTCATTTTTGGCGAAATGATAGAAAGTGCCATAAAAAGCGGCAAGATCGAGGGAAACAAAACCGCCAACAGTAAGAAGGTGGGGGCAACGAAAAAGAAAGAAGGAGAAGTGCAAGCGGCTTCATATGAAAACCGACCACCACAAAGCTATACCCATTATCCAACACACAGACCCTACAGTTACCCCCTAACCCATACTCCTACCCTCTTACACAACCCCAATATTCAATGAGTTGTCGACCACTAGCACCGGTGTACACGCCATCACCCATGCCAGCACCTGTGTACACAGCATCTGTACCTGCTTCCAATCCGACCAGTCCAGTAAACAATGTGAGCACTAACTAGAGAGCACCTCAGCCAATCCAACAAAGACCCCAGTTTGACCCGATTCCCATGACATACGCCCATCTATTTCCCAAGTTAGTTCAAAACCATCTGTTGGCACCCATGTTCCTCGAACCCATGAAACCCCCATACCCAAGATGGTACAACCTGGACGTGAACTGCGATTACCATGGAGGCAACCTGGGTCACTCCATGGAGAATTGCACTGCGCTTAAACACAGAGTGCAACACTTAATCAAGGCCGGTGTCTTGAGTTTGACAACCAAGGGGGAGCCTAGCATTACTGCAAATCCGTTACCCGACCATAGGAAAACAGGAGCAAATGCGATAACGGAGGAAAAAGGTTGTCGGGTAATATCCAGGATTGAAGATGTCCGGACTCATACGGAAAAAAGTTTTGGATGCTATGATTGAGGCCGGACTATTTAAACCAGTCAACATGGGGCAAACATCCTCAGGGTCGGAACCAAATTTTGAACGCTTCTGCAGGTATCACGGAGGTTTGGTGGGACACACTGTTAACCAATGCTCTGACTTCCAAACCAAAATTCAAGAATTAATGGATATCGGTGTAGTAAAATTCTCCACTGAATGGGAAGAAGAATCCGTGGATGTGGTAATCGAAGAAACCCCAAAGGCCCCTGAAAGATGGGTTAAGCCAAAACCATTGGTTATCTACTATGGGAAAAGCTAGAACTCACCGGTAAGGGAAACACCAAGGGTGCTAAGGCCGATGGTGACTATCGAAGTGCCGAACCCGTTACCCTACAAGAATGATAAGGCTATACCTTGGAGGTACGAATGCAAATTTTTTGCGTCACCAGAGCCTGTTGATGTTACACCAACTTCCAACGCCTCTGCGGTTGCCGTAGACATAACTGGTGTTGGAGGTTTCACTAGGAGTGGGAGATGCTATACACAGGAAGCATCAAAAAATGTTAGAAAAGGGAAAGCTAAGGCTGATGAAGAGGAGACCGTCTCAAAAAAAGCTGTTGAGCGAAAAACGAGCAAGCCTGTGACAGAGGAAGAAGCTTGTGAATTCCTCAAATTTATCAAGCACAGCGAGTACAACATTGTTGAACAATTAATACACTCACCGGCTCGCATATCCATCCTGAAATTATTGATGAACTCGGAGACCTATTGAAGGGCGCTCTTGAAAGTGCTAAATGAGGCATAAGTGCCTCATGATGCGTCTGTAGAGAAGTGTGACCAGGTAGTGGGGAATGTGGCCATTAACAACTTCATAGCCTTCAGTGACGATGAGATCATGCCTGAGGGGACAGGTAGCACCAAAGCCCTTCACATCACTGCACGCTGCAAGGGCCATATCATTGCAAAAGTCCTCATTGATAACGGCTCTGCATTAAACGTCATGCCAATGATTACTTTGGCCAAACTGCCTGTCGATGGATCCCACATGAAGAACAGTCATATGGTAGTGCGAGCATTTGATGAAACCCGTAGACAAGTAGCGGGGCAAATTGAGTTGCCAATACAAATTGGTCCTTGCACATTCGACATTGTCTTCCAAGTCATGGATATCGTTCCTTCATACAATGTCTTGTTGGGAAGACCGTGGATCCACATGGCTGGTGCTATTCTATCCACTTTGCATCAGAAGGTGAAGTTCAGGGTCGAAGAGCAATTGATAATCATCGACGGAGAAGAAGATCTCCTTGTATCCAAGCCCTCGAATATTCCCTACATAGAAGCTACTGAAGAAACGGGAGAATGCTCTTTTCGAACTTTAGAGTTTGTGAACTCTGCATTTGTAAGCGAAGGTTCTAAGATGCCTATACCTCAGCTGTCCTCTGCTACTCAAAGCGGCCTTGCTCAGGTCGTAGGAAAGGGTTGTCGAGCCGGAGAGGTTTAGGGAAGAACCTACAAGGAATTCGGAAGAGCATAAGTGTGATCGGAAAGGAAGACAAGTTTGGGTTGGGATAAAAGCCGACCAGGGAAGACAGGGAGAGACTGATAAGAGGAAGAAAAGAGCAGAGGCTCGCAAGGCTCAGGGGACACGAGATAGAGACCCCAAGGATGTACATCCCCCATCTCTATGAGACATTTCGGTCAGCGGGTTTTATTTTTCCTGATTCACTAGTTGGGACCAAACCTGTCGTGATTTTGGAGGGAATGTTTGCGGGTTTCTGCATCCAAATGATGGAACAAGAAGGAGAAGAGGAAAACAAAGCTGAAAAAGTCACCATCTATCCATGTCCTTCAGGATTTGAATTGAAGAATTGGCGTGATGTAGATTTACTTACTGTATTTAGGTCTCTTTCTGGTTAACAAATTAAGTTCTCAAACACTTCTGCCCAAGAGTGTTACGAGATTTCCTTTTATGCACGGCCTTCTTTTATGAACTTATCATTCAAATAAATGACAATTATGATGCATTATGTCTCCATTCATTCACCATTTCTTTTATAGTCCATCCTTTTATTTTGTCTTCCTATACAACCATCTATATTATTTTGCTTACACCTTTCCAGGTCTCCTAATAATGAATGCAAAAACAATCTCATCAGTAATTTGAAAATCAATTTTGAGAAATGTATTGATATTGGTGAAATTGACGATGAAGAGACTGCAGAGAACTACGACTTACCACTGGACCTATTGAGATTGATAGAATTAGAAGAAAAGCAAATTATGCCTCATCAGGAGACAACGGAAGTTGTTAATCTGGGAAATGAGGATAATAAGAAATAAGTAAAAATTGGCACTTCACTACCATTGGCAAAGAAATGAGAGCTGGAAGAACTGCTCCACGAGTACGCGGATGTGTTTGCATGGTCCTATCAAGATATGCCAGGGCTCGATACGGATATTGTGGTGCATCATTTGCCTTTAAAGCCAGAATGCAAGCCTGTGAAACAGAAGTTGAGACGAATGAAGCCTGAAATGTTGCTAAAAGTCAAGGAGGAAGTAAAAAAACAGTTCGAAGCCGGATTTTTGGAAGTCGCTAAGTATCCTGAATGGGTAGCAAACGTAGTCCCAGTCCCGAAGAAAGATGGAAAAGTACGAATGTACGTTGATTATCGGGACCTAAACAGAGCTATTCCAAAAGATAGCTTCCCGCTACCCCATATCGATACCTTGGTTGATAATACTGCCAAACACTCACTGTTCTCATTTATGGATGATTTTTCGGGATACAACCAAATCAAGATGGCACCAGAAGATATGGAGAGGACCACTTTCGTGACAATGTAGGGAACATTTTGTTACAAGGTTATGCCGGTTGGGTTAAAAAACGTCGGTGCAACTTATCAAAGAGCAATGGTGACCCTCTTTCATGACATAATGCACAAAGAGATAGAAGTTTATGTCGATGACATGATTGCAAAGTCACGTGAAGATGAAGATCATGTGGTTAATCTGAGAAAGTTGTTCGGGCGATTAAGGAAGTTCCAACTTAAGCTCAACCCGGCCAAGTGCACTTTTGGTGTAACATCTGGCAAACTTCTGGGTTTCATTGTTAATGAGAAAGGAATTGAAGTAGATCCCGACAAGATACGTGCTATCCGGAATTTATCTCCGCCTCGGACACAGAAAGAAGTGCGAGGATTCCTGAGAAGATTGAATTACATTGCCTGTTTCATTTCTCAGCTCACCGCTAAGTGTGATCCAATTTTCAGACTCCTCAGAAAACGTGATCCGGGTGAATGGGATGAGGATTTCCAGGAGGCATTCGACAAAATGAAAGAATATCTTACCAATCCACCGATACTGGTACCACCAACACCAGGAAGATCGCTCATTTTGTATTTGGTAGTACATGAGAAATCCATGGGGTGTGTTTTGGGACAGCAAGATGAGACAAGCAAGAAAGAACATGCCATTTACTACCTGAGCAAAAAGTTTACAGATTACGAGGCCAAGTACTTGGCAATAGAAAAGATATGTTGCGCACTGGCTTGGGCTGCTCATAGGCTCCGACAATATATGTTATACCATACCACGTTGCTTGTTGCTAAATTGGACCCCATTAAATACATCTTTGAGAAACCCTCATTATCAGGAAGATTGGCAAGATGGCAAGTTCTGCTTTCTGAATATGACATCACCTAGGTCTCGCAAAAAGCCATAAAAGGAAGTGCAGTAGCTGAATTCTTGGCGGATAAAGCCACGAAGATTATGAGCCAGTAAAGTTTGATTTCCCTGATGAGGACCTGATGGCTATTTCCAAAGAAGATGAAGACGAGGAAACAAAGAAATATGTTTGGAAGATGTATTTCGACGATGCATCGAATGCTCTGGGGCGCGGTGTTGGAGCAGTTTTAATATCTACAGAAGGAACTTGCTCCCCAATCACTGCAAGATTGACTTTCAAATGCACCAACAATGTGGCGGAGTATGAGGCCTGTGTCATGGGACTTCAAGCAGCTATTGCAAAGAAGATAAGCGAGTTAAAGGTGTATGGAGACGCTGCTCTAGTCATTTGTCAGTTAAAAGGGGAATGGGAGACAAGGGACTCAAAGTTGGTTATCTACCACAAGTTCATAGTTGAATTGGTTCAACAATTCGAAAAGATTGAATTCAACTATCTACCTCGAGAGAAAAATCAAATGGCCGACGCCCTTGCTACGTTAGCCTCAATGTTCAAGATAAATACAAGCGCTGACGTCCAGCCCATTAAGATGAGCATACGAGAGTTGCCCGCACACTTTATGCATGTTGAAGAAGAGCCGGATGGGAGACCATGGTACCATGACATCCTACAATACGTAAAACATCAGCAGTACCCAGAACATGCCACAGAAAATGACAAAAGAACTTTGAGAAGATTGGCGATGGGATTCTTTCTAGATAAAGAAGTGTTGTACAAAAGGAGTAGAGATCATACATTGCTAAGGTGTGTGGAAGCGAATGAAGCTAAAAGAATACTTGAGGAGGTTCACGAAGAGGTTCATGCAAACGGCCACATGATGGCTAAGCAGATTATGAGAGCAGGTTATTATTGGATGACCGTGGAAAGGGATTGCATCAGGTATGTCCGGAAATGCCATAAGTGCCAAATATTCGCGGATAAAGTACATGCTTCTCCGACAGCTTTGCACGTCATGACAACGCCGTGGCCTTTTTCTATGTGGGGAATGGATGTGATTGGGCCCCTAAGGCCTCAAACGGGCATCGCTTCATTTTGGTGGTGATTGATTATTTGACGAAGTGGGTTGAAGCTGCTTCTTATGCTAGTGTAACCAAGTCAGTGGTATGTAGGTTCTTGAAGAAGGAAGTGATCTGCCGATACGGTCTCCCAGAGAAAATCATTACAGATAATGCTCTCAATCTAAACAACGCCATGATGAAAGAGATTTGTACCCAGTTTAAAGTCAGACATCACAACTCAACGCCTTACCGTCCCAAGATGAACGGGGCAGTGGAGGCTGCTAACAAGAATATAAAGAAAATCGTGGCTAAAATGACTGATAAGTACAAAGATTGGCACGAGAAACTCCCGTTTGCTCTGCACGCTTACAGAACATTGGTGTGTACTTACAGGGGCTACTCCTTATTCCCTGGTGTATGGGATAGAAGCTGTTTTGCCAATTGAGGTTGAGATCCCCTCTTTGAGAATTTTGATGGAAGTTGAGCTGGAAGAAGCGGAATGGGTTCGAGCCCGCTATGAGAAGCTTAATTTGATTGAGGAAAAAAGGATGACGGCACTGTGTCATGGCCAATTATACCAAAGATAGATAATGAGGGCACACAATAAAAAGGTTCGCCCAAGAGAGTTTCGAGAAGGTGATTTGGTTTTGAAAAAGATTCTTCCTAATCAGCAAGATCCAAGGGGAAAATGGGCACCGAATTGGGAAGGTCCGTACGTGGTGAAAAGAGTATTTTCAGGAGGGGCAATGATTTTAGCCGAAATGGACGGCGCAGATTTTTCAAGCCCAATCAATGCTAATGCACTGAAGAAATATTATGCGTAAAAACAAAAACAAAAAAAAAAGGAGAGGTTCGGACTGAAAACCTGAAATGGCGGTTCGAATCAAAGGAAGGATCTAGGTCGAAAACCCTAAAGGGCACCCCCAAACCCTAGGAAAACCTAGCCCTGGCAGCCACCTTTCCCCAGGCAGCCACCCCTCTGCCACCGCTACCTCCCACCGTAGCCCCTAGCCTCTGAAGCCAACACGCCACCCCAACCACCAGCCACCGCCACCCATACACGTAATTCCCGAAATAGCCCCTGTCTGTTAGCCTTTCCTAACACTCAACCCTAGCCACCCCCAGCAGCCCTTGCCTTGGACAACCCCCACACAGTCCCCAGTTGCTTGCAAGCAACCTCCCCATCCCCGAATTCGGGGACCCAAGTCCACAAACCCTAGGGTTTCGGGGAACCCAAAACCCTTCAAAAACGGAGGCAGAGGAGGCAAAACAAAAGGCAGAGGAGAAAAAAAACCAAAAAACCACAATAAAAAAAAAAACTCGAAACCAAAAGAAAGCAGATTCGGTTCTTTTTGTTTCAGATCGGGGACTTTAGAGGGTTTTGGGATTACTGGTGTCAGGTTTTGGGTTCGGTAGGTGTCATCGGAAGGGTCTCGGCTTGGGCCAACGGAGGTATGGAGGGATCGAAAGTGGAAGGGTCTCGATGTTTTTGGCTCAGATCTATGGTTTAGGGTTTGGTTTCGGTCGAAACTAGCAGAAGATCGTTGGAAAGGAGGAGAAACCGATCAGTTTCGGCCCGCGTCGGACCGAAGAGGAGCTCCGGCACGGTGGTCCGGTGCCAATTTCTGGTTTCGATTTAGAGAGAAGGCAGAGCCTCTTTTTAGAGAGAGAAAGGGTTCTGAGGTTTTAAATTTTTTTTTTATATATATATAACGGTGCAAAACGCACCGTTTTGCTTGAACCCGGGCAAGGATCCGCGTGGGTTACCGGATCTGAACCCGAAACCCACGCAATCGACCCGTTTCCAAGAAAAAAAAAGGTTTCGAGTCTGTCCAGACCCGACCCAGGCCCCGATCCAAACTCCGGATCTGGCCCAGAAGGTGGCTTGACCCGTGCGCCCCTGCCCCTGGGCCCAGCAGCCCAATTTGCTAACTTTGGGCCAAAAAAGGAAAAAAGAACGGAAAAAAGAAAAGAAAAAAAAAAATAGAAGAAAAAAAAGAAAAGAAAAAAAAGAAAAGAAAAAAAAAAGAAAAGAAAAAAGAAAAAAAAAAGAAAAAAAAAGAAAAGAAAAGAAAAAAAGAAAAGAAAAAAAAAGAAAAAAGAGAAGAAGAAGAAGAAAAAAAAAGAAAAAAGAGCAAAGAAAGAAAGAGAAGAAAAGTCGGGCCCGAGCCCATCAAATTCAAAAAAAAAAACGTTAGGCCCGGAGGTAAAATTTGTTTTATTATTATTTTTTTATCATTTTTATTTTTGTGTTTTTTTTTACTAAAGCATATTTTAATATATTTTATTATTTTTGCATGTTTCTTTATTTTAAATATTATAATATATCTTAGTATGTTTTATTGTTTCGTGTATTGTGTATATTAATGCCATAACATGTTTTAATATATTTTTTGCCATCTTTGTTATTTTAAAAAAAATACGATAGTATATTTTAATAATATATTATATTATTAGCATTTTAACATTATAATACATTTTAATATATTTTGTTATTTTAATATGCTAGTATATTCTAACAATATATTATATTATTTGTGTCTCAATGTTATAGCATGATTTGATACATTTCATTGTTTGTACTCATTATGTATTTCAAGTATCGCATTCTATTTTAACATATTACATCATCGACATCCATTATTTATTTAATTGTGTTAGAATATTTTAGTGTCATAAATATGAGTTTGTTGTAAGAAATTTAAGGTGTTATAGTGAGCAATTTATTTTCAAATAAACATAAGGACAGAATAAACACGGATTTACCGACGACGGAATTCAAAGGACGTCACGGTTGTGATTCCTAAGATATCCCGAGGTGAGAGAATTTTGCTAAGTATCACCACGAGTAGTGGGAGTATTTAGCGATATGCTTGACAGAAAAATTCATTTTCACCTAAAAATGGAATTAGTCAAAATAAAAATAAATAAATAATGAATGTTACGTATTTGATATTTCGCCATGCTCGTGTTTTTGAACATTATGCTTCGTATGTTTAATCGTATAATTAGGCCTTTATTCATACATGTTATATGCTAAATCGTGTGCATTCGATATTTAAATATTCACACCATTCGCATTTAAATAAAAATGGGTGAATACGGATTTACCGACGACGGAATTCAAAGGATATCACAGTTGTGATTCTTAAGATATCTTGAGGTGAGAGAATCTCGTTAAATACCACCAAGAGTGTTGGGAATATTTAATGAGTGTTCTCGATAAAAATTTGTGTTCGCTTTCAAAAAAAATAAAAACAATTCAAAAAGAAAATAAACATGTTTTTAAAAAAATATATAAAAATAAAAAGAGAATTATTTTTAAATATCGATGTCAAGTCCATTAAATCGAGATTTAAGATAACACGTGATTAAATGGTATCGTTTTCTAAACGGGCGTTGCGGGGGTGCTAATCCTTCCCCGCACGTAACCGACTCCCGAACCCGATTTTGTTTTCTCTCTGGTTCAAAACACGGACTTCGAAATTGATTTTAAAAAAATATTTTAATTAATTATAAAATATTTTGCTAAAATCGATTTTAATAGGTGACTAATCACACCTAGCAAAAAAAAAAGATTGGTGGCGACTCCATTTTGTTTTCAAAATCGTCTTAACGGTCGAAAAAACCGTTATGACACCTAATAAACGATATTTTTTGAGCATTTGATCTTTGTTATTTGAGAAAGGATTTGAAAGAATAAAAGGGAGCTTGCACGTCCTTTGTGATATCAAGAGCAGGATAGCGAGGAATGCTTTTTTGGTGTTGATATTATATAGTCAGAGTCCACGATAAAATCCCGAAAAGTGGAAATCTTATTAATCCCTTTGTTATTATGAAAGTGATATTATTTAACATGATATTTTTGCAATTATATGCACTAATTTGTTTAAATTAAATTTTAAACCTAACATTATCGCAAACTTATACAATTTTTGACCTAAATATAACACTTACCCACACTCCAATTTAATTGTACTAATTCAAACTTTTTGACAGCCTATCTCGTTTTACTTGAGAAGATTATTCCCACATAACATGAGCCACGAGTCACAGTTAAAGGTGCGACTGAACCATGTTGCTTCCTCTGAAGCTCATGTCCCACTTAGGACAGTCACAATTCACTAGTTTATATACCTATTTATGGCTGTGCCGGATAGCGGTTCAGTTTTTTTTTTTTTTTATCTAAATCCATTTCGGGCCGGATTGGACCAGTCCGCAAACCTATTTTATTGTTTATAAATTATTAAAATATTAAAAAATATTTTCATATTAATATTTTATATTTTATAATTAAATTTAAATAAAAAATATTTTTTTATTACATAAACAATAATTTGAACTGGATAAGACCAATAAGAAATAAAAAAATTCCTACCCAAATCCAATCTAATATAAATCGGGTTTATCGGGCTAGACAGTTAGTCCAACATTGAGCAGCGAAGTTAATTTGTTCCTACAAGTTTCCTCTATGAGCTCTTCAATTTTATCATGTATGTTTTCATAAATGTTTCATTAAATTTACAATCATGTCTTGTAAAATAGATTGTGAATTGTAGAGTGTCTAAAATTTTGAGTTCATTTGAGATATATATATATATATTTAAATAAAAAGTTATAAAAATGTGTAAAACTGATTTAGTTTTACACTAGTTTAAGTAGATCACTTCCTATCATGTATGTTTTCCTAAATGTTTCATTAAATTTACAATCATATCTTGTAAAATAGATTGTGAATTGGAGAGTGTCTAAAATTTTGAGTTCATTTGATATATATATATATATATATATATATATATATATATATATATATATATATATATGGGATCCACTTACACTAATGTAAAACTAATATAAATATAAATAATATAAAAAGTTACTGAAATGTGTAAAACTAATTTAGTTTTACACTAGTTTAAGTGGATCACTCCTTATATACACACATATATATATATATAGAGAGAGAATTCACTTATATTAATGTAAAATTAATTTAGTTTTATACGTTTTTATAATTTTTTACACGATTTATATTTATTTAATTCGACCGTTGAATTTCATACTCTATTCAAGTAGATAATGCATGAATAAATTAAAAATATCTAACTATTTATTTAATATAAAAATTTCAACTGTTAAATATATATAAAAAAAATAGTATTCTCGACCGACATGATATAAATATCAGATTGATTCGAAACTTTATATGCATGACGAGTGCGGTTATATTGCTAACTTTAATGATCAATTTGATAAAATATCAATTTTATATAAAATTATAAAAACAAGTAAAATTAATTAATTTTGTATCAGTGTAAATTAAGTCTCATATATATATATATATATATATATATATATATAATTTGACAATTAATGATGAAATGCTGCAGGTACAGGACATGCTTTGTTCTTTTGCACTATTTTTTAAGAAAAATCCTTTCATAATAGTCCGTGATTCTTAAAGGGAATCACGGACTGTTTTCAACCACTACTTTTGCTGAAGAATTGTTTTTTATTAAAACATTACAATTTGTAAGTAAAGGATAAAAGTATATGGTTGTTTTTGTGTCTGTCATTTCTATTAGGAATGATGGACCGTGATGTAAGTCATATCTATTTTTAACAGCTTCATATCGCTACTATCATTATATCATATTTGTCTTAATAGAACTATTCATAGGAATTATCACATAGGAAAGATAAATATATGATAAAAGCCAAACTGTTACTATAGTATATTCCATACAGTAATATTTTATCTACATAACTGAAAGAATATTGTGGCATAAAAGCCTAATTATTTTACTTATAAAACGTGTGATTTCAGGAAGGATTTACGAGATATTCTTTGTTTCACGCAGGAAGTTAGTCATATCCCCATAAATATAAATTTATTAGTATATTAAGCAATGGAAATTAAAATTAAACAGTATTTATCAGAAGCTAGGCTAAACCTGAATAAAAACTAATAATTATAGGCCAATAATCAAAGCAAAAACAAAAAGAGCTATAGAAGTAGTGAGTAAATACTAAATACTGTGGGACAGGAAACCGCATGCAGTAGTTAAAAGACTGAAAAAGAGAGAATTAGAAAGAGAAGGTCAAAAGGAGCACTCACGCAATACTCAGTGACTTTGTCGAAACTAAAATAAGCATCTAGAGGTTTATTAAAGCTTATCAAGTGAAATTAACATCTTTGCAAATTATTCATAATTAAAATTAACAAACAAAAAAAAAGAGGAAGAAATCAATTTAGACTATAAATTGAAATGCAAAAAGTGTTAAAAAATTTTGTATTTCTTGATCGTTGAATATAATGTACAATAGTATGGATATTTATACTCAAATAACTAACTAAATTAAGCTATGTATATAAAAAATAAAATATTTAAAATATATACAAAAATCATTAAGATTATGGAATTATTAATTACTAATATCAATGAGAGAATCAGTCCTATTAGTCAACACTGTACATGAATAAAATAACAAACAACAAATATATATAAAAAATCAATGAAAAGCAAAATAATGAAATATAAATCTTACTTGTGAGATTGTTGGACTAGAACTTTGGAAGAGAGGTTTAAAGATTTAATAAAATTCTATGTCAAGTGAAATAGATTGAACACTGATGCACTCAAATGAGTATATCTTATTTAAAATCTTGTACTACAAAGATCAGTTGTAAAGTATAATAATTAGCAAGGGTCGAGTCCACAGGGATTGGTGTTTAGTTTAAGAATTATTAGTTTATACTTAAATTCAAGGAAAACAAAATAAAAGGGGGTTTTTTGAAATCAGTTTAAACTAAAGCAAACAATAAAAGTAAGAAAGCAAATAAATAAGAAGTAATCAGATATGAGAAATATGGCTAAAAGTTCATTCTCCACCACTAGACAATATTAAGAATCAATTTCAGACCTATCAACATCAATTCTCTATCAAAGTTAACAACCGTAGATAACAACCTCACGTGTTACACCAATCATTCCTTAGTTCGTCGTTAAGTAGGACGAACGCCACTACCTAATCTCTAACTATCTAACAACCTAGGATAAACAAATTTAATTTGACAGCAGCTTTATGATGAGAAAGATAGGTTGATCTAAGCAACAAAAGCATAAACATGAATTGTTTAACTTAGGTTATGTTCCACTTTGCAATTAACGAAAACTTTAACATAATCATTAATTACAAATTGCCACTATTGAATAGAAATCAAAATAAGCTACGTATCAAGTCTCCTAAACTAGCATTAGATAATTATCAAGATCTACCTAGTTGGCCACCTAAACAAATCAAGACAACATCATGAACAATTCTTATAGAAGAACATAAGCAACTTTGATAGAAAACCAATAATAGATAGAATATGAAAATCAATTACAAAACATGTCTAGGGCTTTGAAATCAGCCTTAACCAAAGAAAAGTTTAGCCTAGCATAGGCATTATTAACATAAACATAAAAGAAACTAAGAAGAAAAACTAAAAGAAATCTAAGAGAATGGAAAAGAAGAAGAAGAATAATGATGATCTTTGAGTCTTCTAAAAAAATATTTAGTTTATGGCTCAAAAGATGGTATTTATAGAGTTTTAAAATCCTGAAAACCCTTTCTTACCGCACAAGTAAGTGTAGGGGGTCAAATTTGCATTTTTCTACTTTTGGAAAGTTTTAGATTCACGTCCAGCGCTGCAGCGCTGACTTTCAGTCTTTTGGGTTCGGCGCCGCGGCACTGGTCGCTGATTTTTCTGACGCACTTTCTCGCATTTTCTCGGTTGATTTGGATGACCATTTCTTGTCCGATTTGGGCTTGTAAACTACCGTTGGAAAGGTATTCAAGTCAACTTCAAAAGTCAAGAGGAAGTTTCTTCAAATAAAGACTTTAACATCATATTTTCCTTGTAACAAGCTCCGGAGGTCAAATCTGCCTTCTTGCTTTGCAGCCAGAAATTGATCTTTTTTACTCCCAAGTCTTCTTCCATCTTGTGATTATGATTTTGTAAGCTCTTTACCATCATTATTGACACTTTTTCACTTTATTCTCTACCTAGAATTCAAAAATATAACATAAGTAATCAAGATAAAGATCGAAAACATAACTAAAACCAAGAATAGAAAGGGTATAAAATGCGTATTTTATGAGCTTATCAAATATCCCCACACTTAGCTTTTTGCTAGTCCTCGAGAAAAAAAAATTAAAATAAGAAAATAAGAAAATCTAATCTAACCCACTTTTGTAGGAAATCAAGGTGGTACTTAGCATGTGACACAAACCTTTAAACCCCTAGGTGTTCCTAGTGGACGAGTTTAGTCTCGTGAGGATTTACTAGAACGATAGCCATAAACATTCAAAAACTAAAATAAAAATAAACTAACATACACTAAAAATAGTTACTCCTAATCCTTTCAGTATAAATTAGAGACAATCTTTGAACAAGTCTTATAAACTAACCAATAGCTTAAAGAATTTCACAAAAAAATCATGCTTGAATGTAAATAGTTTGAGTTAAGCCAATATTAATATAATATATTTCAATCAAAATAGTGCATATTCAAACTTAATCTCAACTTCTCACTTGGGATACTATCATGATTTTCACTCTTTAAAGTAGTGGTAAAGTCTTTACACTCAATCAATCTCATGAAAAACAGTTCTACTATATGCTTGCTTGTCCACCTATTCTCCACTATTTAGATCATGCAACTTCATAAATCAAGAGGTCTTTATTCAAGGTTATAATGGGGCCAAGGGGTTGTAATTTGGTTAAAGAATAAAAAGATAAAGATATCACAAAGGTTCCAAAGATTTCATAGAGTTTAGAGACATAATAAGATCATACAAATAAAACTTCTCAAAACTCTTATAAAGCACATAATAACATAGGCTAAATATTTATGTTGAGCCTTTGCTTCATTCTAACCAACTTTGTAACATCTTTTTCTTTAACCAAAAGTTCAAGAGATGATTCAATTTTAATTTTCAATATGAGAATGTATTTGACAATGATCCATTTCTTTTTCTCTTGACTTTTTTTTTTTTCTTTTTTTCCCCTACATTTATCTTCTGTTTCCAACCCAAATTTTCAATAAGTATCCCTTGTTTTGCAATATGTCTCAAAACATGTGATCTATCTTTAGAACAAGGGTGGAACAAGGGTAAAAATATAAATGTGTTTAGGCTATGTGTAAGATATGGTTACCAAAGAAATAGCTTATTCAATTTAGGCTCAAATTGGCTCACTAGGGGGGATGTTCTCTTGGAACATCCATAGAGGATGGCTGATTTGGCCCTAGTTAAAAATCCTGATGCCTCTATCATATCCATGTTGTCATATGCATCAAAATAGTCTCAAATGGTTTAAAGCAAGTTCTAGAGAATCATGTAATCATAAGAGCATACAAGAAAGAAATTAGATTGATATGTATAATGCATCAATCATATAGGCTCAAAACTCACAAAGATGATTATACGAGTCAATATTAAGTCTAAACATGCTTCTTTCTCAAACAACATATCATATTAACATTGGCTCATGAAAAATAGTATTCAAGCTCAATTCTCATGAAAAATCTTCTCACTAATAAACCAGTTTTAGACCTATGCAATTCATGTCACATCATTATATTGAAAAGAACTAGAAACACACTAAAACATACTAAAAAAGACTCAAAAAAAATTGACAACCTAAAATAAGAAATAAGAAATCCTAAATTCTTCCCCCCACACTTAATTCTTACATTGTCCTCAATGTAATGCTATCACCTCATATGCAAGAATTATATGTAAAAGAAAAGAACTACTAAAAAAAAAACATAAACAAATAAAAAAATATATTAACAACTCAAAACAAACTAATAAAACCTAAACAAACCTAAAACACCACATAAACAATATAAACAATAAAAATAATAAAAGAAAAAGAAAGCAAATCTGAGTATGGCAGGTTGGTAATTTCTTCATTAATTGGGTTGTCTTCCCAATTAGTACTTGAGTTAAGTTGTCCAACCTAACCAACACCCCTTCTTGGCTTTTTAGGCTTTTCTGTTCTAGGTATGAGACTTCCAGGATTTCTGCGTTTTGTCGAAAGTGGTCAGTGCACAATAGCAGATACATTCTCCACCACAATTATTATTCCATCACTTTTGGTGGTGCATTGTTCTTTGAGGAATGGTTCATCTTTTAGTACTTGCTTAATAGCATCCATAGCAAGCTGTTTAAGGTTTCCAGTATTTGCTATTCATGTTCCTCTTTCTTAGGCTTTGCAAATCTGTAGGAAAAAAGAAGAAGAAACATTAGTAGAAATAGGAACCTTAAAAGTTACCTCAGGTGCCAAATTACTCTCAATTGGAATTGTGGCTTCATCATCCTCAAGAGTAGAATCCATCTCTACTTCTTTCTCATCTCGGGTTCCCTTGGATTTTCTCATTCATACTCAAGTTGTGTGGCATTAACACTCTCCTTTGGATCAATCATAGTTTGGGAAGGGAGTTCTTGAGATCTTTGTTCTACTAATTGGCTTATCGCTGTTACCATTTATCCCAATTGCGTCTGCAATTGATCATCATTGTTTTCATTTCTCTCATTTGCCCTTTTGTCTCTTGAATGTTTGCATTTGCTTCCCTTGTTTCCTGTTGCATTTGCAATTAGTTAGTAGCAAGGGATTTGACAAGATCTGCTAGAGACTCGCCTGAATTTTACGAATGGGGCTAAAAAAGATATGGTTCTTGAGACCATGATTGGCTGAAGCTCGATGGATGAGTGTAATTGGTATAAGGATCTATTTCATGATAATTTCCCGAGTAGCCATAATTAGGATGATCCCACCATCCCTCATTATAAGTGTTTAGGAAAGGATCAAACTGTTGTTTGTGGAACCCTTGTTGGCTTTGGTATCCTTCCACATCATAGGCTGGTTCAAAATTATATTTTCGGTAGTATGGGCACCAATTGGTTGGATGATCCATCATGAAGCACATTCCTCACTACCTTGATTGTTGAACATTACCCATGGCCAATTGTTGAACTAGGGAGGTGAGATTAGCTCGTCGGTTCTCAATGTTCATGTATGCCACCAACTCCTCAAGTGTTAGATTGCTCAATTCCATCGTGTTTTGCTCAAAAATTGAAAAGAAAAAAAAACCTATATGTAAAAGAAAAATAAAATTAATTACAACAATAAATGAGAATAAGCCAAATAACTAATAAACTAAATAAAGCAATCCCGGGCAACGGCGCCAAAAATTTGATGCACTCAAATGAGTATATCTTATTTAAAACCTTACACTACAAAGATCATTTGTAAAGTATAATGATTAGCAAGGGTCAAGTCCACAGGGATTGGTGTTTAGTTTAAGAATTATTAGTTTATACTCAAATTCAAGGAAAATAAAATAAAAGGGGGGTTTGAAATCAGTTTAAATTAAAGCAAATAATAAAAGTAAGAAAGCAAGTAAATAAAAAGTAATCAGATATGAGAAATATGGCTAAAAGTTCATTCTCCACCACTAGACAATTTTAAGAATCAATTTCAGACCTATCAACATCAATTCTCTATCAAAGTTAACAACCGTAGATAAAAACCTCCCTGTGTTACCCCAATCCTTCCTTAGTTCGTCGTTAAGTAGGACGAACGCCACTACCTAATCTCTAACTATCAAACAACCTAGGATAAAACATCTCTAAATTTAATTTGCAAGCAGCTTTATGATGGGAAAGATAGGTTGATTTAATCAACAAAAGCATAAACATGAATTGTTTAACTTAGGTTATGTTCCACTTTGCAATTAACGAAAACTTTAACATAATCATTAATCACAAATTGCCACTATTGAATAGAAATTAAGATAAGCTACGTATCAAGTCTCTTAAACTAGCATTAGATAATTATCAAGATCTATCTAGTTGGCCACCTAAACAAATCAAGACAACATCATGGACAATTCTTATAGAAGAACATAAACAACTTTGATAGAAAACCAATAATAGATAGAATATGAAAATCAATTACAAAACATGTCTAGGGCTTTGAAATCACCCTTAACCAAAGAAAAGTTTAGCCTAGCATAGGTGTAGACACCTAATTTTGTTTGGCCCCCCTAAACTAGGTAAATTCTTCCTTTTACTTTTTAGAATGCAGAAAATCTCTACTCAGCTTGCAGATGGTCCTTCAAGACTTGTGATTTGGAGTTCAGCATGAAAAGTCCATCCGAAAAAAGTCAACTCTGAAAAGTCAACCCCAAAAAATCAACCACTAAAAAAGTCAACCCTTAGTCAAAATCAATATTTGAAGTTGAATTGAACAATGGTGAAAGAATTTTGATAATCTGAGGTTTACAACGAAAGATATGGAGTTCGAAAGAGGGATTACGAAAATTTCAGTGTAGGGGAAGCCCTAATTCGGTAAATTTAGGGAAAAGTGCTTAAACGATCAAATTGGTCGAAATTGGAGGTTCCAAATGGAATATAATTAATGACTACGGGTATTGGAAGGGCCAATTGGAAGCAGAACCAAAGGAAGAGTCAATTTGGAAGGAAAACCAAAAATTAAGGTTTTGGTTAAAAGGGTGAATTTTGCAAATTTTTGGAAAACGGAAAAGATGGCCCAATTTGGTGAAATTGAAGCCCCCAATTGATAAAGAACGAGTAAACAAGGATAGCCCAAGGCCCAGTTTGATGTGGATCCCTAAGGAAAAGCCGTTTAGGGCAAAAATGGAAAAGCGAGAAAAATCCTGAGTTTGAAAAGGGGAAGACAAAATCGGAGGTGAATTTGATCGTAAAAATTAGGCATTTTCGGACCAACTCAAATTCATAGGATAAAAGAAGTGGAAAAAGAAAATCTGGAAATCAGACCCGTTTTAAGTAAAACCGAGGTTTCGGAGGTTAAAGGGCATTCTCGAAAAATCCCAAAGATAATTTCGAAAAAAATGGCAAACGAGCTCCAAAAATTATGAAAACTTCCAGATCTGAGTTTTATAATTTTTGGAAGAGATCGGTGAAGAAAAATATGGAATCAGAGCTCATTTGAAAAATGACAAAGTTCGGGTGTACTAAGCCGAAATTTCAGAAGATAATTCCTGGAAAAATAGTGATAACTCGTATAATTATATAGTTTTTAGTTATGTTTTATTATTGTTTTGTGTCAAATACGAGTTATTATTGTTTAGTCTAATTGTGTTTATGATCTTTTATATTTTTATGTAATTTGGTGTTTTTCACAAGTTTCTTTGAGTGATTTCAGATTACTAGAATTAAGGGCAAATCCAGTTCAGTTCCAGTTCCGACACCTTTTGCCATATCAGCTATATCTCGAGTTTCACTGAAGCAATAAGGCTGAACTTTGTATCCCTGCAAAGCTAAGAGGCATATCTATCTTTTTCATGTTTTACACTTCTTGAAACGGAGTCGTTTTCCCTAGCGAAATCGACCATCAAGTTGGCTGATGTGCAATGACGTCTGTTCTGCACCGTTTTGGTATTTTGACCATATCTCCCGATCCACGTGCGCAAATGATCTGATTCCAACGGCTATGGATCCGTAACTGATAGGGGTATATTTTTCTAGAAGACCATTTTATCAGATCGAGCCTCCAACATTGACAAAATCGACCATCAAGCTGGCTGATCAGAATTGTCATACAATATGACGAAAATTGTTAGAAAAATGCACCCACCTATTATACCTACCTTTGAAATTTGTAAAGCTTGTCTCTTGTCATTTAGCCCTCCAAAATGTGTATAAATAGAGGGCCTTGGATGAGTATGGGGATACATTTGATACATTGGTAGGATATTAGCCTTTGTAGTAAAATTCTCTAAGTTTTCTTCTTCTTTCCTTTCTCTAGTTTTCTTTTTCTTTACTTATGTTTCTTACATTTCTTTTCATTTTATTCATATCTAGTATGTGTTGCTAATCATATTGTTGAGGTGATGAGGTGAAGCTCTTGGTAAATGCTAAGGTTAGTCTCTTCAACATGAGCTAAAATGAATCATCATTTATAAACACTAGTGTAGATAATATTTTCTTTTGGTTTAAAATCATACTTGCAAAGTAGAGATCTTGATTCATTATTGACAATGAAAATGGCACAGTAAATGCTTGGTTTCATAACCTTGATTTGTTGTAGACATATACCTTGGCATAAGGAATGCTTGGACTCTTTTTGTGAGTTTTGAGGACACCAAATGAACATAATATCATATGCTATGGACGTTGGACAATTTGGACTGAATTGCTAAACCTTCCGGTTGGAACCTCCCTTATGTGTGGATTTCAATTGTGTAATAAAACAAGATTAATCTTAGCATAACACCAAGAGTGGATTCTCTAACCTCAACATCTTTTCTTATTGTTTTTTTTTATATCTTGTTTAATTGCTTTTATGTTATTTTGTTTATTTTGTTCTCTAATATCTTGTTTACTTTCTTTGTTATTGATTCCCTAATATCTTGTTTATTTTCTTTTTCTTATATATTTATAAACTTATACTTACTAATACGCTTCCCTGTGGTTCGACCTCGGACACCCGAGAATTTATTACTTGAACATAACCTGCACTTGGGTTTACAACTCTTAATTGAGTTACCATCAAGTTTTTGGCGCCGTTGCCGGGGAGGCAATACTAAGTATATAAGTTTATAAGTATATTTATTTTTATTGGCTGGTTATATCGCCTATATTTTCTATATATTTATATTTATATTGTATATTAACTTTGTTTTATTTTCATTGGCTGGTTATACCGCCTAATCTGTATATTAACTTTGTTTTATGCTTGTTTGGCGACGTGATTTTAGATCTCGTCGTTTAGTCATATTTTATTGTGAAACTTTTTCAGGTAATCTTTCTAATACAACTCCTACCATGGCTGACAATGAAAGTGTTCACGCTGAAGATGAGAACAGACAAGTACGCACCATGCGTGACTACTTGCAACCAACTCGAAGCTCATCACCCTCTTGTTTTATTTTTCCTCTCAATGCAAACAACTTTCGTTTTAAACCAGGTATGATAGCTTTGCTTCCAAATTTCTATGGGTTGGAATCGGAAAGTGCTTACTCGTTTCTAAAAGACTTCGAAGATGTATGTGTCACCTTTAATGACCAACAATGTACAAATGAAATTGTCAAGCTAAAATTATTTCCTTTTTCTTTAAAAGATAAAGCAAAAATTTGGCTTCATAATTTAAAACCAAGGTCAATTGGCACATGGCAAGAATTACAAACTGAGTTTCTAAAGAAATTTTTCCCAGCACATAAAACTACTGCTTTGAAAAGACAGATTCAAAATTTCAATCAAAATCAAAATGAAGCATTTTTTCAGTGCTGGGATCGTTTTAAAGATTTGTTAAGTTCTTGTCCACATCATGGTTTTGAAAAATGGCGTCTTATTAGTTTCTTTTATGAAAGTTTAACTCCCGAAACTAAACAATTTGTTGAAACAATGTGTAACGGTGAGTTTCTAGAAAAAGAACCTGAAGAAGCCTTTGACTACTTAGACCATTTGGCAGATAACTCTCAAGCCTGGCACACAGATAATTCCTCTGAAAGTTCCAATAGATCTAATGTTGTTTCTAACAGAGGAAAATATCATTTTAGTCAAGAAGATGAGATAAAAGCTAAAGTAGCTAATTTGGCTAGAAAGATTGAAGCCATGGAACTTAGAGAAGTAAAAGAAGTCAAAACGGTTAAAAATGAAGAAAGTTGTGGAATTTGTGAAATCATGGGACACCCCACTTCTGAATGTCCAAACATTCCCATTCTTAAAGAAGCGTTGCATGATCAAGTAAATTCCATAAACACATTTAAAAAGCCTTTTCCTTCTCCTTACTCTGAAACGTATAACCCTGAATGGAGAAATCATCCCAACTTCAGTTGGCGGAATAATAATCATGTTCAGGTACCACAATCTCAAAAGTCGGGCAACACTTTTTCCTATCAACCTTCACGTGTACAAACCTTGGAAGAGACATTGCAAGCATTCATGCAAACACAAGCAAATGTGAATAACCAAACTTCACAGGACATCAATGAGATCAAAAACACCTTGTCCACATTGACAGCTTCATTACGCACTCAAGAAAAAGGTAAGTTTCCTGCTCAACCTCAGCCTAACCCTTCTACTCAATGTCTTGTTTCTTGCACCAATGAAACTCAACAGGAAAATGCCAGTTCTATCACAACTCTTCGAAGTGGAAAGGCAATTGACAAAACGATTCCATCAAAAGACCAAGATCCTCCTTCCCCTCCGAAAAGTATTGGTAAGGATGATGGTAAGTCTGAACTTCTTGAAAATTTGGACAAAGAAAAAGGTATGCATCCTGCTCCTTTTCCTCAAAGGTTGCAAACAATAAAGAATTTGAATCAAAATGCAGAAATTTATGATCTTTTCAAACAAGTTAAGATTAACATTCCTTTATTGGATGCAATCAAACAAGTTCCATCTTATGCTAAATTTTTGAAGGACATGTGCACATTTAAAAGGAAACATAATGTACAGAAGAAAGCATTTCTGACGGAAAGTGTGAGCTCAATCATTCAGCACCTTACTCCACCAAAATTCAAAGATCCTGGATGTCCAACAATCTCATGCATCATTGGAAACACTAGAATAGAACGTGCATTGCTTGATCTTGGTGCTAGTGTTAATCTTTTGCCTTTTTCTGTTTATCAACAGTTAGGTTTAGGTGAACTCAAGGAAACACCTGTTACACTTCAACTAGCTGATCGTTCTGTAAAAATACCTCGAGGGATAGTTGAAGATGTTTTGGTTCAAATTGATAATTTTTACTTCCCTGTTGATTTTATTGTTTTGGACACACATCCTGTTTCAAATCCAAATGTTCAAATTCCTGTTATATTAGGCCGTCCATTTCTTGCAACTTCTAATGCTCTGATAAATTGCAGGAATGGTATGTTGAACATTTCTTTTGGAAATATGACTTTAGAATTAAATGTGTTCAACACTTGCAAGCAACCTGGTGATGATTCAGAAGTACATGAAGTGGATTTCATTGAAGAACTTGTTCATGAACATCTCACCACTACCACATTCCATGATCCTTTAGAAGCTTATTTAATTGAATGTGAGTTTGATAATGCTTCAGAAATTTCACACACTGATTCTTTGTTAAATTCTTTTCAGGTTAAGCATTGTTGGAAACAAAAACTTGAGGAACTCAGAAAAGATGCATATGAGAATTCTAAAATTCATAAAGAAAGAACTAAAGCCTTTCATGACAAGTTAATTTCAAGAAAAACATTTGATGTTGGGCAAAAAGTTCTACTTTATAATTCTAGACTTCACATATTTCCTGGTAAGTTGAGATCAAGATGGACTGACCCATTTGTGGTTAAGCATGTGTATCATTATGGAGCAGTTGACATTGAGAATCCTCAAAATGGTAACGTATTCAAGGTAAATGGACAAAGACTCAAACTCTTTTTGGAAAATCATGTTACTCAAGAAGAGGTTGTTTTTCTTTCTGATCCTTGTTTTGAAAATAACTAGATGTAAATATAATTTTTACTAATCTTCAAAAAAAAAAAAAAAAATACATTTTTTTTTAACCCCGGTTAAATGGCGGATAACGGTACTCCGTGATTATTTAAGTCGGTTCCATCAGCTACCCACAAAACTGATATTGTATATAAATTTCTCTTTCAATTTCTTTTTCATTTTTTTTCAAGATGGATGATATTCTCACAAGATTGCAGAAACGATTTCCTCCTTTTCCTCGGAATATTTTACTGAAGCTTTACCAAGTTCGATTAGAAAGATTAAGAATGCTTATGAATAAAAGGATTCCTGAAGACATACGTTGGATAATTGAAGCCAAGGTACGTGAAGATGAATATCTTCCTGTTTTGCATTTACCAGGTACAGGTAGAAGCACTTATGCAAAGAAGCGACGAGCAAAGCGCATGAGTTCAAATTGCCACAAGTGTGCACGATGGACGTGTAACGGTAAATGTCGTTCTATTGGGATTCCGTCCTCTAATCGAGATGATAAAATTGAATTCATTAAGGATGGACTGAGTAAGGAGAATTTGGGTAATATCCAACTTTCTCTTGAGAAGCATCCTAGTGGAGACGTACAAAGAGAAATTCTTGATTTATGGCCGCAATTCCAAAGGGAATGGCAACATCTTGGGAATCTGATGTTAAAAGACCCTGTTTGCCAGCTTGTAAGAAAACTGGATGGGAAGCATATCCTCGACTCATAGAAGGCGTTTAAGCCGTTTCTGGACGTAAAACCAGAGGAAGATGTGAGCCACAATCACAACTACAATAAATGACTTCTCAGCTTTTGGTTTGATTTGCAATAACTTTATTTCAGTTTAATTTACGTGTTGTTCGATTTGTGTAATTATTCTCGTTTTTTTTTTTTTTTTTTTTTGCATTGGTCTTTTACGATTGATTTTTCTTCTCTTTTTGATTTTCTTCCTGAAATCACGCAAAAATCTTTTGTTAGGTTAACATTTTCTTCTGACAGGTCAAATACACTTTCGGCGACATTATTACTCTTGTCTGATTCACTACTCAGTCCTCTATATATTACACCATGTACTCATTCTCTTTCAGGCACTCGAAAAAGAAAAAAAAAATGGAAAGCACTTCGTCCCAGCGCATTAAAAAAATTTGTGTCTTTGGAGGTGCTTATCCAGGGAAAAATAACATATTCGCTGATGAAGCCATAAGAGTTGGAGTAATACTTGCCCAACAAAAGATCCACTTGATTTATGGAGGCGGTAGTACGGGTTTAATGGGAGCAGTCACTACAGCAGCACACGCCGGAGGAAGTCCAGTTCTAGGAATCGTGCCAAAACTATTCACAGATTTTTGTGGACCTACCGTGGGTAAGGAAATACAAGTCTGGAGTATCCCTGAACGGATAACAATCATGTACCATTCTGCCGATGCATTCATTGCTTTACCAGGAGGTCTGGGTACATTGGAAGAAATAGCTTGCGTGGCTTCTTGGTCATCTTTGGTCACAAATAAGAAACCCATTGAGGCAAGGAGAACCATAATTTCTGCTACAACCATTGAAGATTTACTCAAAAAGCTACAAGCTTATGAGTGTTTATCTGCTACGGTTGTTTCGCAAACGCTCGGAAAAAGAAAAAGAGATATGGACGAGCAAGGAGTGGATTGCACTTTGTCTTTGTGACATTATCTAACATTTTGCTTGTTGTGTCTCAGTTATAATAAGTGGTTAGCAACCTCTGCAGGTAATATCTCCTAAATTCTACCTTTAAAATTTGACATTGGGGACAATGTCATATTTTAGTAGGGGGTAAGGGACATATTTTGCTAAAAAAAAAAAAAAAAAAATTGTTGTGTTTTAAGACATTTAGAAGTATTCATTCTGAACAAGGTCTGAGTAAGGGAGACTTGAGACATACCTTGTCAGTTTGATTTAATCTTCTTCTTCAAAAAAAACAAAAAAAAAACAAAAAAAAAAAAAAAACAAAAAAAAAGCATGTTTAGACTTAGTGTGTTTTTTTTTAGTTACTTTCAATACAATGATGAGATATGAATTGCATAAGTCTAAAACAGATTTATTAGTGAGAAGATTTTCATGAGAATTGAGCTTGATGTCAACCTTTTTATGAGCCAATGTTAATATGATATGTTGATTGAGAAAGAAGCATGTTTAGACTTAATCTGACTTGTATAATCATCTTTGTGAGTTTTTGAGCCTATAATGATTGATGCATTATACAAATCAATCTAATTTCTTTCTTGAGTGCTCTTATGATTACATGATTCTCTAGAACTTGCTTTAAACCGTTTGAGACTATATTGATACATGTGACAACATGAATATGATAGAGGCATTAGGATTATAACCAGAGCCAAACAGCCATCCCTTATTAATGTTCTAAGAGAACATCCCCACTAGTGAGCCAATTTGAGCCTACATTAAATATGCTGTTTTATTGGTAACCACAACTTACACCTAGCCTAAATATACTTATATCCTTACCCTTGTTCTAAAGATGGATTATATATTTTGAGACATATTGCAAAAAAACAAGGGATATTTTTAGTTGAAAATTTGGGTTAGAAACAAAAAATAAGTGTGGGGGAAGAAAAGAAAAGAAAAAATCAAGAGAAAAAGAAAGGGATCATTGTTAAATACATTCCCATATTCAAAAAAAAAAAAAAAAAAAAAAAAAAAAAAAAATCTTCTCTTGAACTTCTAGTTAAAGTAAAGAAAAAGATGTTACAAAGTTGGTTAGAATGAAGCAAAGGCTCAACATGAATATTTAGCCTATGTTATTATGTGCTTTATAAGAGTTTTGAGAAGTTTTATTTGTATGATCTTATTATGTCTCTAAAATCTATGAACTCTTTGGAACCTTTGTGATATCTTTATCCTTTTGTTCTTTAACCACATTATAACCCTTTGGCCCCATTACAACCTTGAATAAAGACCTCTTGATTTATGAAGTTGTATGATCTAAATAGTGGAGAATAGGTGGACAAGCAAGCATATGGTAGAAGTGTTTTCATGAGATTGATTGAGTGTAAACACTTTACCACTACTTTAAAGAGTGAAAATCAAGAGAGTATCCCATGTGAGAGGTTGAGATTAAGTTGAATATGCACTATTTTGATTGAAATATGTTATGTTAATATTGGCTTAACTCATTTATATACATTCAAGCAAGATTTTTTGTGAATTTCTTTAAGCTATTGATTAGTTTTTAAGACTCGTCCAATGATTATCTCTAATTTATATTGGAAGGATTAGTTATAATTATTATTTTTAGTTTTTCTTATGTCTTCAATGTTTGTGGGTATCGTCCTAGTAAACCCTCACGAGACTAAACTCGTCCACTAGGGACACCTAGGGGTTTAAAGGCTTGTGTCACATGCTAAGTGCCACCGTGATTTCCTACGAAAATGGATTAGATTAGATTTTCTTATTTTATTTTTATTGAGTCGTTGCTAGGGACTAGCAACAATCTAAGTATGGGGGTGTGATAACTCGTATAATTATATAGTTTTTAGTTATGTTTTATTATTGTTTTGTGTCAAATACGAGTTATTATTGTTTAGTCTAATTGTGTTTATGATCTTTTATATTTTTATGTAATTTGGTGTTTTTCACAAGTTTCTTTGAGTGATTTCAGATTACTAGAATTAAGGGCAAATCCAGTTCAGTTCCAGTTCCGACACCTTTTGCCATATCAGCTATATCTCGAGTTTCACTGAAGCAATAAGGCTGAACTTTGTATCCCTGCAAAGCTAAGAGGCATATCTATCTTTTTCATGTTTTACACTTCTTGAAACGGAGTCGTTTTCCCTAGCGAAATCGACCATCAAGTTGGCTGATGTGCAATGACGTCTGTTCTGCACCGTTTTGGTATTTTGACCATATCTCCCGATCCACGTGCGCAAATGATCTGATTCCAACGGCTATGGATCCGTAACTGATAGGGGTATATTTTTCTAGAAGACCATTTTATCAGATCGAGCCTCCAACATTGACAAAATCGACCATCAAGCTGGCTGATCAGAATTGTCATACAATATGACGAAAATTGTTAGAAAAATGCACCCACCTATTATACCTACCTTTGAAATTTGTAAAGCTTGTCTCTTGTCATTTAGCCCTCCAAAATGTGTATAAATAGAGGGCCTTGGATGAGTATGGGGATACATTTGATACATTGGTAGGATATTAGCCTTTGTAGTAAAATTCTCTAAGTTTTCTTCTTCTTTCCTTTCTCTAGTTTTCTTTTTCTTTACTTATGTTTCTTACATTTCTTTTCATTTTATTCATATCTAGTATGTGTTGCTAATCATATTGTTGAGGTGATGAGGTGAAGCTCTTGGTAAATGCTAAGGTTAGTCTCTTCAACATGAGCTAAAATGAATCATCATTTATAAACACTAGTGTAGATAATATTTTCTTTTGGTTTAAAATCATACTTGCAAAGTAGAGATCTTGATTCATTATTGACAATGAAAATGGCACAGTAAATGCTTGGTTTCATAACCTTGATTTGTTGTAGACATATACCTTGGCATAAGGAATGCTTGGACTCTTTTTGTGAGTTTTGAGGACACCAAATGAACATAATATCATATGCTATGGACGTTGGACAATTTGGACTGAATTGCTAAACCTTCCGGTTGGAACCTCCCTTATGTGTGGATTTCAATTGTGTAATAAAACAAGATTAATCTTAGCATAACACCAAGAGTGGATTCTCTAACCTCAACATCTTTTCTTATTGTTTTTTTTTATATCTTGTTTAATTGCTTTTATGTTATTTTGTTTATTTTGTTCTCTAATATCTTGTTTACTTTCTTTGTTATTGATTCCCTAATATCTTGTTTATTTTCTTTTTCTTATATATTTATAAACTTATACTTACTAATACGCTTCCCTGTGGTTCGACCTCGGACACCCGAGAATTTATTACTTGAACATAACCTGCACTTGGGTTTACAACTCTTAATTGAGTTACCATCAAATAGCAAACGAGCTCAAAAAATGATGAAAACTTCCAGATCTGAGTTTTATAATTTTTGGAAGAGATCGGTGAAGAGAAATCTAGAATCGGAGCTCATTTGAAAAATGGCAAAGTTTCGGGTGCACTAAGCCGAAATTCCAAAAGATAATTCTGGGAAAATTGCAAACGAGCTCCAAAAATTATGAAAACTTCCAGATCTGAGTTTTATATTTTTTGGAAGAGATTGGTGAAGAAAAATTTGGAATTGGAGTGCAAATGAAAAAGGTGAATTTTGGGTGCCACTAACCGAAAAATCCAAGAGAAAATTTTGGGAAAAATAGGAAACGAGCTCGAAAATTTTTGAAAATCTCCAGATCTCAATATTATATTTATTTGGATGGATTGGAGAAAGAAAAACCGGATTTGGGGTCCGTTTGCAATAAAATCAAGTTTGAGGGTCAAAATACAATTTTACTGAAGAAATCGAAAAATGCCAATTTTGCAAAATTAAAAGGTGAAAAAAATAAAGGAAATTCTAGAACATACTAGTCCCTTGGCCGACCATGCATAGGGGAAGGGTGGGGATTTAATTCATTTCATCAAGTGGTCAATATCAAGCAACAAGATGTCATTTTTACTATTTTGAAATGTCCTTGCTCATCCAATGGCCTAAGTACATTGTAAAAAGATGAGTACATCCTTGAATGGCCAAGATCAAATTGCAAGATGACATTTTTATTGTCATGAAAATGTCCTCATCCAATGGCCAATATTGGTGGAAGAAAGATGAGCACAAGTCATCCAATGGTTGGAAATGCATGTAGCCAAATAAAATATCCTTGCTCATTCAATGACTTAGGCACCTTATGAAAAGATGAGTACATCCTTGAATGGCTAAGATCAATTTGCAAGATGACATTTTTAATGTCATGAAAATATCTTGGATCCAAGGGCTTAGATTGTGTAGGAGAATTAAATGAATTAATCTCCACCCTTTACCAAGAGAGGGGGGTTTCGGCCAAGCCTATTAACAAATGGGGGTTTTCATTTTTTCAAGGAGAGGTTGGCTGATTTTGAAAGAGGGCAGTAGCTAAAACCTAAGAAAAAAATATTTTTGAAAGAAAAGAAAGAAAGTTTTTGTTAAGGTAGTCATTCCTCTTTGGTTCTTACATTTTTTCTTTCTTCTTCATGTTATTCTTTATTTTTTCATGTGATTTCTTACTATTTTCTTTGCTTAATAAAGGTTTTATGAAAGCTTTCTTGTTGTTCTTGCTTTTTCAAAATAAATAAAACAATGGTTAGGCTTCATGATCTTGATTAGAATAATGTGATAATGGTTAGGGTGGGCTTTGTCCAATATACCAACCATGGAGTTTATTTCCATATTTTTTTATTTTATTTATTTATTTGCTACTTTAACTTGCTTATTTCTATTATTATTTATCTTTATATGTACTTATATTCTTGCTAACCATTTTGTTCATTTGGTTCATGCCATACTTTTGCATCTTGTGGCTATTTGTCATATGGTTTAGATTCTTTTGCCATGCTCTCTAGGCCATTCGGCCAACATGCATTTTTTAGGCCTCTAGGTCATTTTTCATGACATCTAGGCATCTAGGTCATTTTACAAGTCACTTAGACATTTACGTCATTTTTGCATGCCATGTCATTTTTGCATGCCATGTCATTTTCCATGTCATTTAAGCTTTAGGCCATTTTCATATGACATGTCATTTTACATGTCACTTAGACATTTAGGTTATTTTTGAATGCCATATCATTTTCCATGTCATTTAAGCTTTAGGCCATTTTCATATGCCATGTCATTTTACATGTCACTTAGACATTTAGGTCATTTTTGCATGCCAATGCATTTTCCATGTCATTTAAGCTTTAGGCCATTTTCATATGCCATGTTATTTTACATGTCATTTAGACATTTAGGTCATTTTTGCATGCCATATCATTTTCCATGACATTTAGACCTTAAGTCGTTTTATTATTCCATGCCATTTAAGCTTTAGGCCATTTTCATATGCCATGTCATTTTCCATGTCATTTTCCATGTCATTTAAGCATTAGTTATTTTTATTATTCCATGTCATTTTACATGTCATTTAAGCATTAGGCCATTTTCATATACTATGTCATTTTCCACGTCATTTAAGCACTAGGCCATTTTCATTATTCCATGTCATTTGCCATGTCATTTAGACACTAGGTCATGCATATTCCATGTCATTTATTTCATGCATTATTGCATTTTCCACTTGATTTTTGACTTAATCCAATCAATGGCTCAAAGCCAAGCTCTCATGAGCATGCTTGTCGAAAATTAAAATTTGTAAAAGTTGGATTTTCTAACTTTAGGATTTTTTTTTTCACTAGGCAGCCCTTGTCTAAGTTGTTAGAATTTTTTACCACTTGTTGTAGGACCTTAGAGGAGTCTCTAATATTTTTATTATGATTTTTGGACATTTTTATCAAAGGTTTAAAAATGTTTTTTGGTTAAGAAGTTTTTTATCCACTGTTCTGTCTTTTATGAATTTTCGGGTAGGTCATCCTTAGTCTAAAAATTAAGCAGATTTTTTCCCATAGAGGTCGATATGTTCTAAGTCTCCCATAATGTATTCATATGTTTTTGAAATTTTTTAGAAGGGTAAAAAAATCGGTTTCCAAAACTGGTTAAAAAGTCAGATTTGTTTTTAAGAACTAATAGTTTTCTGTTTTGTTTAAGGCACTAAGAGGGGGTTGATTTAAAACATTAGTTGTTGTCTTAGGTTAATTTCTAAGTTATTTTAATCATAAAATTTGATTTTTTTTAAAAGTCAGGTTAAGGTTGGTCAACCCCGGGTTTCAAAACTAGGAAAAATTAGAGCCTTTTAAAATGAGTTTTCGGCCAAGTTTTATTTTATCCAAAAATTCTTATTTTTTTAATCCGAGTCCAAAATACGAGTTAGAAAATCCAACTTAGGTTACTTCCAAAGGTAGTCGGATGTCTTTTTAGATATATGAATATCCTTATTTTGTGGGAGAAATACATTTCCATGCATTTGCATTTTTTTCATATTCATACATATTTTATGACATTTAATTTTAGCTATTTTGGTTTTATAAATTCCATATATATATATATATATGTGTGAGTGTGTGTGTGTGTGTGTGTGTGTGAACATTCCATAGTGATATCATTGCCTTGATTTAGATTTTATGTTGTCATTTTGATTATGGCATAATTATGAATATTCTATGGTAATGTTTGCCATTTAATTTAGATTTTTGCTATGTCATATAGAGTTCTAATATGTCACCTAGGTTTTATCATGTCATTAATTCTTGTCATTTAATTTAGATTTTTGCTATGTCATATAGATTTCTAATATGTCACCTAGGCTTTATCTTGTCATTAATTCTTGCCATTTAATTTAGATTTTTGCTATGTCATATAGATTTCTAGTATGTCATCTAGGTTCTATCATGTCATTGATTCTTGCCATTTAATTTAAATTTTTGCTATGTCATATAGATTTCTAGTATGTCATCTAGGTTTTATCATGTCATTAATTCTTGTCATTTTATTTAGATCTTTGCCATGTCATTTAGATTCTATCATGTCATTTAGATTATGCCATGATGCACCCAAAAGAGTGTATCTTAATTAAAACCTTGCACTAAAAAGATCAATTGTAAAGTATAGTAGAAGCAAGGGTCGAATCCACAGGGATTGGTGTCTAGTTTATAAATTATTAGTTTAAAACTTAAATTAAAGGAAAACAAAATAAAAAAGGGGTTTTTGAAATCAGTTTAAACCAAAGCAAACAATAAAAGTGAAAAAACAAGTAAATAAGAAGTAATCAAATATGAGAAAGGTATGGTTAAGGTTTCATTCTTCACCACTAGACATCATTAAGAATTAAATTCAACTCTATCAACATCAATTAGCTATCAAAGTTAACAACCGTAGATAACAACATCTTGTGTTACCCCAATCCTTCCTTAGTTCGTCGTTAAGCAGGACGAATGCCACACTTAATCTCTAACTATCAAATAACCTAAGATAAACATCATTAGATTCAAAGTGATAGCAGCTTTATGATAAGAAAGATAGGTTGATCTAAGCAACAAACAAATAAACATGAATTCATTCAACTTACGTTATGTTCCACTTCATGATTCCTGAAAACCCAACATAATCATGAATTACAAATTGCTACTATTGAATAAGAAATCAAGACAATTACACGGATCAAGATTCCTAAACTGGCATTAGATAATTATTAAGATATATCTAGTTGATCACCCTAAACAAATCAAGACAATATCATGAAAAATTCTTGTAGAAGAACATAAACAACTTTGATAGAAAACTAATATATGATAGAATCTGAAAATCAATTACAAAACATGTCTAGGGCTTTGAAATCACCCTTAACTAAAGAGAAGTTTAGCTTTGCATAGGCATAGTTAATATACATACATTAAACTAAAAAGAAAATAAAATAATGGAGAAAAAGAAGAATTAATCAAAAGCATGTCTTAGTTGGTGGCTCAAAAGATGGTATTTATAGAGTTTTTTGACCTTGGAAACCTTTTCTTGTTGATCAAGGAAGCTAGGAGTCAAAATAAGGCAATTTTGGGCAATTTTTGGTTTTTTTTTTTCCGTATTTTGCAGTTTTGGAGTCAGCAACTTCCAGAGCTGCAGTGCCAGGTTTTTGCCCATGGGGCGCCGTGGCGCTAAGCTCCCTGTCTTGGCCCGTCTGGCTGTTTCACCGTCTTGCACTTCGTCGGCTTATTTGGATGACCATTTCTTGTCCGATTTGGGCGTGTAAGATATCGTTGGAAAGTTATTCAAGTCAGCTTCATAAGTAAAGAAGAAAGTTTCTTAAAATAAAGTTTTAACATAATTATTTCTTAGCAACAAGCTCTGGAGGTCAAATCTGCCTGATCACTTAGTACTAAGAATTTGATCTTTTTGACTCCCAAGTCTTCTTTCATCTTGTGATTATGATTTTATAAGCTCTTTACCATCATTATTGACATATTTTGACTTCATTTTTTTAAATATACCTGCAATTCAAAAATATAATATAAGTAAACAAGATAAAGATCGAAAATAACAAAAACTAAAGGTAGAAAGGAATAAAATGTATATTTTATGAGCTTATCAAATACCCCTACACTTAGCTTTTTGCTAGTCCTCGAGCAAAACAAAATAAATAAAAAAAAATATTTAAGAAAATCTAATCTAATCTAATCCACTTTCGTAGGAAATCACGGTGGCGCTTAGTATGTGACACAAGCCTTTAAACCCCTAGGTGTCCCTAGTGGACGAGTTTAGTCTCGTGAGGGTTTACTAGGACGATACCCACAAACATTGGAAATATAAAAATAAAAATAAATAAATAAATAAAAATAATAATTACAACTAATCTTTTCAATATAAATTAAAAAAAAAAAATCAATGGATAGGTCATATAAACTAATCAATAGTTCAAAGAATTTCATAAAAAATCATGCTTGAATGTAAATAGTTTGAGTTAAGACAATATTAACATAACATATTTCAATCGAAATAGTGCATATTCAAACTTAATCTCAACTTCTCACATGGGATACTCTCATGATTTTCACTCTTTAAAGTAGTGGTAAAGTGTTTACACTCAATCAATCTCATGAAAACAGTTCTACCATATGCTTGCTTGTCCACCTATTCCCCACTATTTAGATCATGCAACTTCATAAATCAAGAGGTCTTTATTCAAGGTTGTAATGGGGCCAAGGGGTAATAATGTGGTTAAAGAATAAAAAAGAAAATATATCACAAAGAGTCCAAAGACTTCATAGAATTTAGAGACAAAATAAGATTTTGCAAATAAAACTTTCTTAATATTCCTTGGAAGTACATAATCACATAGGCTGAATATTTCATGTTGAGCCTTTGCTTTATTCTAACCAACATTGTAACATTCTTTTTCTTTTGTTTAACTAGAAGGTCAAGAGATGATTCAATTTTTTTTCCTTTTTTTTTTCTTTTTTCATGGGAATGTATTTTTATAATGTTCCATTTTCTTTTTTCTCTTGACTTTTATCTTTCTCCCCCCCACACTTATCTTTTGTTCTAACCCAAATTTTCAAAAAGTATGCCTTGTTTTTGCAATATGTCTCAAACATTCTAGTCCATCTTTAGAACAAGGGTAAAGATATAAATGTATTTAGGCTAGGTGTAAGATATGGTTACCAAAGAAATAGCTTATTCAATGTAGGCTCAAATTGGTTCACTAGGGGGCTGTTCTCTTGGAACATCAATAGGGATAATTGTTTGGCCCTGGTTATAATCCTAATGCATCTATCATATTCATGTTGTCACATATTTGAATATATTCTCAAAAAGGTTTAAAGCAAATTCTAGAGAATCATGTAATCATAAGAGCACACAAGAAAGAAATTGAATTGATATATATAATGCATCAATCATAAATGCTCAAAACTAACAAGGATGATTATACAAGTCAATATCAAGTCTAAACATGTTTTTTTCTCAATCAACAAATCATATTAACATTGGCTCCATGAAAAATGATATCAAGCTCAATTCTCATGAAAATTTTCTCACTAATAACCAGTTTTAGATCTATACAATTTATATCTCATCATTATATTAAAAGGAACTAAAACACACTACTACTAATAATAATAATATTAAAGACTCATAAAAAAATAATAGCAAAATATAAAAGAAATCCTAAATCCTCCCCCCACACTTAATTCGTACATTGTCCTCAATGTAATGCTATTAACCCAAATGAAAGAATCATGTGTAAGAGAAAATAACTAATAACATAAGAATAGGAATAACTAAGACTCAAAACAAAACAAACTCATGCAAACTAAATAATCCTAAAATACTAAACAAACAATTAACAAATAAACATAAAAATAATAAAAGGAAAAGGAAAAGAAAGCAAATCTGAGTATGGCAGGTTGGTAATTTCTTTATTAATTGGGCTGCCTTCCCAATTAGAACTTGAGTTAAGTTGTCCAACCTAACCAACACCCCTTCTTGGCTTTTTAGGCTTGTCATGCTCATACATGAAACTTCCCAAATTTGTGCGTTTGATAGGAAGCTTTCTTTGCACAATAGTGGATGCATTCTCCATTACTGGTATTATTCCATCATCCTTTGTGGTACATAACTCATCAGGGAATGGTGCAACTTTTGGTACTTGTTGAATGTCATCCACAAATAAACTGTTTAAGGTTTCCAGCATGTCTTGTTCATGTTCCTCCTCCTTTAACTTTGCAAATCTACTAGAAAAAGGTGGAAAAGAAACATTAGTAAAAATTGGAACCTTAAAAGTTACCTCAGGTGCTGATGTACTCTCCTTTAAAACTGAAGCTTCATTATCTTCAAGAAGTAAATTCATCTATAGTTCTTCCTCATCCTCGGGTTCCCTTGGATTTTCTGATTCATCTGAAGTTGTGTGTCACTAACATTCTCCTTTGGATCAATCATAGTTTGGGAAGAGAGTTGTTCATGTAGTTCCTCAGATCCTTCTTCTATCAATCTCACCATACTACTAGTCATTTGGCTCATTTGAGTCTCTAATTGACTCATCCTTATTGCCATTTGCATGTTTGTTTCCCATATGTCCTGTTGCATTTGCAATTGGTTAGTAGTAAGGGAATTTACAAGATCTTCTAAAGAAGTACCTGAGTTGCGAGTCACATGTGGTGGCTCAAGAAAATCTTATTGTTTTTCCCATGATTGATTAAAGCTCGATGGATGATTGTAATTGGCATAAAGATCTATTTCTTGATAATTTCCTGAGTAGCCATAATTAGAATGATTCCACCATCCCTCATTCTAAATGTTTGGGAAAGGATCACACTATTGTTGTTGGAACCTTTGTTGGCTTTGGTATCCTTCCACATCATAGGCTGATTGAAAATTATCTTTTTGGTAGTATGGGCACCAATTGGTTGGATGATCCATCATGAAGCACACTCCACATTGCCTTGATGGTTGAATCTCACTTATGGCCACTTGTTGAACTATGAAGATGAGATTGTCTAGTTGGTTCTGGAGGTTCTGAAATTCTGATGTAGCACCTGCCATCTCTTTTTGCTTGAAATCTGAAAAGAAAAACTTGTATGTACAAGAAAAAAAAATAATTACAATTGTAAATAAGAATAAACCAAATAACTAATAAACTAAATAAAGCAATCCCAGGCAACGGCGCCAAAATTTTGATGCACCCAAAAGAGTGTATCTTAATTAAAATCTTGCACCAAAAAGATCAATTGTAAAGTATAGTAGAAGCAAGGGTCGAATCCACAGGGATTGGTGTCTAGTTTATAAATTATTAGTTTAAAACTTAAATTCATGGAAAACAAAATAAAAAAGGGGTTTTTGAAATCAGTTTAAACTAAAGCAAACAATAAAAGTAAGAAAGCAAGTAAATAAGTAAATAAGAAGTAATCAAATATGAGAAAAGTATGTTTAAGGTTTCATTCTCCACCACTAGACATCATTAAGAATCAAATTCAGATCTATCAACATTAATTAGCTATCAAAGTTAACAACCGTAGATAACAACATTCTTTGTTACCCCAATCCTTCTTTAGTTCGTCGTTAAGCAGGACGAACGCCACTACTTAATCTCTAACTATCAAATAACCTAAGATAAACATCATTAGATTCAAAGTGATAACAACTTTATGATAAGAAATATAGGTTGACCTAAGCAACAAACACATAAACATGGATTCATTCAACTTATGTTATGTTCCACTTCATAATTCCTGAAAACCCAACATAATCATGAATTAAAAATTGCCACTATTGAATAGAAATCAAGACAATTGCACGAATCAAGATTCCTAAACTAGCATTAGATAATTATCAAGATCTATCTAGTTGGCCACCTAAACAAATCAATACAATATCATGAACAATTCTTGTAGAAAAACATAAACGACTTTGATAGAAAACTAATATATGATAGAATCTGAAAATTAATTACATAACATGTTTAGGGCTTTGAAATCACCCTTAACAAAAGAGAAGTTTAACCTAGAATAAGCATAGATAATATATACATAAAACTAAAAAGAAAATAAAAGAATGGAGAAGAAGAAGAAGAATAATAATAATCCTTGAGTCTCCTCAAAGATCATGATAGTTTGTGGCTCAAAAGATGATATTTATAGAGATTTTTGACCTTGGAAACCTTTTCTTGCTGATCAAGGAAGCTAGGAGGCAAAATAAGGCAAGTTTGGACAAAGTGAGATTTTCTTATCTTGTTGAATAATGTGGGTGCTAAGTGCTAAGGCACACAATCCCAAACACTAACGGTTGTCAAGAGCTGTTGTCTTAGAGAGTAAGTAAGTTGGAACTTGGAATTGGAAAAGTAATTAGGATTGCTAGTAGGCAATGAGGCTTTGATTCAAGAGAAATTATATCATACATTATCAATGGAGTTTTTTTAATATTTCACAAATAAAATTAATAAGAAGACACATATTTTTAGAGTATAATAAAAAATAAATAAAAATTAATTAAAAAAACTAGGACATGTGACAACCTATTAACTTGTTTGTGGAGTTAAAAAGAAATTCACTATCAATGTATTGATGCACTTAAAAGAGCGTATCTTTATTTAACCTTGCACTAAAAATAATATTAATTGTAGAGTATAGTAGAAGCAAGGGTCGAATCCATAGGGATTGGTGTATAGTTTATAAATTACTAGTTTAAAACTTAAATTCAAGAACAATAAAAGAAAATGGGTATCTTTTAAAGAGTTTTAAAAATTAAGAAAACAATTAAAAATAAGAAAGCAAGTAAACAAGAAGTAATAAGATATGAGAAAGGTATAGTTAAGGTTTCATTCTCCAAGACAATCTTAAAAATCAAATTCAGATCTATCAACATCAATTATCTATCAAAGTCAACAACGGTAGATAACAACATCCTGTGTTACCCCAATCCTTTCTTAGCTCGTCGTTAAGCAGGACGAACGCCATTACTTAATCTCTAACTATCAAATAACCTAAGATAAACATCATTAGATTCAAAGTGATAGCAGCTTTATGATAAGAAAGATAGGTTGATCTAAGCAAGAAACACATAAACATGGATTCATTCAACTTATGTTATGTTCCACTTTATAATTCCTGAAAATCCAACATAATCATGAATTACAAATTGCTACTGTCGCAACCTAAAAAAAAAAAACAAGTCTCATCGCAAGACTTTATTATTCGTTAAGCATGACATTAAAAAAACTGAGGAAAAGTCTACTTAATTCCTCTAGAAAAATGAAGGTTTTGAAAATGACCTTGAAAAAAGACATGGAGTCGCCACCAATCTTTTTTAGCTAGGTGTGATCGGCCACCTATTAAAATCGGTTTTATAAAAATATTTTAAAATTAATTAAAACATTTTTAAAACCAATTTCAAGTCTACGTTTTAAACCAGAGAAATCAAAGAAACGAGTTCTGGACTCGGTTACGTGTGGGGAAGGACACAACGCCCGTATAAAACGGTACCTTATTAATCATGTGTTATCTCAAGTCTCGGTAAAAAAGTTGGTTTTAAATTTAGTATTTCAAATTAATTCCCAATTTAAAGAAAAATAATTCCATTTTTAATTGAAAATGATCCGGAATTTATAAATTCAAAATTTTCCTATATTCCCCAACAAACGTGGCAAAATATAGAAATTTTTATTAATTTGGAAAACTTTCCGAATCATTCTCATTTTAAAGAAGATATTCCGTTATTAATGATAGTTGATGATATCCTCCCCAGCAAACCCGGCAGAGAACTCATGAATTATTTTAACTCGAGAATATCTTTATTTTATTGAAAATCATTATCTTTTTGAAAACATTAAAAAAAATATGAATATGCATGACATAAATAAAATGAAATAGCAAAATCTAAATAATATAATGCAACCTAAATGATATGATATAATTTAAATGTCTTAGCATATTCTAAATGAAATTAAATATCCTAAGTTATATGAAATATTTTAAATGAAATGAAATGACCTAGGTAACATAATATATTCTATATGAAATGTAATGCCCTTAAGTCATATGATATATTCTAAATGAAATAAAATATCCTAAATGACATAATATATTTTACATGAAATGAAATGAAATGACCTAGGTAACATAACATATTCTATATGAAATGAAATAATTTAAATGACATGGCAAATATGAATGATATGGAATATAATTTAAATGACATGAAATATAAAATAATGCTATTACATAATATGCATAAAAATAAAAATAATAATGCATGAACATAGTATATGCTAAATAATATGACAAAAAATAACTAAATAAAAAGCATAGGATATCATGAAATATTCAAAACCATATAATAAACAATATAACATATAAATCAAAATAATAACAATACCATAGGAATTATCATAGCAAAAATCATATATTATATAAAATGCATGAATATGGAAAATGCAATGCATGAAAATGTATTTTTTCCTTTAATTAAGGAAATCCGTATATCTAAAATGATATTCGGCTACCTTAGGAAAATATATCAAATTAAATATTCTAAAACCAAAATACTTTGTGATTGTTTAAAAACAATTTTGAAAAGCTTAAATTAAAAATAAAAACTTAGCTAAACCCTTTTTTAAAAGGCTCTAATTTCCTAAGTTTAAAATCCCGGACTTGACCATCCTTAACCCGAGACTTAAAAAATCATTTTTAGAGTTTAAAAAGGTTTAGAAACTACCCTAAGTCAGTAGCTAAACTTCCTAATTAGCTCCCTCTAAGTAACTTAACCAAAACAGAAAAATGATTTTCCTTCAAATTCAATTCTGACTTCACTGTCGAGTTTATGTTAAAATTATTTTGGTTTTCCTAAAAAGCTTGGAAAATTATTTATTTTGGTTAGGTAGAATTATGTTGATTAGTCTACATAAAATTGGATGCATATCAGTTTTCCTAAAAAGCTTTTAAACTATTTATTTATTTAATATAATAAATAAATTTATATAATTATATAATAATTAGTTAATTAATTAAAATATTTAAATAATATATGTTAAAATTTTAAATATTAAATATTATTAAAATATATAAAAGATAATTTATCAATATACTTTTACATTAATATTTTTAATGATAATTCCATTCTCACCTAACCGCCATCGTTATTTTTGCATCCAAACACATATCCCACCATTAATTTTAATTTTCTCGTTACAATACTCAATCTCACTATTACAATAACTAATCTTGCCATCACCGTTGTTTTTAATCTTGTCATAACCAATCTCATCGTACATTCAAATAAAATCTAAATCTATTTTTGCTGGTGCAAATAAATTTGAAAGAGAATTGGGTAGTGGCTCAATTTTGTTTCAAAGCTTTGGCTAATTTAGTCGAATCAAAATCGAACAAAAATTCTAAAAACTCGGTTTGAACTTATTTATTACTAAAGCTCGCTTAAATTTAATACAGCGGAACCTAAATAAATCAATACTCGGCTCGGCTTGATTCATTTAGTGCAAATTTGTTGGATATGATGACACCTCAATAAATGAAATTAAGAGTTAATAGCATTAATGGTCCTCAAATTTTATGATATATTTTATATTGGTCCTTAAACTTTTAAACGTATCAATCAGATCTTCGATTTTAGAGTTTTGTATCAAGGTGATTCTCCTGTTAGCAAAACCGTTAGAATTGGCGTTAAATGACAAATAGCATGTGACGTGTAAATTACAAAAATGCCATCCTACTGATGTGGTCTTTCTTTCTTTTTGTTTTTGTTTTTTTTTTAGTTAATAGCACCAATGATCCTCAAGTTTTAGGGCATATTTTATATTGGTCCCTAAATTTCACAACGTATCAATCAGATCATGTTATATTACTTTTTTTTATTCCTTTATTCTTTATTCTTTTTCAAATTTTATATTTTCCTTTCTTTTTTTATAAATAAATATAAAAAATAATTTATATTATAATTTAAATTAATTTTTGAAAATATAATTAATTTATAAACATATAAAATATTTATTTAAATTAATTTTATAAAAACTATATTTAATTTTTTTGTTTCTTTTCTTTTCTTTTTCCTCTTTTTATCATTTTATATTCTTTATAAATAAACTAAAACATAAATAATAATTTATATTATATTAAATTAATTTTATAAATATTAAATAATTTATTAAAAATATAAAATATTTATTTACATTAAATTTATAAAAATTATTTTAAGTTTTTTATTTTTTTTACTTTTTTCTCTTTTTTTCTTTCCTTTTTTTCTTGTTAATAAATAAATACAAAGAAGAACAAATAATAATTTATAATATAATTTAAATTTAAAAATAAAATAATTTATAAAAAAATAAAAAAAAATATTTGTTTACATTCATTTATAAAAAAACATTTTCTTTTCTTTTTTATTTACTATTATTAATAATTAAATAAAAATTAATTATTTTGTAATAATTAAATAACTTATAAAAAATAATATATTTATTTTAATTAATTAAAAAAGTTATTTTCCTTTTTCTTCTTTTTTTTCCTTTTATTAATAAATAAATTTTGTAAAAGATTAAATAATTTATCAAATATAAATATTTATTTACATTAATTTTTTTTTATAAATATATTTTCTTTTTCTTTCCCCTTTTTAATTTGAATCCCCACCGCTAGTCCGACCCTACGAAGGATCAGACTACCATTCATAATGTAACAACCGAGGTTACGTATAATTATGTAAAGTTAAATCCCGAAAATTTTAAGGACAAACTTGGAAATTGGTAAGAAGTTATAAGTGAAGGAAATAAAAGAAGAAAGGATCAAAATGAACATATTAAAAAAGTTTAGGGGCTTAATGGTTATTTATAAAAAGTTGAGGGACCAATATGCAATTATCCCAAAAATAAAAAAATATCCCTTATGTTCAATTGATCTCCCGAAAACACAAGGTATCTTCATTTGCTAAATGAGCAGCCGGCAGCCTCCCCTCTCCAATTTCTTCATCTCTTCCATTTCTCTTCAAGAACTCCACCAAAATCTCAACAACAATTACAACCAAGGTTAGTTTCTTGATAAATTCTTCATTTTTTTTAGATATTCTACTTGAGCATGCTAAGATCTTTACTCCATAAACATGTTAAGGTCTGAAATCCATCTATTAAGTATGAATTTTACTCATTTTTGGTAAGAATTAAAAGGATTTGAAAGCATGAACAAGAAAATGGGAAGAACAAGCAAAACAGGGGAATCTGAGCATGCTTGCTGTTCGGATTTTCTGGGTTCGGTACAGTTGGGATTATATTTGTTTGATATTTTTTCTAGAAACTAGACTTCAATACGAGAATTTTGGTCTTTGAATCAACCAAAACCGATAAGCGGTTAAAAAGATAAAATTCGGTGAAGTTGGCTGTTCAGTGTGACCCCTGTTTTCTGAGCATGCTTGCTGTTCGGATTTTCTGGGTTCGGCACAATTGGGTTTATATTTTTTTGATATTTTTCCTAGAAATTAGACTTCAATACGAGAATTTTGGTCTTTGAATCACCCAAAACCGATAAGCGGTTAAAAAGATAAAATTCGGTGAAATTGACTATTCAGTGTGACCCCTGTTTCAGCATAGTTTCGGGTTTTATCAAATTTGATCAAAATCTTGTTCTAATTGTATAAGTTAGTTATTTTCTTCATAAATTAGACTTATTGGTACCAAACTCAAGTTATGATTTTCTAATCTAACTTGATATTAAGGAATTTATTGCCTAAGAGAAATATAGTACTAAATGATGGTTATGGATTATGAAAATCTCTAAGGCATGGAGTACTAGAAAGGAATTTGATAAGGACATGAATATGGAGTTGAATTTTGGAGAAAATGATTATGGACATGATATTAAAAATTAAGGATATGTTGTTTTGAGTATGAAAAATTAGTATTGACCTTGAGGAAAGATTAAGAGATTTAAGTTGCATTCATAATTGTGTAATGCTTTGAGTATGTATAGATACTAATTATCGTTAATCTCTAGGCCACGTAGATCCGACGTAACCTGTGGATTTCGAAGTTTCAGATCGAGATGTACAATGAGATCATCTCAAGGATTGTGAGTAGACGACAACTATAGTTATTTGAAATTTGTTTAATTATAATTATATATATATTTTTAGCATATATATTTATTTTACGTATTAAAGGTATACACGATATTTAATCATATGAATTGATTTATTATTAAAGTAGTTTTATTTCAAGAAATATTATATCGAGTAAGTTGGTTGATTTTATGAAATATGATTTTACATAGAATTTGACGTACATGGTTTTGGCTCCACCTGACTTAATGTATGAGATTATTTCCTTGACCGGAATACGGGAGCTGCGTGCTACGCCTTTGTGGCGGGAGCCACCTCCAGAATCCCCATTCCGTGATATTAGACCGGAATACGGGAGCTGCGTGCTACGCCTTTGTGGCGGGAGCCACCTCCAGAGTCCCTATTCTGTGATATTATACTGGGGTATGGGAGCTGCGTGCTACGCCTTTGTGGTGGGAGCCACCTCCAGAGTCCCTATCCCATTATATTTGCCTTTTGGGGGCACATCATAGTGACACATATGCCTTTGGGGCGTCCTATGGTGGTATTGGCCTTTGGGGCCGGCTACTAGTATGCCTACATGGATATTGCTTGGTTATTTCATGGATGTACTCTTATGCAGGACAGAAAGTTGGAGCCCAATTATACGGAACTTGATTTACTTTACAGATTTTATTCATTGATTTAATATTATAATATTGTTATACATTTGAAAACTTTGCTACGTCTTTGAATTACTCATTATGATTTTATTATTATTTATTTTGAAAATGTCTATTATGTTTTAAAGGATTATAATCATAGTTTTCAAATGTTTTAAAAGTTGTTTACTCACTGAGATATTCATATATCTCACCATTTCATATTCTCATTTTCAGGTGATAGTTAGGTGCCGGGATTGTAACCTTCCTCTTTTCTCTGCTTCAAATAGTATTGTGACGTGGTGGACATCATAGTAAAAATTTATTGAAGTTTTGATATTTTGATGTTTTTATCTAGTAAACCTTGCTGAGATAGGTTTACTTTTGGATATATTATATGTATATATTTGAAGATATGAGACAATAGATCAGTATGTTTTGACTTGAGCATAAATTGATCATGGATAATTTTTGAATATGATGGATATATGTGATAATAGTATTGAGAAATATTGCTGGTTGAGGATATGAATTGAGTGTTATTTGCAGGAGGATTATCGTTGAGATAGAAAGAAAACTCTGCCGGATTTTAGGTAGATTATCCGGACAGGGTGTTACACATAATGCTCGATACGCATTGTAAGAGACTAAATTTGATCTCTCGCGCTAGATCTAGGAGGGTCCGATTTGGTGCTTTATGGTAGATTAGTTACCGTCTCAACTCAGCATTGGAGTCGACATAAAAAATATAAAATTTTAATCAAATGAATGTGAATAAATATTTCATATTTATAAATTATTTAAATTTTTATAAAAAATAATTTATTTAGAAAAATAAAAAGGAAAAAAGAAATAAGAAAAAGGAAAATAAAATATATTTTTTATTATAAAATTAATGTAAATAAATATATTATATTTTTATAAATGATTTTATTTTTGAAATTTTAATTTTAATTATAATATAAATTATTTTTATTTATTTATAAAGAAGAAAAAGGGAAAAGGAAAAAAAAAACTTAAAATATTTTTATAATTTTAATGCAAATAAATATTTTTTATTTTTTTATAAATAATTATTTTTTTATAAAATTACTTTAAATTATAATATAATTATATTTATTATTTTTATTTATTTATAAGGAGGAGAAAAAAAATATAATATAAAAGAAGTAAAATATAAAATATTTTATTGTTACGTTTTTATAAAATTAATTTAACTAAATATTTTATATGTTTATAAATTAATTATATTTTTAAAAAATTAATTTAAATTATTATATAAATTATTTTTTATTTTTTGTAATTATTTATAAAAAAATAAAAATTATATAAAATTTGAAAAAGAATAATATTATAATTTAAACTATTTTTATAAAAAATATAATATATTTATTTGCATTAATATTATAAAAATATTTTAAGTTTTTTTTTACTTTTTACTTTTTACTTTTCCCTTATTCTTCTTTATAAATATATAAAAATAAAAATAATTTATATTATAATTTAAATTAAATTAAATTTTCAAAAATAAAATAATTTATAAAAATATAATATATTTATTTACATTAATTTTATAATAAAAAATAAATTTTATTTTCCTTTTTCTTATAACTTTTTTCCTTTTTCTTTTTCTAAATAAATTATTTTTAAAAAAAATTAAATAATTTATAAATATAAAATATTATTTACATTCATTTAGTTAAATTTTTTTTTTATGTCGACTGTAATTCTGAAGTTGAGGCGATAACTACCTTGACCGAATCTGCCATAAAACGCCAAATCAGACCCTTCTTGATATAGCGCGACAGATCAAATTTGGCCTCTTGCAATGTCTAACGAGTGTTACGAATGGCAGTCTAATCCTTCGCAGGGTCGGACTGGCGGTGGAGATTCAAATTTTTCTTTTTCGATCGACGAGTGTTAGGTGGAGAGAATAAAAAAAATTAAAAAAGGAAAGAAAAAGGAAAATAAAATATATTTACAAAAAAATTAATGTAAATAAATATTTATATTTGATAAATTATTTAATCTTTTAGAAAATTAATTTATTTATAAAAGGAAATAAAAAATAAAGAAAAAAAATAACTTTTTTAATGAATTAAAATAAATATATTATTTTTTATTAATTATTTAATTATTACAAAAAATTAATTTTTATTTAATTATTTATAACAGTAAATAAAAAAGAAAAGAATTTTTTTATAAATTAATGTAAATAAATATTTTATATTTTATATAAATTATTTACTTTTTTAAATTTTCATTATATTATAAATTATTTTTTTTTTCTTTTTTGTATTTATTTATTAACCAGAAAAAGGTAAAAAAAAAAAAAGAAAACCTAAAATAATTTTTATAAAATTAATGTATATAAATATTTTATATTTTTAATAAATTATTTAATATTTATAAAATTAATTTAATATAATATAAATTATTATTTGTGTTTTAGTTTATTTATAAAGATTATAAAATGAAAAAGAAAAGAGAAAAAGAAAAGAAACAAAAAATTAAAAATAGTTTTTATAAAATTAATTTTAAATAAATATTTTATATGTTGATAAATTAATTATATTTTCAAAAAAATAATTTAAATTATAATATAAATTATTTTTTATTTTTTGTATTCATTTATAAAAAAGAGAAAGGAAAATATAAAATATAAAAAAGAAAAAGAATAAAGGATCTGATTGATACGTTTTGAAGTTTGATGACCAATATAAAATATGCCTTAAAGTTTGGGGACCATTGGTGCTATTAACTCAAGACAAAAAGACAAAAAGAAAAACCACATCAGCAGATAACATTTTTGTAATTTACATGTCATATGTCATCTGTCATTTAACGCCTAGTCTAATGGTTTTGCTAACGAAAGGAGCACATTGATACAAAACTATAAGATCGAAAATCAGATTGATACGTTTTGAAGTTTGGGGACCAATATAAAATATATCATAAAATTTGGAGACCATTGGTGCTATAAACTCTTAAGGAAATGCAAAAATACTATTTTTTGTATTTTTTTTGTCTTAAAGTTATATACTATTTTTTTTTAACACTTAATTTTATTTTTTACTTTTTAACATTAAAAATCATAAAACGTCAATTTTATGAAGAAAAAAAAATAGTATTAAATACACAAAAATCAACATTTTTTCTTTAATTTTATGAAGGAAAAAAAAAAAGAGATTAAAAATTTAGGTCGAAAAGAGTACATCCAGAACAAAAAACCAATTAGGAGAGTAGAATTACTGTTAAATTTTTTTTGGATAGGATGTTGAATCGAACTGATTTTTGATTTTCGATTTAATCAGTCCAATCAATTCAGCATGATCAATTGAAGGATTAAAATTTTATTTTTTAATATTAAATAAATATTAAATATAATAAATATTTAACAAAACATGCATTTGACCTGGCAAACCATTGATTTAGAGAGAAAATTTTGAAATTTAAAATAATAAAAAATATCAAAATTGGTTCAACATCAAACCAGCTCGATCTAACCTAATTCAACCGGGTATTTCATTAATTCTTGAATGCTTCGATGTTTTCTCGTTTTATGTATGTTATCGAACCGGGTGTCATCTTTTTTGTTTTCTATAAAAACCTCAGCAGTGATTGTCATTTTTTTTGTACCGAAAATTTGTATTAATTTTACTATTCTACTCTTATTTTTTTTTGTGTCTTCTGTGAGAGAGACAGATATTGTTTTGGTTCGCCGTGTTGCTAAGAGTGTGCTCTCGACTGCAACATAATCGAGGAGGCCTGGAAGACGAATTGCAACATACTGTAAGCACCTGTGAGACATGCAATAATCGTCTTAAGGTCAGAGGTCCAACTTTGACTCGATTATCTTTTTCTCTATTCGGATTAACCTGTAAGTATTATCAATCTTCCGTTCTATAATCATTTCATATCTTTATACGAAGTTTTCATTTATGCTTATGAATGTGTAAGGTTTATATTTTATTTATTATTAGTATATAGCAAATATTATACAACAGTGTTATCAACTACGAGCCCGTCAATCGACTTAGAATCAGGCGCCATCGATTGGATTTTTGAAACAGCGAAATATTTAAGGAATTTTTGTGTTTGATAAAATGTCTCAATTAATTTCCAGCATATGTTAGTTATAAAGTTTGTTCTGTTTTGATCATTTTTTAGTCTTTTCTTTGTTTATTTCTTATCCTCCCTTGTTTTTAATCTACAATCTTCCCATTTTATTTTTGAAATAGAAATTCTCTTTGACAAGAACCTCGTTTAAATCGATAAAATAACTAAAGCAACCATTTTAGATGTTGGTCTTTGAACAAATTTGAACAAGTTTTGCCGTCAATGTTTAAGATTTTTTTTAGATAAACCCTAGATCAAGTTTAATAGTTTTAATAAATCACGTTTAAATTTACTCAATTTTCATTTATTTTAAATAATTTTTAAATAAATTCACTAGAGTTAAATTAAGTTAGAGAGTATATTTGGTAGACCTGCTCAAGGGTTGGGTAACCCGTCCGTCTTGGCCCGGCCCGGCTTGGGCTTGGGTAAGAGTATTTGTAATTCGGACCGGGCCGGCCCGAATTACTATTCAACAATTAAAAAATATTTTTTATTTAAATTTAATTATAAAATATATATAAACATTAATATAAAAATAGTTTGTTAATATTTTAATAATTTATGAATAGTGAAATTGGCTTATGGGCCAGCCCGGCCCGAAACAGGCTTGGACAAGGAAAATTTTTTTTTTCCGGATCTAGGCCCGACCGACCCATCTGCACCTCTAATATTTGGTAAGGGTGTGTATATAATAATAATTTTATGTCTTTAAAAAATGATGATGTGTCATATTTTTATTGGTGCCTAAAAACCTCACTCATCCTTACTAAATCAACTTTCATTAAATCAATTTACTCCCTTTTTAACTGTAAAATCAATTTACATTTTATATTTTACTGTAATTGTTGAAAGGATACTGATCGTTTCAATTTACTCCCTTTTTAACTTGTAAAATCAATTTACAGTTTACATTTTACAGCAAGCTAAAGGTTAGCATACTGATTGTTATATTGACGGAACAGAAAGCCGTTTTGCATTTTAAATATTTTGTAGTTTACACAACACTCTACTCTCAAGGCAAAAGCTATTTATTGTTAAAAGTGAGCAGGAACAGGGATCAATGCCATTTTTTTGCATCATACAAATAGGATTGCATTTGTTTTAGAGAGGTAGTGATGTGCTTGTAACTTGCGTGTAGATTGTACTTGCACCAACTTAGAGATGAATTTTTTGAATGAAAAATACAAGAAAAATCTTCAATGTATGATTAATATTTATCTGATCACGTTTAAATTTAGGAGTTTACAATTAAAAAGAAGTAAATTGATTTAATGATTTATATATCTTGTTAAGGGGATTCTTGTAATTCTGATCCCTACTTTTTCAAGTTTCTCTCTTCTTTCAAACCGTCGTTGCCTTGGCTCGGCTGGTCCAACATGGAAATGATACAATGGTAGAGGTGGCCCCCATTAACGGAAGCCTGAGGCCCATAAATCAGGGGTCTCACGTTTGACTGCCACCAATTTACATTTACTAATGTTAGGTTTGATTCACTGAATGAAATAATTATTCGGTTGAAATGGCATATAGAGAACATGCATTATATAATTTGATTTGTTAAATGAAATAGTGGAGCAATATTTTTACTTTTTTTAATTGATTAAAATAATGTTAAAGAATACGTAAAAAAAAATTAAGTATAGAAATACTACTTTGCCTTTGAATTAAATAATAATATTTAATTTATTAAAATTAAACTTTTTAATCTATTATAAAATATTACTAATATATTCAAAAATAATATTTATTAATTTCTTACATTTTAATATACTATTATAAATAAAATTTTAATATTATATTTGAAAATATATTTTAATATTTTATATTTTATAATATATTAAATATATTTTTAATATATATTAAAAATAATATTGTCAATATTATATTTAAAAATATTATTTGATTAATTTTTTAAATTTTAATAAGATTTAAAAATATATTTTAATATTTTATGTTTAAAAATATAAATCAAAATAATTTTTATTAATTTTTTAATATAAATAGTTACATTTTCTCTCTCCTCTAACTTTTTCCCAACTCATTCTCCCGCTGCCTCACACCTTCTCTCTCTAAAAAGTCATCTTCTTCAACCATGTTCTTCATTTTTCTAGAAAACCACCGTCATTTCCAGATTCCGACGACCTCCACCACCATACACCATCGTCCACCACCACCGATCACCGGCGGCCGACGATAGTTGAATCCCAAATTTTCACCAAAATAGCTTTTGGCCTCCTTTTTCCGATTCTCTCGTTTTTTTTTTTTTTTTTTGGTTCTAAATCAAGCCCCAAAATCATAAATATTAACCTAAAACTCACGACAAAAAATCCCAAAAACTCCTTCTTCCACCGTTATTTCTGGCTTGTTTTTTTCAGTATGTTTTTCCCCTCCATTTGGTCTTCATCCCCACCAAATTTGGATTGGATGTTGAATCAAAGTGATTTTCGATTTTTATTCAATCGATCCGACTAGTTCAATATGATCAATTAAAGGATTAAAAAAATTGATTTTTTAATATTAAATAAATATTATATATAATAAATATATATAACAAGAACATACATTTGACATGGCAGACCAATGATTTAGAGAGAAAATTTTGAAATTTAAAATAATAAAAAATATCAAAATCCGTTCAACATCAAACCAGTTCGATCTAACCTAATTCAACCAGGTGTTTCATTAATTCTTGACTGCTTCGATGTTTTCTCATTTTATGTATAATATCGGACCTGTCAAATCATCAAATTTTAATTTAATTAATCCGACAAATCGATTCGATCCGATTTTTTTATTCACCCACTAAAACGCGTCGATTACATTACTTTGAGAAGTGGAGTGGGTTATATCCTTACTGGAAAAATAAATATCTTCTCATATTCCATGGAAACTTTATCATTAAAGAAGTTGAATAAATTAAGATTCCTAGTACTTACATTACATTACATCGGCTAACTGGCATATTCTAAGAGGGGCTAAATTTGGCGTACAACCTTTTAAATCTTTCTCAAATTCGGGGCCAATATTGGCATGCATACTAACCTTTTTCTTTTTAATCAGAATCGAATCTTTGTTTTCCACGAGCGCCTCCCAATTTTCTCAAATACAAAAGTGAAATATTTGTTTTTCCAATTTAAAATCTTTATTCAAAGTTTCGAAATTCCAATCTTCGTTTTCATCTGTTTTCAACCACTTAAAAGGTAAATGTAAAGTCTGTGTTAATGTTTATAATAAAGAACTTTTATCTTCGTAGTAATGCTAATCAATAACCAGCATTCTCTTTATATCAATCCGACCTTGTTTTAGTTAATTCATATAATTATTTTAAGAGTGTGTTTGGTAAAGTGGAAAATGAACTGATGGACAAAAGAGGGTGGAAAAATGAAAAGAAAAATAATTAAGTATGCTTGGTAAAAAAAAAAAAGTAAGAAAAGAAAAGGAAATATGATTATTTTCAACTTTTAATGCATAAAACAAATCATTCCAAATTGAATTGATAAGAGGAGAGAAAATGAGAGAGATTTGAGCTAAATGTATATATTTAAAAGATTATTTATCATTTTTTAAAATTAATTTTTTTTATCTTAATTTAGAAAGGATATAATGGTGAAATAATATAATTTTCATTTTCTTTCCTCTTATTTTTCAACTCTACCAAGCAATAAGTGGAAAGAAAATTACTTTTTATTTTCACTTTTCCATCTTTCCTACAAGCACACCAATGGAAAGAAAAAATATATTTTGTATATTTCCACTTTTCTCTTCTTTCAATTTTTCAATTTTCTTTTCTCTCTACCAAGTAAAGCTTAAGAGATGAAATTCAATAAGTTTGAGTTGGAATCTCAGTATCTACAATATCTTTTTTTGAATTTTAGACTCCAGCCTCCCTTGCAATAAAAAAATTACAGTTCAAATTCAAAATTTTATTCTATATATCTTTAATTGTATTTGAACTAAATTCAAGTAATCATTATATGAAACTATTCCTTTTTCTTTAATCTTGATTTTTTATAAGCACAAAATTCATAATTTAAATTTCATTAATGTTATGTTTGAAAATTTAGATTTGGATTTCATTTGTTATGTAAATGTGAGAATAAAATGTATGGGGCATTTGGTGCTTTTCCATGTCATGATTGAAATGGAATGTGATTCCTGATAATTTGATTCCTGGGAATGTAACTTTACAGCTTTTGATATACATGGGAAAGTACTGATTAAAATCCTGGCAATATGATGGTGATTTTCGAAATTACCCTTATCAAAAAATGCAAATTTTATTAATTTTAAAATTTTTTTCAATGATATTTATTATTAAAAAATATTTGTACTAAATATTTAAAAAAAAAATTAATTGGTAATTTGAGTTACTTTTAAGATTAAAAAATATTTGTTAATAATAAAATTTCAAAATTACTCTCATGTAGTTGAAAAATTAAAAGGTTGGATGCAAATTAAATATTATTTAAATATTTTAATGATATTTATTATTAATAATTTGTACTAAATATTTAAAAAGAATATTTTAATTGATAATTTGAGTTACTTTTAGGATAAAAAAATATATGTTAATAATAAAATTTCTAAATTACTCTCATGTAGTTGAAAAATTAAAAGATTGGATGCAAATTAAATATATTTAAATATTTTAATGATATTTATTATTAACAAATATTTGTACTAAATATTTAAAAATAATATTTTAATTGGTAATTTGAGTTACTTTTATGATAAAAAAAATATTTGTTAATAATAAAATTTTGAAATTACTTTTATGTAGTTAAAAAGTTAAAAGGCTGTATGCAAATTAAATATTATTTAAATATTTCAATAATATTTATTATTAACAAACATTTGTACTAAATATTTAAAATTAATATTTCAATTGGTAATTTGAATTACTTTTAAGATAAAAAATGTTTGTTAATAATAAATTTTCGAAGCTATTCTCATGTAGTTGGAAAATTAAAAGATCGGATGCAAATTAAATATTATTTAATTATTTTTAACTAAATATTTAAAAATAATATTTTAATTAGTAATTTTAAAACAAATAGAAAAAGGGTAATTTTATCTTAACATTTTTTTTTTTACTTTCTAACTACATGGAAAAGTTACTTTCTCACCTCTCCTTATGAGAATCACATTCCAATACTTGTGGGAAAGTAATTTTCTAAAAAAAGTGAGTTTTTTTTAGCATACCAAATATGTGAATCACATTCCTACCAATTAAATTCTATGAAAAGTGATCACTTTTCATCATACTAAATGCCCTCATAGTATAAATTAGTTAAAATTCAATATGATTATATATTTGAAAGGTATAAAAACATGAATTTCAAATAAGTATCTAACAAATTTATAAATTTGAAACATAATAGTGAATACTATATGATGTTTTATTAAATATATATATATATATTATATTTTTTAAATTTATATAATTGTAATATATTATATAAATTTAAAAAATTAAAAGATTGGATGCAAATTAAATATTATTTAAATATTTTAATGATATTTATTATTAACAAACATTTGTACTAAATGTTTAAAAAAAATATTTTAATTGGTAATTTGAGTTACTTTTATGATAAAAAAAATATTTGTTAATAATAAAATTTCGAAATTACTTTCATGTAGTTAAAAAGTTAAAAGGCTGTATGCAATTAAATATTATTTAAATATTAAATAATATTTATTATTAACAAACATTTGTACTAAATATTTAAAAATAATATTTCAATTGGTAATTTGAGTTACTTTTAAGATAAAAAATGTTTGTTAATAATAAATTTTCGAAGCTATTCTCATGTAATTGGAAAATTAAAAAACTGTATGCAAATTAAATATTATTTAAATATTTTAATAATATTTATTATTAATAAATATTTGTACTAAATATTAAAAAATAATATTTTAATTAGTAATTTTAAACCAAATAGAAAAAGGGTAATTTCATCTTAACATTTTTTTTTTTAACTTTCTAACTACATGGGAAAGTTACTTTCCCACCTCTCCTTATGAGAATCACATTCCAATACTTGTGGGAAAGTAACTTTCTCAGAAAAGTGAGTCATTTTTAGCATACCAAACATGTGAATCACATTCCCACTAATTAAATTTTATGAAAAATGATCACTTTCCATCATACCAAATGCCCTCATAGTATAAATTAGTTAAAATTCAATATGATTATATATTTGAAAGGTATAAAAACATGAATTTCAAATAAGTACCTAACAAATTTATAAATTTGAAACATAATAGTGAATACTACATTTACATATGTTCTATTTAAAAAAAAAATTATTATATTTTTGAAATTCAAGTTTTTCAAACGCTAGCTTAATAAATCATATAAGAATTGAACTAGGTATGGAAAATATCTGGGCACATGGATGCTTACTGAGACCACAAAAAACACTTGTCTGGTTGTCTGAATTCTGAAGCATCAAACCAAACCAAACCAAATCCTTTGTCTTACCAGCTACGTACTTCAATCAAGATAATTTTAAAGCTTCCACGTTACCTCTAGATTTTTATCTTTCTTTCTGCTTTGTCAATGAAATTGAATACCAGATTTAGTTTCAAAACAGAAATGGGAAAACTGCATTCACCAGGGAAAAACTAATAGTAACGAGATTGAACATTGATCATTAAGAACAAAATAATACATGATCAATTAAACTACAAAAAGTAATTAATTTTCTTTTTAAGTTGTAATTAACTAACATTCTTTGAACAAGAGAAAAGCTGGGTAGCTAAAGGGTGAGCTTAAGATCTAATCCATCATCTTCTTCTTGTTTTTTCTTATCATCTTTCTTGTTGTATGGGCTTGGAAAGATTATAGCTGGCCTCCGAAACTCAATCTCCTCAGTAAAATCTGCCCATTCAAAAGTTGGAACCCAACTTGACTGCTCATCATTATCTAGCCTCCTTATCTTGTTTTGCTTCTTACTCTTAATCCTCTCCTCCCTTTGTCTCAGCTCATCTTTTCTCTTATTAACCGCCTCCTGAAAATTCCTTATTAGGGCAAAGAACTGCTCCATCTTCTGATCTTCTTGCTCCTCATGATCTTCACCATTGCAGACATGAACTCTCTTCTTGGTTGCCATTTGAAAAAGAAAAGAAAAGAAAAAAACAGCGGAAAATTCAGAGCTAGCTAGCTCCAAAAGATTCAAAAAGGCTCCTTTTTTTCTTCTCCAATCCTTGGTAACTGTAGGCTGAAACAGCGTGTACAAGTTTTTCTCGTGTTTTCTTTTCTGCTCGCATAATACTTAGACTTTCAAATTTGGGCACCTATTTATACAACAAGGGAATTTGGCCATCTGGGTTAGATTAAAAAGACTGACTTGCCCTGCCGGCCAAACTGATCAGGGTCTACGAAGCACCTATACGGACATATAATACGGATATGATATCATACGGATATGATAATACGAAATTTTTTAAAAAATTAAGACACATATATGACAAAATACGAGAATAAAAAATAGTTTTTTATATAATAATATATAATAAAAATATAAAATTGATATTTTTCAATCAAATATTAACATGCAAATAGCATTTTAATTTTTTTTAAATTATTTTTGAATTTAAAATTTGAACATTAAAAAATCCATTAAAACATTAAAAAATTTATTAGAACCAAATTATTCATTGATATTGAAAGAAAAATGCAAAAAACAAAAAAAAGAAATATTGTGTATCCAGACATGTTCAATCATATCTTATTTATGTTTTAACCATATTTAATTTTATTTTTATTTTTTGACGTATCTTCAAATGTTCCATACATATTCAATCATATTAGGATTGTATTCATATAAAACACGACATTTGAATACTCCCATTATAGAAGTGTTCGTGCTTCGTAGATCAGGCAGGGTTAGGTTGATTATCTGGGTGACTGGGTCCGGTCATTTAGAAAACCCAGCGAAATGACGCGTGGACTGAAGTTGGTTCACTTGGTGACGTGTGATGTTGATGGCATGGCAACGTAAAGCGTTGCAAGAATGTTGACGTAACTCAGATGACGCAATATCAAACCTTAAACAAAGGGTTGCTTGCATTTCGCGCTACCGACATAGTGATAGCTGAATTCGCAATTTGCAATGATTTTCACCACTAAACCCACATTCCACTTGTCCCCACAATCTAGCATTTTTCTGCTGCCGCCAAGAAAGCATAGAATAGAGGGTTAATTTGAAAAACATATCTTCAATAATTATTTTATTTTTAAATAATTTAATATGTTAAAATTATTTTTTTAAAAATAAAAATATTAAAAATTATTAGAAAAATAAAATTGTCCTTAACGAATTTTTTTTTTCTTTTTCCTCTCAGAAAATATTATTTTTTAAAAATTTTAATTGAAAATAAATTTAAAACTTAAAACTTAAAATATTTTAATATTTATTATTTTTAAATTTTTTTTAAAAAAAAATTTAATTTTAGAAATATTATTTTTTAAAATTTTTTAATTAAAAAAATAAAAATATTTAAATATTTATTTTTTTAAAAATTAAAAACATTTATTTTCAAATATTTATTTTTTTTAATAAATTTTACTTATTATATTATTTAACAATTATTGTATTGTTGATGATATGTTTTTCAAATTTATCATAGAATAAAATGTCTCGTCTTTTTCAAAGAATAAAACAGCTACCCAAAGGCCAAAGGTGAATGTAAAAGGTAAAGATTCAAGTTGGAATGAGTTAGGTTTAAATAATAAAAATATATATTTGTTTAGATTCCATCAGTTTGTAATTAAAAAATATATATTTCTTTAGATTCCATCAGTTTGTAATTAAAAAATTATTTTTATATTTAATATTTATATATTTTTATAATTTAAATTTAAATAAAAATATTTTATTAATTAAATAATAATTTTAATAATACTGTATCAATTTAAATTTTAAAAATCTTATTTCATATCCAACCTATGAATAAGACTAATCTTCACTTGCTGAAAAAAAAAAAGACAACTAGGAAAAGCTGTTTAGATGAACAAATTATGAATTTATAAAGTCAATCTCAAATATTTAATTTAATAATTCATTTATGCTTTTTTATTTAAAAAGTAAAATCTGAATTCTCTTTCTTTAAAAAAAAAAAAAATAACGATAAGTATAGATGAATAATAATCTATAAATAATTGACAACATTAAAAATGATTTTTTCAAAGAATTAATTTCATCCCTAAAGCCACGGTGACAATTATCATTTATTGGATGGAAGTTTCTTGATGAATTTGAATTTTCTAGATAATAACTTAAGTATATCATTGAAATTTTTTGATATGGATGATTTTAACCTTGGTAACGGGTTTCACATGGCTTGTTGATTTTCAGAATAAGATCAATGACAGCGATTTCATACCTAAAAAGCTTATAAGGGACTAGGATGATCAATTTTGGGTTAAAATTGAATTAATCAAATTAATCGAAATAATTTAATTATTTTGATTATTCGATTAAGTTCGAAAATAGGCTCGGTTAATTCAATTAATTTGATTAGTTAAGATTTTGAAATTTATTAATCGATTAATCGATTTAACATTATACATTTATTTTTTTTCATAAGCATAAGATAAAGCTCAATATGCATATAATCATTTATATAATCGATCCAATATATAAGCTCACCACGATGTAAGTCTATGTTGTCATGTTGATCAAATAAATTTTAACTAAAATAGTCTAAAAAAAGTAAAATTTAATGTTAGAATTTATAGGCTCAAAGTTTAATTAAATTTCGGTTAAATCAGTTAACTAATTGAATTAACCGATGCAATTGGTTATCACTTATCAATTAATTGGTTAATTCATAAAATTTGGTCAATACGATTAATAAAATATATTTCAATTAATTCCATTTTTGAAAATTTCTAATCGAATTAACCGATTACTCTAAAAAGTTTAGGAATTATTGGTATTTAAGGTGATATTTAATAAATTAAAAAATTAAGCAAGAAAAAAATTAAATACTGAATTGAATCTTAAAAATTGTTTGGTATTTTCTATGTATGAATTTTGAGTCTGCAGGACTCATGAGATATTTTTGAAATATACTAAGGGCAATTTTGTCCAATCATATAATATAAAAAAAGCCTAATGAGTTTTGTATTTTCAGTTTTTCAGTTTTTTTTTTTTCTTTTTTAAATGATGTATTTAAAGGGTTTGATCTGCACGATAACTCACTAGTCGAATTAAGATCCGTACTCAACCCGTTCAAGAAAAAAATTAAAACAATTAATTTTATTAATTATTTTTAATTGTTAGTTTTATTTTATTTTTAAATGATGTATCTAAAGGAGTTGGTCCGCATGTTGACTCGTGGGTCGATTTAGGATCCGTACCTGACCTGTACAGGAAAAAAGTTTAAGAAAGAAATCGATTTTATTAATTATTTTTTTATTTTATTTTTAAATGATGTATTTAAAGGGGTTGATCCACACGTTGACTCACGAGTTAATTTAAGATTCGTACCTGTCCCACTCCAAAAAAATTAAAAAGAAATTTAATTTATTAATTTATTTTTTATTTTATTTTATTTTTAAATGATGTATTTAAAAGAGATTGATCTGCCATTGACTTGCAGGTCGATTTAGGATCTGTATCTGATCCGCTCGAGGAATAAAAATTAAAATAAGAAATATATTTTATTAATTATTTTTATTTTATTTTTAATTTATGTATTTAAAGGGTTGGTCTACACGTTCACTCGCGGGTCAATTTAGGATTCGTATCCGATCTGCTCAGGAAAAAATAGTTTTTTATTTTTTTAAATGATGTATTTAAAACGATTGGTCTGCACGTTGACTCGCAGATTGATTTAGGATCCGTACCCGATCCACACGAAAAAAGTTAAAAAATTTTATTTTATTAATTAATTTTTTAATAATGTATTTAAAAGGGTTAGTCCGCACATTGACTCGCGGGTCGATTTAGGATCCGTACCCTTACAGACTCGGGAAAAAAGTTAAAAAAAGATTTTATTTTATTAGTTATTTTTATTTTAAATGATTTATTTAAAGGAGTTGATCCGCACATTTATTAGCGGGTCGATTTAGGATTCGTACTTAATCTATTCGGGAAAAAAAAATAAACTTGCTATTAACCTATATGAGAAAATTGATCATACGAGAAAATAAAATACAAACCACAATTTTATTTTCTTATTTATTAATTTTCTACCTCCTATAAACAAAAATGTACAATAAGATCTAAATTGTTTTAAAAAATACATATAAATAACGTTTGAAAATGTATGTGTTACATAATTTATAAATAAACAAATATCATTAATTTAATTTTTGTAATTAACAAAATATAATTATATTAATATTATTACAATTTAAAAATAAAAAATTTAAATAAAAAATTATTATTTAATAAAATACAAATATAAATATAAATTAATTTATTATTATTAATTAATTAAAAAAAAATTAAATACCGCAACGAAAGCAGGATTTTTTTTTCTTCTAATTTTATTAAAAATTCAGTCTTATATAAAATTTCCAGTTTTTTTTAAAAATAAAACAGCTATCCAAAGGCCAAAGGTGAATGTAAAAGGTATAGAGGTATTGAGAGGTCAATTGGGTGAGGTTTAAATAATAAAAATATATGTTTGTCTACGTTCATCAATTTGTAATTAATTTTTTTATATTAATATTTATATAATTAAATGAAAAAAATATTTTTATTAATTAAATAATAATTCGAATTAGACTGTACCAATTCGGATTTCAAAAATCTTATCTCATGTCCACTCTGCAAATAAGGTTAGTTTTCACTTGCTGGAAAAAAACTTGAAAAAGCTGTTTAGATAAACAAATTATGAATTTATAGTCAATTTTTTATAAGATATAAATGAAAAATCGACACTCAATATTTAATTTAATAATTAATGTATGATTTTTATTTAGAAAGTAAAATGTGAATTCTCTTTCTTTAAATAAAAAATAATGTAACGATAAATTTAGATAAATAATCTATAAATGATTGACAACGTTAAAAATGATTGTTTCAAAGAATTAATTTCATCCGATGAATTTGGGTTTCCTAGATAATAACTTAAGTATAACATTGAAAATCTTTGATATGGATGATTTTAACTTTGGAAATGGGTTTCACATGGCTTGTTGATTTTTGAAACAAGATCGATGACAGCGATTTCACACCTAAAAAGCTTATCAGAGATTAGGATGAGCAATTTTATCTTAAAATCGAATTAATCGAAATAATTTATTAAAATAGTTTGTTATTTTGATTAATCGATTAAATTCGAAAGTATGTTTGGATAATTCAATTAATTTTATTAATTATGATTTTGAAAATTTTTAATTAGCTAATCGAATTAACTGATTTAACATTATACATTTTTTTTTCGTAAGCATAATTCTTTAAAAGATATAGCTCAATATGTATATAATCATTTGTACAACCCATAAACAAGCTCACCATCTATACCTTATTAATAAAAATAATCCCTTAATGGGGTTTTAACTTGACACGTGTCAAGTTTTTTGGTTTGACATGTGATGATTTTTTTTTTTTAAATTTTAAGTTTTTAAATAATGTATTTAAAGATATTAGTCTACATGATGACTCTCGGATTGATTTAGGATGCATACTCGATTCGTTCAGAATTTTTTTTATTAATTTATTTTATTTTTTTAACTTTTTATTTTGTTTTTAAATAATGTATTTCAAAAGATTGATTTATACGTTGACTCGCGGATCGATTTAAAATCTTGACCAAGCGAGGGACTTAATTCTTGTGTTGTATAAACAAGCTCACCATACTGTAAGTCCATGATGTCATGTCCATAAAATAAATTTTAACTAAAATAGTCTCAAAAAGAAAATTTTAATGTAGAAATTTAGGCCCAAAGTCTGATTAAATTTCGGCTAATTTAGTTAACTGATTGAATTAACCGATGCAATTGGTTATCGTTTAATTCATAAAATTTGGTCAATTTGATTAATAAAATATATAATTTTGATTAATTCAATTTTTGAAAATTTTTAACCAAATTAACTGATTGCTTACCTCTATTAGAGACATGAGATTACTCTAAAAAGTTTAGGAATTATTGGTATTTAAGGTGCTATTTAATAAATTGAAAAATTAAGTGAAAAAAAAATTAAATATTGAATTTGAATTATAAAAGCTGTTTGGTATTTTATTACAAATTAAGTGATGAATATAAATATATTATTTGATAACCGTAAATGATCAATTCTGAAAATTATTCATTTTTACATTTTTATCCTTACTTCCAATATATTTTATATTATTCCAAATAAAGTCAAATTCTTAATGACATATTTTGATTTGAATAAAAATATGAAATATTGAGAAAAAAAAATAACTATTAAATATAATAAATAATTCGATAACTTGAAATTAAATTATTTATTTAAGTGAACAATATATTCAACCATCAATATTAATTAAAAAGTTAATGATAAATTAAAAAATAAAGTAAATGATCAAAAATAATTATATTAATTAATGAGAAATAAAAAATAACAAAACAAACCATAAAATAACATATAATGCTTGTTTAAGTATTGTAATACTACTTCAAATTAAACATAAATACTAAAAATTCAAAGTATATAATCTTAATTTTTTGGCTATCATTTGAATCCAAGCAAATCCTAACTGTTTGCTTTTGTGAAAGTGTCATTTATTGTTCTCTATATGCTTTGTTTTCATATAAAAGATAGTACAACTCATGGGCCGGGCCGGGCTGCGGGCCATTTTTTTTTTGCCCAGGCCCGGGTTTGGGTTGCCCAGACCCGCCCGTTTAGTCCCGAATCACTGTTCATTGGAATAAAAAAATATTTTTTAATTATTTTTTTAATTAAAATTAAATAAAAAAATATTTTTTTATTCCAATGAACAGTGATTCGGGCCGGGCCGGCCCGGAACATGAAATTGCCTACCCAGGCCCGGCCCGTATTGGGCCGGGCCGGGTGGGCCGGGCGGGCTGCCCGGCCCGTGAGCAGGTCTAAGTACAAGCAGCAATATCAATGGGTCAACCATTTTTAATGTTCCTATCTCATCTAGCTTCTAATTACATTTTTTTATGTTAGGTTCATCGGATTGCTCCAAGGGTTTAAGAATATTGTTAGTAGATTTTAATCTAAATCTCCATTTTTTTTTTCCTCTTTTCTAGTGAAAAAGGCCTTAGTGGAGATTGAAGATCAAGATCAATATGTAACTCTGGATTTTCTACAATTGGTTGAACACTTGGTGAAGCCTTTTCAACATCATTTGTAGGCCTTAGTGGAGATTGAAGATCAACATCACATGATTAAATATGCAAACTACCTTTTTTTTTAATGCATTTATTTGGTCAATGCATAAATCTAAAAATAGTTTCACTAGTGAGAAATTTTTTCAACCAACTCTTCCAATATTAAGAGAAGACATTCCTACACATAAGCATTTTGAAAAAAAAAAGAAGATAAATCAATATTTAATATGTAGAGACTACAAACAAAAAACAATTTAATTGGCAATAAAATTTAGATTCTAAAAAATGCATTTAAGTAATTTTTATAAAATTTAAAATTATGTTAGCTTTGGCTTATACAATCAGATTCGAATACCATTGCCTGCCATGTGACGTTATTAAAGTATAACTAATATGCTTTCTAAACCTACCAAAACAAAAGCTGATGTATAAGCCAAAAAGTGTTATGAATAACATTAGGAAGAATCTCTCTCTACCCAAACCTACCAAAACAAAAGCTGATGTATAAGCCAAAAAGTGTTATGAATAACAGTAGGAATATATATGCTTTACAAAATATATATATTTTTTAAAATTTGGAAAAAAAGTTAAAAAAATAAATAAATAGAGAATATTTAAAAGAGAATAAATAAAGCAAATATGAAAATTTTATTTTATTTTATAATTGGACTCTTTTGATATATTGGATCTAAACACTTACTCTTTTGATAAATTGAATCTATACCTCCTTTTGGAATTTGTTTTTTTTTTTTATTATTATTAACAGAGACTTCATAGATGAGTTTGGTTTTTGTATTAAAAGAAAAAAAAAAAAAAAGAAGACGAAACGAATGTTCAGAAAATCAAAAAATTTTAATTTTTTTTTTTTTTTTCAGAAACAAACATGAAAACAAAGAGAAGAAAAGTAAATCTTTTCCAAACTTTAATTTCACAAAAGTTTAAACTATTCTCTTTTGACATTACCTAATAAACGATATTTTTTGAGCATTTGATCTTTGTTATTTGAGAAAGGATTTGAAAGAATAAAAGGGAGCTTGCACGTCCTTTGCGCATATCAAGAGCAGGATAGCGAGGAATGCTTTTTTTGGTGTGGATATTATATAGTCAGAGTCCACGATAAAATCCCGAAAAGAGGAAATCTTATTAATCCCTATGTTATTATGAAAGTGATATTATTTAACATGATATTTTTGCAATTATATGCACTAATTTGTTTAAATTAAATTTTAAACCGAACATTATCGCAAACTTATACAATTTTTGACCTAAATATAACACTTACCCACACTCCAATTTAATTGTACTGATTCAAACTTTTTGACAGCCTATCTCGTTTTACTTGAGAAGATTATTCCCACATAACTTGAGCCACGAGTCACAGTTAAAGGTGCGACTGAACCATGTTGCTTCCTCTGAAGCTCATGTCCCACTTAGGACAGTCAGAACTCACTAGTTTATATACCTGTTTATGGCTGTGCCGGATAGTGGTTCAGATTTTTTTTATTTATCCAAATTCATTTCGGGCTGGATTCAGACCAGTCCGTAAACCTATTTCATTGTTTATAAATTATTAAAATATTAAAAAATATTTTCATATTGATATTTTTATATTTTATAATTAAATTTAAATGAAAAATATTTTTTATTACATAAACAGTAATTTGAACCGGATAAAACCGATCCGAAGTGAAAAAATACCTACCCAAATCCAATCTAATATAAGTCGGGTTTATCGGGCTAGACAGTAATCCAACCTTGAGCAGCGAAGTTAATTTGTTCTTACAAGTTTCCTCTATGAGTTCTTCAATTTTATCATGTATGTATTCCTAAATGTTTCATTAAATTTACAATCATATCTTGTAAAATAGATTGTGAATTGTAGAGTGTCTAAAATTTTGAGTTAATTTGATATATATATATATTGTATAAAAAGTTACGGAAATATGTAAAATTGATTTAGTTTTACACTAGTTTAAATGGATCACTCCCTATCATGTATGTTTTCCTAAATGTTTCATTAAATTTACAATCATATCTTGTAAAATAGATTGTGAATTTTAGAGTGTCTAAAATTTTGAGTTCATTTGATAGATCCGTATTCTTAAAGGGAATCACGGACTGTTTTCAACCACTACTTTTACTGAAAAATTGTTTTTTATTAAAATATTACAATCAATTTTATAAGTAAGGGATAAAAGTATGTGATTATTTTTGTGTCTGTCACCGTGATGTAAGTCATGTCCGTTTTTAACAACTTCACATGGCTACTATCATTATCTGATATTTGTCTTAATAGAACTATTCATAGGAATTATCACATAGGAAAGATAAATATTGATAATAGGCAAACTGTTACTATAGTATATTCCATACAGTAATATTTTATCTACATAACTGAAAGAATATTGTGGCATAAAAGCTTGATTATTTTACTTATAAAACGTGTGATTTCAGGATGGATTTACGAGATATTCTTTGTTTCACGCAGGAAGTTAGTCATATCCCCATAAATATAAATTTATTAGTATATTAAGCAATGGAAATTAAAAATAAACAGTATTTATCAGAAGCTAGGCTAAACCTGAATAAAAACTAATATAAATATAGGCCAATAATCAAAGCAAAAACAAAAAGAGCTATAGAAGTAGTGAGTATATACTAAATACTGTGGGACAGGAAACCGCATGCAGTAGTTAAAAGACTGAAAGAGAAGGTCAAAAGGAGCACTCACGCAATACTCAGTGACTTTGTCGAAATTAAATCAGCATCTAGAGGTTTATTAAAGCTTATCAAGTGAAATTAACATCTTTGCAAATTATTCATAATTAAAATTAACAAACAAAACAAATAAAAAAAGGAAGAAATCAATTTAGACTATAAATTGAAATGCAAAAAGTGTTAAAAATTTTGTATTTCTTGATCGTTGAATATAATGTACAATAGTATGGATATTTATACTCAAATAACTAACTAAATTAAGCTATGTATATAAAAAAAAATATTTAAAATAAATACAAAAATCATTAAGATTATGGAATTATTAATTACTAATATCAATGAGAGAATCAATCCTATTAGTCTACACTATACATGAATAAAATAACAAACAAGAAATATATATAAAAAATCAATTAAAAGAAAAATCATGAAATATAAATCTTACTTGTGAGATTGTTGGACTAGAACTTTGGAAGAGAGGTTTAAAGATTTAATAAAATTCTATGTCAAGTGAAATAGATTGAGTAGTGATGCACTCAAATGAGTATATCTTATTTAAGATCTTGCATTACAAAGATCAGTTATAAAGTATAATAATTAGCAAGGGTCGAGTCCACATGGATTGTTGTTTAGTTTAAGAATTATTAGTTTATACTTAAATTCAAGAAAAACAAAATAAAAAGAGGGTTTTTGAAATCAGTTTAAACTAAAGCAAACAATAAAAGTAAGAAAGCAAATAAATAAGAAGTAATCAGATATGAGAAATATGGCTAAAAGTTCATTCTCCACCACTAGACAATATTAAGAATCAATTTCAGACCTATCAACATCAATTTTCTATCAAAGTTAACAACCGTAGATAACAACCTCACGTGTTACCCCAATCCTTCCTTAGTTAGTCGTTAAGTAGGACGAACGCCACTACCTAATCTCTTACTATCAAACAACCTATGATAAACATCTCTAAATTTAATTTGACAGCAGTTTGATGATGAGAAAGATAGGTTGATCTAAGCAACAAAAGCATAAACATGAATTGTTTAACTTAGGTTATGTTCCACTTTGCAATTAGCGAAAATTTTAACATAATCATTAATCAAAACTGCCACTATTGAATAGAAATCAAAATAAGCTACGTATTAAGTCTCCTAAACTAGTATTAGATAATTATCAAGATCTATGTAGTTGGCCACCTAAACAAATCAAGATAACATCATGAACAATTCTTATAGAAGAACATAAGCAACTTTGATAGAAAACCAATAACAGATAGAATATGAAAATCAATTACAAAACATGTCTAGGGCTTTGATATCACCCTTAACCAAAGAAAAGTTTAGCCTAGCATAGGCATTATTAACATCAACATAAAAGAAACTAAGAAGAAAGACTAAAAGAAAACTAAGAGAATGGAAAAGAAGAAGAAAAATAATGATGATCCTTGAGCCTTCTAAAAAAAACTCTAGTTTATGGCTCAAAAGATGGTATTTATAGAGTTTTAAAATCCTGAAAACCCTTTCTTACCGCACAAGTAAGTGTAGGGGGTCAAATTTGCATTTTTTCTACTTTTGGCAAGTTTTGCATTCATGTCCAGTGCTGCAGCGCCAGCTTCCCAGCGCTGCAGCACTGACTTTCGATCTTTTGGGTCCTGCGTCGCGGCGCTGGTCGTTGATTTTTCTAACTCACTTTCTCGTACTTCCTCGGTTGATTTGGATGACCATTTCTTGTCCGATTTGGGCGTGTAAACTACCGTTGGAAAGGTATTCAAGTCAACTTCAAAAGTCAAGAGGAAGTTTCTTTAAATAAAGACTTTAACATCATGTTTTCCTTGTAACAAGCTCCGGAGGTCAAATCTGTCTTCTTGCTTTGCAACCAAAAATTGATCTTTTTAACTCCCAAGTCTTCTTCCATCTTGTGATTATGATTTTGTAAGCTCTTTACCATCATTATTGACACCTTTTCACTTTATTCTCTTAAATATACCTAGAATTCAAAAATATAACATAAGTAATCAAGATAAAGATTGAAAACATAACTAAAACTAAGAATACAAAGGGCATAAAATGTGTATTTTATGAGCTTATCAAATAGCCCCACATTTAGCTTTTTGCTAGTCCTCGAGCAAAACAAAATAAAAATAAAATAAGAAAATCTAATCTAATCCACTTTCGTAGAAAATCACGGTGGCACTTAGCATGTGACACAAACCTTTAAACCCCTAGGTGTCCCTAGTGGACGAGTTTAGTCTCGTAAGGGTTTACTAGAACGATACCCATAAACATTGAAAAACTAAAATAAAAATAAACTAACATACACTAAAAATAGTTACTCTTAATCCTTTCAATATACATTAGAGACAATCTTTGAACAAGTCTTATAAACTAATCAATAGCTTAAAGAATTTCACAAAAAATATGCTTGAACGTAAATAGTTTGAGTTAAGCCAATATTAATATAACATATTTCAATCAAAATAGTGCATATTCAAACTTAATCTCAACTTCTCACATGGGATACTCGCATGATTTTCACTCTTTAAAGTAGTGGTAAAGTCTTTACACTCAATCAATCTCATGAAAAACAGTTCTACCATATGCTTGCTTGCCTACCTATTCTCCACTATTTAGATCATGCAACTTCATAAATCAAGAGGTCTTTATTCAAGGTTGTAATGGGGCCAAGGGGTTGTAATGTGGTTAAAGAATAAAAGGATAAAGATATCACAAAGGTTCCAAAGATTTCATAGAGTTTAGAGACATAATAAGATCATACAAATAAAACTTCTCAAAACTCTTATAAAACACATAATAACATAGGCTAAATATTTATGTAGAGCCTTTGCTTCATTCTAACCAACTTTGTAACATCTTTTTCTTTAACCAAAAGTTCAAGAGATGATTCAATTTTTATTTTCAATATGGGAATTTATTTGACAATGATCCCTTTCTTTTTCTCTCGACTTTTTTTTTCTTTTCTTCCCCTACATTTATCTTCTGTTTCCAACCCAAATTTTCAATAAGTATCCCTTGTTTTGCAATATGTCTCAAAACATGTAATCCATCTTTAGAACAAGGGTGGAACAAGGGTAAAAATATAAATGTGTTTAGGCTAGGTGTAAGATATGGTTACCAAAGAAATAGGTTATTCAACGTAAGCTCAAATTGGCTCACTAGGGGGGATGTTCTCTTAGAACATCAATAGAGGATGGCTGATTTGACCCTAGTTAAAAATCCTAATGCCTCTATCATATCCATGTTGTCATATGCATCAAAATAGTCTCAAATGGTTTAAAGCAACTTCTAGAGAATCATGTAATCATAAGAGCACACAAGAAAGAAATTAGATTGATATGTATAATGCATCAATCATATAGGCTCAAAACTCACAAGGATGATTATACAAGTCAATATTAAGTCTAAACATGTTTCTTTCTCAATCAACATATCATATTAACATTGGATCATGAAAAATAGTATTCAAGCTCAATTCTCATGAAAAATCTTCTCACTAATAAACCGGTTTTAGACCTATACAATTCATGTCACATCATTATATTGAAAAGAACTAGAAACACACTAAAACATACTAAAAAGGATTCAAAAAAAAATTTGACAACCTAAAATAAGAAATAAGAAATCCTAAATTCTTCCCCCCCACACTTAATTCTTACATTGTCCTCAATGTAATGCTATCACCTCATATGCAATAATTATATGTAAGAGAAAAGAACTACTAAAAAAACAAAAACAAATAAAAAAATATATTAACAACTCAAAACAAACTAATAAAACCTAAACAAACCTAAAACACTACATAAACAATATAAACAATAAAAATAATAAAAGGAAAAGAAAGCAAATCTGAGTATGGCAAGTTGGTAATTTCTTCATTAATTGGGCTACCTTCCCAATTTGTACTTGAGTTAAGTTGTCCAACCTAACCAACAATCCTTCTTAGCTTTTTAGGCTTTTCTGTTATAGGCATGAGACTTTCAGGATTTTTGCGTTTTGTTGAAAGTTGTCTGTGCACAACAACAGATACATTCTCCACCACAATTATTATTCCATCACTTTTGGTGGTGCATTGTACTTTGAGGAATGGTGCATCTTTTAGTACTTGCTTAATAGCATCCATAAGCAAGCTGTTTAAGGTTTCCAACATTTGCTGTTCATGTTCCTTTTTCTTGGGCTTTGTAAATCTGTAGGAAAAAGTGAAGAAGAAACATTAGTAGAAATAGGAACCTTAAAAGTTACCTCAGGTGCCGAATTACTCTCAATTGGAATTGTGGCTTCATCATCCTCAAGAGTAGAATCCATCTCTAGTTCTTTCTCATCCTCGGGTTCCCTTGGATTTTCTGATTCATACTCAAGTTGTGTGGCACTAACACTCTCCTTTGGATCAATCATAGTTTGGGAAGGGATTTATTGAGATCTTTGTTATACTAATTGGCTTATCGCTGTTACCATTTATCCCAATTGAGTCTGCAATTGACTCATCATTGTTTTCATTTCTCTCATTTGCTGTTTTATCTCTTGAATGCTTGCATTTGCTTCCCTTGTTTCCTGTTGCATTTGCAATTGGTTAGTAGCAAGCGATTTGACAGGATCTACTAGAGACTTACCTAAATTTTGTGATTGGGGCTGAAAAAGATTTGGTTCTTGAGACCATGAAGCTCGATAGATGAGTGTAATTGGTATAAGGATCTATTTCATGATAATTTCCCGAGTAGCCATAATTAGGATGATCTCACCATCCCTCATTGTAAGTGTTTGTGAAAGGATCATACTGTTGTTTGTGGAACCCTTGTTGGCTTTGGTATCCTTCCACATCATAGGCTGGTTCAAAATTATATTTTCGGTAGTATAGGCACCAATTGGTTGGATAATCCATCATGAAGCACATTTCACACTGCCTTGATTGTTGAACATTACCTATGGCCAATTGTTGAACTGGGGAGGTGAGATTGGCTCGTCGATTCTCAATGTTCATGTATGCCACCAACTCCTCAACTGTTAGATTGCTCAATTCCATCGTGTTTTGCTCAAAAATTGAAAAGAAAAAAACCCTGTATATACAAGAAAAATAAAATTAATTAAAACAATAAATAAGAATAAACCAAATAACTAATAAACTAAATAAAGCAATCCCCGGCAACGGCACCAAAAATTTGATGCACTCAAATAAATATATCTTATTTAAAACCTTACACTACAAAGATCAGTTGTAAAGTATAATGATTAGCAAGGGTCGAGTCCACAGGGATTGGTGCTTAGTTTAAGAATTATTAGTTTATACTCAAATTCAAGGAAAACAAAATAAAAGAGGGGTTTTTGAAATCAGTTTAAACTAAAGCAAATAATAAAAGTAAGAAAGCAAGTAAATAAGTAAATAAGAAGTAATCAGATATGAGAAATATGGCTAAAAGTTCATTCTCCACCACTAGACAATATTAAGAATCAATTTCAGACCTATCAACATCAATTCTCTATCAAAGTTAACAACCATAGATAAAAACCTCCCCGTGTTACCCCAATCCTTTCTTAGTTCGTCGTTAAGTAGGACGAACGCAACTACCTAATCTCTAACTATCAAACAACCTAGGATAAACATCTCTAAATTTAATTTGCAAGCAGCTTTATGATGAGAAAGATAGGTTGATCTAATCAACAAAAGCATAAACATGAATTGTTTAACTTAAGTTATGTTTCACTTTGCAATTAACGAAAACTTTAACATAATCATTAATCACAAATTGCCACTATTGAATAGAAATCAAGATAAGCTACGTACCAAGTCTCTTAAACTAGCATTAGATAATTATCAAGATCTATCTAGTTGGCCACCTAAACAAATCAAGACAACATCATGAACAATTCTTATAGAAGAACATAAACAACTTTGATAGAAAACCAATAATAGATAAAATATGAAAATCAATTACAAAACATGTCTAGGGCTTTGAAATCACCCTTAACCAAAGAAAAATTTAGCCTAGCATAGGTGTAGACACCTAATTTTGTTTGGCCCCCCTAAACCAGGTAAATTCTTCCTTGTACTTTTTTAGAATGCAAAAAATCTCTTCCCATCTTGCAGATGGTCCTCCAAGACTTGTGATTCGGAGTTCAGCATGAAAAGTCCATCCAAAAGAAGTCAACTTTAAAAAGTCAACCATTAAAAAAGTCAATCCTTAGTTAAAATTAAGATTTGAAGTTGAATTGAACAATGGTGAAAGAATTTTGATAATCCGAGGTCTACAATGAAAGATATGGAGTTCGAAAAAGGGATTCCGAAAATTTCAGTGTAGGGAAGCCCTAATTCGGCAAATTTGGGAAAAAGTGCTTAAACGATCAAATTGGTCAAAATTGGAGGTTCCAGATGGAATATAATTAATGACTACGGGTATTGGAAGGGCCAATTGGAAGCAGAACCAAAGGAAGAGTCAATTTGGAAGGAAAACCAAAAATTAAGGTTTTGGTTAAAAAGGGTGAATTTTGCAAATTTGGAGAAAACGAAAAAGATGGCCCAATTCGACGAAATTGAAACCCCCAGTTGATAAAGAACGAGTAAACAAGGATAGCCCAAGGCCCAGTTTGAAGTGGATCCCCAAGGAAAAGTCGTTTAGGGCAAAAACGGAAAAGCGAGAAAATTCCCGAGTTTGAAAAAGGGAAAACAATATTGGAGGGGAATTTGATCGTAAAAATTGGGCATTTTCGGGCCAACTCAAATTCATAGGTCAAAGGAAGTGGAAAAAGAAAATCTGGAAATCAGACCCGTTTTGAGTAAAACCGAGGTTTCGGAGGTTGAAGGGCATTCTCGAAAAATCCCAAAGATAATTCCGAAAAAATAGCAAACGAGCTCCAAAAATTATGAAAACTTCCAGATCTGAGTTTTATAATTTTTGGAAGAGATCGGTGAAGAAAAATCCGGAATTAGAGCTCATATGAAAAATGGCAAAGTTCAGGTGCACTAAGCCGAAATTTCAGAAGATAATTCCGGGAAAAATAGCAAACGAGCTCAAAAAATTATGAAAACTTCCAGATCTGATTTTTATATTTTTGGAAGAGATCGGTGAAGAAAAATCCAGAATCGGAGCTCATTTGAAAATTGGCAAAGTTCGGGTGCATTAAGCCGAAATTCCAGAAGATAATTCCGGGAAAAATAGCAAACGAGCTCCAAAAATTATGAAAACTTCCAGATCTGAGTTTTATATTTTTTGGAAGAGATTGGTGAAGAAAAATTTGGAATCGGAGTTCAAATGAAAAAGGTAAATTTTGGGTGCCACTAACAAAAAAATCCAAGAGAAAATTTCGGGAAAAATAGGAAACGAGCTCGAAAAATTTTGAAAATATCCAAATCTCAATATTATATTTATTTGGACGGATTGGAGAAAGAAAAACCGGATTTGGGATCCGTTTGCAATAAAATCAAGTTTGGGGATCAAAATGCAATTTTACCGAAGAAACCGAAAAAGGCCAATTTTGCAAAATTAAAAGGTGAAAAAAATTGAAGGAAATTCTAGAACATACCAGGCCCTTGGCCGACCATGCATAGGGGAAGGGTGGGGATTTAATTCATTTCATCAAGTGGTCAATATCAAGCTACAAGATGTCATTTTTATTATTTTGAAATGTCCTTGCTTATCCAATGGCCTAGGTACCTTGTAAGAAGATGAGTACATCCTTGAATGGCCAAGATCAAATTGCAAGATGACATTTTTATTGTCATGAAAATGTCCTCATCCAATGGCCAGTATTGGTGGAAGAAAGATGAGCACAAGTCATCCAATGGTTGGAAATGCATGTAGCCAAATAAAATATCCTTACTCATCCAATGACTTAGGCACCTTATGAAAAGATGAGTACATCCTTGAATGGATAAGATCAATTTGCAAGATGACATCTTTAATGTCATGAAAATATCTTGGATCTAAGGGCTTAGATTGTGTAGGAGAATTAAATGAATTAATCTCCACCCTTCACTAAGAGAGGGGGTTTCCGCCAAGCCTATTAACAAATGGGGGTTTTCATTTTTTCAAGGAGAGGTTGGCTGATTTTGAAAGAGGGCAGTAGCTAAAACCTAAGAAAATAAAGATTTTTGAAAGAAAAGAAAGAAAGTTTTTGCTAAGGTACCCATTCCTCCTTGGTTCTTACATTTTTTTCTTTCTTCTTCATGTTATTCTTTATTTTTCCGTGTGATTTCTTACTATTTTCTTTGCTTAATAAAGATTTTATGAAAGCTTTCTTGTTGTTCTTGCTTTTTCAAAATAAATATAACAATGGTTAGGCTTCAACAATGGTTAGGCTTCATGATCTTGATGAGAATAATGTGATAATGGTTAGGGTGGGCTTTGTCCAATATACCAACCATGGAGTTTATTTCCATATTTTTATTTATTTATTTGCTACTTTAACTTGCTTATTTCTATTATTATTTATCTTTATATGTATTTATATTCTTGCTAACCATTTTGTTCATTTGGTTTATGCCATACTTTTGCATCTTGTGGCTATTTGTCATATGTTTTAGATTTTTTTGCCATGCTCTCTAGGCCATTCGGCCAACATGCATTTTTTAGGCCTCTAGGTCATTTTTCATGACATCTAGGCATCTAGGTCATTTTACAAGTCACTTAGACATTTACGTCATTTTTGCATGCCATCTCATTTTACACGTCACTTAGACATTTAGGTCATTTTTGCATGCCATGTCATTTTCCATGTCATTTAAGCTTTAGACCATTTTCATATGCCATATCATTTTACATGTCACTTAGATATTTAGGTCATTTTTGCATGCCATGTCATTTTCCATGTCATTTAAGCTTTAGGCCATTTTCATATGCTATGTCATTTTACATGTCATTTAGACATTTAGGTTATTTTTGCATGCCATGTCATTTTCCATGACATTTAGACATTAAGTCATTTTATTATTCCATGTCATTTAAGCTTTAGGCCATTTTCATATGCCATGTCATTTTCCATGTCATTTAAGCATTAGGTCATTTTTATTATTCCATGTCATTTTACATGTCATTTAAGCATTAGGCCATTTTCATATACTATGTCATTTAGGCACTAGGCCGTTTTCATTATTCCATGTCATTTGCCATGTCATTTAGACACTAGGTCATGCATATCTTATGTCATTTATTTCATGCATTATTGCATTTCCTACTTGATTTTTGACTTAAGCCAATCAATGGCTCAAAGCCAAGCTCTCATGAGCATGCTTGTGAAAAATTAAAATTTGTAAAAGTTGGATTTTCTAACTTTAGGATTTTTTTTTTCACTAGGCAACCCTTGTTTAAGTTTTTTTAATTTTTTCACCACTGGTTGTAGGACCTTAGAGAAGTCTCTAATATTTTTATTATGATTTTTGGACATTTTTATCAAAGGTTTAATTTTTTTTTTGGTTAAGCAGTTTTTTGCCCACTGTTCTGTCTTTCATGAATTTTCGGGTAGGTCATCCTTAGTCTAAAAATTAAACTAATTTTTTCCCATAGAGGTCGACATGTTCTAAGTCTCCCATAATGTTTTCATATTTTTTTGAAATTTTTTAGAAGGGTAAAAAAATCGGTTTCCAAAACTGGTCAAAAAAGTCAGATTTATTTTTAAGAACTAATAATTTTCTGTTTTGTTTAAGGCACTAAGAGGGGGTTGATTTAAAGCATTAGTTGCTGTCTTAGGTTAATTTTCAAGTTATTTTAATCATAAAATTTGATTTTTTTTAAAAGTTGAGTCAAGGTTGGTCAACCCCGGGTTTCAAAACTAGGAAAAATTAGAGCCTTTTAAAGGGTGTTTTCGGCCAAGTTTTATTTTATCCAAAAATTCTGATTTTTTTAATCCGAGTCCAAAATCCGAATTAGAAAATCCAACTTAGGTCTCTTCCAAAGGTAGTCGGATGTCTTTTTAGATATATTAATATCCTTATTTTGTGGGAGAAATACATTTCCATGCATTTGCATTTTTCATATTCATGCATATTTTATGACATTTAATTTTTGCTATTTTGGTTTTATAAATTTCATGTATATATATATATATATATGTGTGTGTGTGTGTGTGTGTGTGTGTGAACATTCCATAGTGATATCATTGCCTTAATTTAGATTTTATGTTGTCATTTTGATTATGGCATAATTATGAATATTCTATGGTAATGTTTGCCATTTAATTTAGATTTTTTCTATGTCATATAGATTTCTAATATGTCACTTAGGTTTTATCATGTCACTAATTCTTCCCATTTAATTTAGATTTTTGCTATGACATATAGATTTCTAATATGTCACCTAGGCTTTATGATGCCATTAATTCTTGCCATTTAATTTAGATTTTTGCTATGTCATATAGATTTCTAGTATGTCATCTAGGTTTTATCATGTCATTAATTCTTGCCATTTAATTTAAATTTTTGCTATGTCATATAGATTTCTAGTATGTCATCTAGGTTTTATCATGTCATTAATTCTTGTCATTTTATTTAGAACTTTGCCATGTCATTTAGATTTTATCATGTCATTTAGATTATGCCATGATGCACCCAAAAGAGTGTATCTTAATTAAAACCTTGCACTAAAAATATCAATTGTAAAGTATAGTAGAAGCAAGGGTCGAATCCACAGGGATTAGTGTCTAGTTTATAAATTATTAGTTTAAAACTTAAATTCAAGGAAAACAAAATAAAAAGAGGGTTTTTGAAATCAGTTTAAACTAAAGCAAACAATAAAAGTAAAAAAGCAAGTAAATAAGAAGTAAACAAATATGAGAAAGGTATGGTTAAGGTTTGATTCTCCACCACTAGACATCATTAAGAATCAAATTCGAATCTATCAACATCAATTAGCTATCAAAGTTAACAACCGTAGATAACAGCATCCTGTGTTACCCCAATCCTTCCTTAGTTCGTCGTTAAGCAAGACGAACGCCACTACTTAATCTCTAATTATCAAATAACCTAAGCTAAACATCATTAGATTCGAAGTGATAGCAGCTTTATGATAAGAAAGATAGGTTGATCTAAGCAACAAACATATAAACATGGATTCATTCAACTTATGTTATGTTCCACTTCATAATTCTTGAAAACCCAACATAATCATGAATTACAAATTGCTACTATTGAATAAGAAATCAAGACAATTACACGGATCAAGATTCCTAAACTAGCATTAGATAATTATTAAGATATATCTAGTTGATCACCCTAAACAAATCAAGACAATATCATGAATAATTCTTGTAGAAAAACATAAACAACTTTGATAGAAAACTAATATATGATAGAATCTGAAAATCAAATACAAAACATGTCTAGGGCTTTGAAATCACCCTTAACCAAAGAGAAGTTTAGCCTTGCATAGGCATAGTTAATATATACATAAAACTAAAATGAAAATAAAAGAATGGAGAAGGAGAAGAAGAAGAAGAATTAATCAAAAGCATGTCCTAGTTAGTGGCTAAAAAGATGGTATTTATAGAGCTTTTTGACCTTGAAAACCCTTTCTTGTTGATCAAGGAAGCTAGGAGTCAAAATAAGGCAATTTTAGGCAATTTTAGGTTTTTTTTCTCCGTATTTTGCGGTTTGGAGTCAGCAACTTCCAGCGCTGCAGCGCCAAGTTTCTCCCCATGGGGCGCCGTGGCGCCAAGCTACCTGTCTTAGCCCGTTTGGCTACTGTACCATCTTGTACTTTGTCAGCTGATTTGGATAACCATTTATTCTCCGATTTGGGCGTGTAAGCTATCTTTGGAAAGGTATGCAAGTCAGCTTCAAAAGACAAGAAGGAAGTTTCTTAAAATACAGTTTTTAACATAATGATTTCTTAGCAACAAGCTCCGGAGGTCAAATCTGTCTGATCACTTAGCACTAAGAATTTGATCTTTTTGACTCCCAAGTCTTCTTCCATCTTATGATTATGATTTTGTAAGCTCTTTACCATTATTATTGACATATTTTGACTTTATTCTTTTAAATATACCTATAATTAAAAAATATAATATAAGTAAACAAGATAAAGATCGAAAACATAACAAAAACTAAAGGTAGAAAGGCATAAAATGTATATTTTATAAGCTTATCAAATACCCCTACACTTAGCTTTTTGCTAGTCCTCGAGCAAAATAAAACAAAATTTAAGAAAATCTAATCTAATCCACTTTCGTAGGAAATCATGGTGGCACTTAGTATGTGACACAAGCCTTTAAACCCCAAGGTGTCCCTAGTGGACGAGTTTAGTCTCGTGAGGGTTTTTTAGGACGATACCCACAAACATTGAAAATATAAATAAAATAAAATAAAATAAAAAAAATAATTACAACTAATCTTTTCAATATAAATTAAAGAAAATCAATGGATAGGTCATATAAACTAATAAATAGTTCAAAGAATTTCATAAAAAAATCATGCTTGAATGTAAATAGTTTGAGTTAAGCCAATCTTAACATAACATATTTCAACCAAAATATGCATATTCAAAATTAATCTCAACTTCTCACATGGGATACTCTCATGATTTTCACTCTTTAAAGTAGTGGTAAAGTGTTTACACTCAATCAATCTCATGAAAACAGTTCTACCATATGCTTGCTTATCTACCTATTCCTCACTATTTAGATCATGCAACTTTATAAATCAAGAGGTCTTTATTCAAGGTTGTAATGGGGCCAAGGGGTAATAACGTGTTTAAAGAATAAAAAAGAAAAGATATCACAAATATTCCAAAGGCTTCATAGAATTTAGAGATAAAATAAGATTTTGCAAATAAAACTTTCTCAATATTCCTTAGAAGTACATAATCACATAGGCTGAATATTTCATGTTGAGCCTTTGCTTCATTCTAACCAACCTTGTGACATTCTTTTTCTTTTCTTTAACTAGAAGTTCAAGAAATGATTCAATTTTTTTTCTTTTTTTTTTCTTTTTTCATTGGAATGTATTTTTACAATGTTCCCTTATCTTTTTTCTCTTAACTTTTACCTTTCTCCCCCCCCCCCAAATTTTATCTTTTGTTCTAATCCAAATTTTCAAAAAGTATCTCTTGTCTTTGTAATATGTCTCAAACATTCTAGTCCATCTTTAGAACAAGGGTAAAGATATAAATGTATTTAGGCTAGGTGTAAGATATGGTTATCAAAGAAATAGCTTATTCAATGTAGGGGGCTGTTCACTAGGGGGCTGTTCTCTTGGAACATCAATAGGGATGACTGTTTGGCCCTGGATATAATCCTAATCCTCTATCATATTCATGTTGTCACATATTTGAATATAGTCTTAAAAAGGTTTAAAGCCAGTTCTAGTGAATCATGTAATCATAAGAGCACACAAGAAAGAAATTGGATTATAATGCATCAATCATAAAAGCTCAAAACTCACAAGGATGATTATACAAGTCAATATCAAGTCTAACATGCTTCTTTCTCAACCAACAAATCATATTAACATTGGCTCCATGAAAAATGATATCAAGCTCAATTCTCATGAAAATTTTCTCACTAATAACCAGTTTTAGACCTATACAATTCATATCTCATCATTATATTAAAAAGAACTAAAACACACTAATAATAATAATAATAATATGATGGAAACTCAATTAAGAGTTGTAAACCCAAGTGCAGGTTATGTTCAAGTAATAAATTCTCGGGTGTCCGAGGTCGAACCACAGGGAAGCGTATTAGTAAGTATAAGTTTATAAATATATAAGAAAAAGAAAGTAAACAAGATATTAGGGAATCAACAACAAAACAAGATAAACAAGATATTAGAGAACAAAATAAACAAAATAACATAAAAGAAATTAAACAAGATATAAAAAAACAATAAGAAAAGATGTTAAGGTTAGAGAATCCACTCTTGGTGTTATGCTAAGATTAATCCTGTTTTATTACACAATTAAAATTCACATATAAGGGAGATTCCAATCGGAAGGTTTAGCAATTCAGTCCAAATTGTCCAACGTCCATAGCATATGATATTATGTTCATTTGGTGTCCTCAAAACTCATAAAAAGAGTCCAAGCATTCTTTATGCCAAGGTATATGTCTACAACAAATCAAGGTTATGAAACCAAGCATTTACTGTGCCATTTTCCTTGTCAATAATGAATCAAGATCCCTACTTTGCAAGTATGATTTTAAACCAAAAGAAAATATTATATATACTAGTGTTTATAAATAATGATTCATTTTAGCTCATGTTTAAGAGACTAACCTTAGCATTTACCAAAAGCTTCACCTCATCACCTCAACAATATGATTAGCAACACATACTAGATATGAATAAAATGAAAAGAATTGTAAGAAGCATAAGTAAATAAAGAAAAAGAAAACTAGAGAAAGGAAAGAAGAAGAAAACTTAGAGAATTTTATTACAATGGCTAATATCCTACCAATGTACAATAATCCTCATCCAAGGCCCTCTATTTATACACATTTTGGAGAGCTAAATGACAAGAGACAAGCTTTATAAATTTCAAAGGTAGGTATAATAGGTAGGTGCATTTTTCTAATAATTTTCGTCATATTGTATGACAATTCTGATCAGCCAGCTTGATGGTTGATTTTGTCAATGTTGGAGGCTTGATCTGATCAAATGGTCTTCTAGAACAATATACCCCTATCAGTTTTTGATCCATAGCCGTTGGAATCAGCTCATTTGCTCATGTGGATCAGAAGATATGGTCAAAATACCAAACCTGGTCAGAACAGACGTCATTGCACATCAGCCAACTTGATACCACATTTCGCTAGGGAAAACGACTCCGTTTCAAGAAGTGTAAAACATGAAAAAGATAGATATGCCTCTTAACTTTGCACTGTAAAAATGTCAGCCTTAATGATTCAGTAAAACTCCAGATATAGCTGATATGGCAAAAGGTGTCGGAACTGGAACTGAACTAGATTTGCCCTTAATTCTTGATTTAACCTAGTAATCTGAAATCACTCAAAGAAACTCGTGAAAAACACCAAATTACATAAAAATATAAAAGATCATAAACACAATTAGACTAAGCAATAATAACTCGTATTTGACACAAAACAATAATAAAACATAACTAAAAACTATATAATTATACGAGTTATCACACCCCCACACTTAGATTGTTGTTAGTCCCTAGCAACGACTCAAAAATAAATAAATAGGAAAACAAGTTAAAGGGATCTCAAACAAACAAGCAAGATCAAGCGTAAGAATTGGCAAGGCATCTAATTAAGTATCATTGGCATATTAAGTTCGAGTAAAGGGTCAATGAGATTAAAATTGAAGGCATTACCGTACGATTGAGGAACTTCCTTCTTGGCGAGACTTTAGCTAGCCATGGAGGACTAGGCAAACTATAGTTTCATAAGTACACATGCTAAGATCCTTGTCACCGCAAACTATAGCTTCATAAGTACAAAGGCAAGAAAAGACTCGATCCAAAGAAAATAGAAAAGTAAAAACCTCTCTATAATGAAGAACCTCGAATCTTGAATTCTGATTTTTTTTTTAAGCACAAGTGATTTTCTTTTGATTTGTGCCCTCATTGGGACATCTTTTATGCACAATCACATCTATTCATAATCATCATTCTTGTGTTTTTTTTTTTTTAGAAATCACATTGGATTCCATACTTTCTTTTTCTTTCTTTTCATTCAATTGATCAAACAAGACAGATTTTCATCAGCTTTTTTTTTTCAGCATCTTTTTCTCAACTCATCACAACATTGTTTTGGCATCAATAAGTTCGAAGTTCACGACTCTAAAAACAGTCACTCATTCTAACTACCCTCTTTTGCATTATTCCCATTTTTTTTTTTAGATTTCAAAAGATAACAAAATAAACAAGAAGGAAACACACAATCCCAAACCCAATGATCACAAATATTATCATAAAAGTATAAAGAGGGAATGGGGGTCGGAATCGTATCCGTTCACTTTGGCATAATTTCTGGAGTTCATATCTAGGGATCCAACCCGAAGGTTTACAACCTATGGGCTCCTAATGTAAGGGGGGCAAAGATAAGGGGCTTTCTGGATAGTGACTTTGTTCTAAGATCAGATCATGTATAGATGCAAGCATCTATGTGATGACTTAAATCTGCATGTGGAATGAAGAGAAAAAGTAAACTTACTATGTCTTCCCAATTTTCCGTGGCTTTCCAAAGGCTCACCATGAATTCACATTCCAACAAAAATCGAACCGATCTGCCAAAAACAATCTCAAAGACATTTGATCATCAAAAATATTCAATTTTCAGAAAACCAAATTGAAAATAACCCAGATAACTTAATCAAAGCCTTTGTAACTCTATTGCTTTATCCACATGCTTGCCAAGATTATACTAATACTCAAAAAAAAAATACATACACGAAAGTAGTAAAACACATGCAGATAATAAACGGACCAGATAGTGTTTCTTTTTTTTTTTTTTTGAAAAGATTAAATCAAACTGACAAGGTATGTCTCAAGTCTCCCTTACTCAGACCTTGTTCAGAATGAATACTTCTAAATGGCTTAAAACACAACAATTTTTTTTTTTTTTTTTTTACAAATTAGCAAAATATGTCCCTTACCCCCTACTAAAATATGACATTGTCCCCAATGTCAAATTTTAAAGGTAGAATTTAGGATATATTACCTGCAGAGGTTGCTAACCACTTATTATACAACAAACAAAATGTTAGATAATGTCACAAAGACAAAGTGCAATCCACTCCTTGCTTGTCTATATCTCTTTTTCTTTTTCCGAGCGTTTGCGAAACAACCGTAGCAGGTAAATACTCATAAGCTTGGAGCTTTTTGAGTAAATCTTCAATGGTTGTAGCAGAAATTATGGTTCTCCTTGCCTCTAAAAACATGAATCCATTTTTCACAGCATTATCTAAATATGAAAGCAAATTACTAAAATAACCATTAATATTAAGCAAACCAATGGGTTTCTTATTTATGACCAAAGATGACCAAGAAGCCACGCAAGCTATTTCTTCCAATGTACCCAGACCTCCTGGTAAAGCAATGAATGCATCGGCAGAATGGTACATGATTGTCATCCGTTCAGGGATACTCCAGACTTGTATTTCCTTACCCACGGTAGGTCCACAAAAACCTGTGAATAGTTTTGGCACGATTCCTAGAACTGGACTTCCTCCGGCGTGTGCTGCTGTAGCGACTGCTCCCATTAAACCCGTACTACCGCCTCCATAGATCAACTGGATCTTTTGTTGGGCAAGTATTACTCCAACTCTTATGGCTTCATCAGCGAATATTTTATTTTTCCCTGGATAAGCACATCCAAAGACACAAATTGTATCAATGCGCTGGGACGAAGTACTTTCCATTTTTTTTTGAGTGCCTGAAAGAGAATGAGTACATGGTGTAATATATAGAGGACTGAGTAGTGAATTAGACAAGAGTAATAATGTCGCCGAAACTGTATTTGACCTGTCAGAAGAAAATGTTAACCTAACAAAAGATTTTTGCGTGATTTCAGGAAGAAAATCAAAAAGAGAAGAAAAATCAACCGTAAAAGACCAGAAGTTATTGCAAATCAAACCAAAAGCTGAGAAGTCATTTATTGTAGTTGTGATTGTGGCTCACATCTTCCTCTGGTTTTACGTCCAGAAACGGCTTAAACGCCTTCTATGAGTCGAGGATATGCTTCCCATCCAGTTTTCTTACAAGCTGGCAAATAGGGTCTTTTAACATCAGATTCCCAAGATGTTGCCATTCCCTTTGGAATTGCGGCCATAAATCAAGAATTTCTCTTTGTACGTCTCCACTAGGATGCGTCTCAAGAGAAAGTTGGATATTACCCAAATTCTCCTTACTCAGTCCATCCTTAATGAATTCAATTTTATCATCTCGATTAGCGGACGGAATCCCAATAGAACGACATTTACCGTTACACGTCCATCGTGCACATTTGTGGCAATTTGAACTCATGCGCTTTGCTCGTCGCTTCTTTGCAAAAGTGCTTCTACCTGTACCTGGTAAATGCAAAACAGGAAGATATTCATCTTCACGTACCTTGGCTTCAATTATCCAACGTATGTCTTCAGGAATCCCTTTGTGCATAAGCATTCTTAATCTTTCAAATCGAACTTGGTAAAGCTTCCGTAAAATATTTCGAGGAAAAGGAGGAAATCGTTTCTGCAATCTTGTGAGAATATCATCCATCCTGAAAAAAAAAATGAAAGAGAAATTGAAAGAGAAATTTATATACAATATCAGTTTTGTGGGTAGCTAATGGAACCGACTTAAATAATCACGGAGTACCGTTATCCGCCATTTAACCGGGGTTAAAAAAAAATTATATTTACATCTAGTTATTTTCAAAACAAGGATCAGAAAGAAAAACAACCTCTTCTTGAGTAACATGATTTTCCAAAAAGAGTTTGAGTCTTTGTCCATTTACCTTGAATACGTTACCATTTTTAGGATTCTCAATGTCAACTGCTCCATAATGATACACATGATTAACCACAAATGGGCCAGTCCATCTTGATCTCAACTTACCAGGAAATATGTGAACTCTAGAATTATAAAGTAGAACTTTTTGCCCAACATCAAATACTTTTCTTGAAATTAACTTGTCATGAAAGGCTTTAGTTCTTTCTTTATGAATTTTAGAATTCTCATATGCATCTTTGAATAAAGTTGGCCAGTAAAATCCACACTGTAAAATTTTTCTAGCAGTTTGCTTTGATGAAAAATGACCACGACATGCCTCGGAATGACAAAACTTAATTACACTACTTACCTCATTGTCGGGAATGCATCTTCGAAAAATCTGATCAAGACAATATTTGAACAAGTAAGAGTCATCCCAGTAGAACTTCTTTACCTCATTCAGAAACTTCCTTTTATCTTGGGGGCTCCATTGAGAAGGAATTTTTCCCAAAAAGGAATATTTTAGCTCGGATGGCAATGGTTTTAAATCCAGCTTGGGTGGTTCAATAGTTGATGGTACAGTGACATTTTTGAGTGATGGAAGTTCCTCAAACTTTTGTTTCCAACAATGCTTATCCTGAAAAGAATTTAACAAAGAATCAGTGTGTGAAATTTCTGAAGCATTATCAAACTCACATTTAATTAAATAAGCTTCTAAAGGATCATGGAATGTGGTAGTGGTGAGATGTTCATGAACAAGTTCTTCAATGAAATCCACTTCATGTACTTCTGAATCATCACCAGGTTGCTGGCAAATGTTGAACACATTTAATTCTAAAGTCATATTTCCAAAAGAAATGTTCAAAATACCATTCCTGCAATTTATCAGAGCATTAGAAGTTGCAAGAAATGGACGGCCTAATATAACAGGAATTTGAACATTTGGATTTGAAACAGGATGTGTGTCCAAAACAATAAAATCAACAGGGAAGTAAAAATTTTCAATTTGAACCAAAACATCTTCAACTATCCCTCGAGGAATTTTTACAGAACGATCAGCTAGTTGAAGTGTAACAGGTGTTTCCTTGAGTTCTCCTAAACCTAACTGTTGATAAACAGAAAAAGGCAAAAGATTAACACTAGCACCAAGATCAAGCAATGCACGTTCTATTCTAGTGTTTCCAATGATGCATGAGATTGTTGGACATCCAGGATCTTTGAATTTTGGTGGATTCACACTTTCCGTCAGAAATGCTTTCTTTTGTACATTATGTTTCCTTTTAACTATGCACATGTCCTTCAAAAATTTAGCATAAGATGGAACTTGTTTGATTGCATCCAATAAAGGAATGTTAATCTTAACTTGTTTGAAAAGTTCATAAATTTCTGCATTTTGATTCAAATTCTTTATTGTTTGCAACCTTTGAGGAAAAGGAGGAGGACGCATACCTTTTTCTTTGTCCAAATTTTCAAGAAGTTCAGACTTACCATCATCCTTACCATTACTTTTCGAAGGGGAATGAGGATCTTGGTCTTTTGATGGAATGTTTTTGTCAATTGCCTTTCCACTTCGAAGAGTTGTGATAGAACTGGCATTTTCCTGTTGAGTTTCATTGGAGCAAGAAACAAGACATTGAGTAGAAGGGTTAGGCTGAGGTTGAGCAGGAAACTTACCTTTTTCTTGAGTGCGTAATGAAGCTGTCAATGTGGACAAGGTGTTTTTGATCTCATTGATGTCCTGTGAAGTTTGGTTATTCACATTTGCTTGTGTTTGCATGAATGCTTGCAATGTCTCTTCCAAGGTTTGTACACGTGAAGGTTGATAGGAAAAAGTGTTGCCCGGCTTTTGAGATTGTGGTACCTGAACATGATTATTATTTCGCCAACTGAAGTTGGGATGATTTCTCCATTCAGGGTTATACGTTTCAGAGTAATGAGAAGGAAAAGGCTTTTTAAATGTGTTTATGGAATTTACTTGATCATGCAACGCTTCTTTAAGAATAGGAATGTTTGGACATTCAGAAGTGGGGTGTCCCATGATTTCACAAATTCCACAACTTTCTTCATTTTTAACCGTTTTGACTTCTTTTACTTCTCTAAGTTCCATGGCTTCAATCTTTCTAGCCAAATTAGCTACTTTAGCTTTTATCTCATCTTCTTGACTAAAATGATATTTACCTCTGTTAGAAACAAGATTAGATCTATTGGAACTTTCAGAGGAATTATCTGTGTGCCAGGCTTGAGAGTTATCTGCCAAATGGTCTAGGTAGTCAAAGGCTTCTTCAGGTTCTTTTTCTAGAAACTCACCGTTACACATTGTTTCAACAAATTGTTTAGTTTCGGGAGTTAAACTTTCATAAAAGAAACTAATAAGACGCCATTTTTCAAAACCATGATGTGGACAAGAACTTAACAAATCTTTAAAACGCTCCCAGCACTGAAAAAATGCTTCATTTTGATTGTGATTGAAATTTTGAATCTGTCTTTTCAAAACAGTAGTTTTATGTGCTGGGAAAAATTTCTTTAGAAACTCAGTTTGTAATTCTTGCCATGTGCCAATTGACCTTGGTTTTAAATTATGAAGCCAAATTTTTGCTTTATCTTTTAAAGAAAAAGGAAATAATTTTAGCTTGACAATTTCATTTGTACATTGTTGGTTATTAAAGGTGACACATACATCTTCGAAGTCTTTTAGAAACGAGTAAGCACTTTCCGATTCTAACCCATGGAAATTTGGAAGCAAAGCTATCATACCTGGTTTAAAACGAAAGTTGTTTGCATTGAGAGGAAAAATAAAACAAGAGGGTGATGAGCTTCGAGTTGGTTGCAAGTAGTCACGCATGGTGCGTACTTGTCTGTTCTCATCTTCAGCATGAACACTTTCATTGTCAGCCATGGTAGGAGTTGTATTAGAAAGATTACCTGAAAAAGTTTCACAATAAAATCTAACTAAACGACGAGATCTAAAATCACGTCGCCAAACAAGCATAAAACAAAGTTAATATACAGATTAGGCGGTATAACCAGCCAATAAAAATAAAACAAAGTTATAAACTTATACACTTAGTATTGCCTCCCCGGCAACGACGCCAAAAACTTGATGGAAACTCAATTAAGAGTTATAAACCCAAGTGCAGGTTATGTTCAAGTAATAAATTCTCGGGTGTCCGAGGTCGAACCACAGGGAAGCGTATTAGTAAGTATAAGTTTATAAATATATAAGAAAAAGAAAGTAAACAAGATATTAGGGAATCAACAACAAAACAAGATAAACAAGATATTAGAGAACAAAATAAACAAAATAACATAAAAGAAATTAAACAAGATATAAAAAAACAATAAGAAAAGATGTTGAGGTTAGAGAATCCACTCTTGGTGTTATGCTAAGATTAATCCTGTTTTATTACACAATTGAAATTCACACATAAGGGAGATTCCAATCGGAAGGTTTAGCAATTCAGTCCAAATTGTCCAACGTCCATAGCATATGATATTATGTTCATTTGGTGTCCTCAAAACTCATAAAAAGAGTCCAAGCATTCCTTATGCCAAGGTATATGTCTACAACAAATCAAGGTTATGAAACCAAGCATTTACTGTGCCATTTTCCTTGTCAATAATGAATCAAGATCCCTACTTTGCAAGTATGATTTTAAACCAAAAGAAAATATTATATATAATAGTGTTTATAAATGATGATTCATTTTAGCTCATGTTTAAGAGACTAACCTTAGCATTTACCAAAAGCTTCACCTCATCACCTCAACAATATGATTAGCAACACATACTAGATATGAATAAAATGAAAAGAATTGTAAGAAGCATAAGTAAATAAAGAAAAAGAAAACTAGAGAAAGGAAAGAAGAAGAAAACTTAGAGAATTTTATTACAATGGCTAATATCCTACCAATGTACAATAATCCTCATCCAAGGCCCTCTATTTATACACATTTTGGAGAGCTAAATGACAAGAGACAAGCTTTATAAATTTCAAAGGTAGGTATAATAGGTAGGTGCATTTTTCTAACAATTTTCGTAATATTGTATGACAATTCTGATCAGCCAGCTTGATGGTTGATTTTGTCAATGTTGGATGCTTGATCTGATCAAATGGTCTTCTAGAAAAATATACCCCTATCAGTGTTTGATCCATATCCGTTGGAATCAGCTCATATGCTCATGTGGATCAGAAGATATGGTCAAAATACCAAAACTGGTCAGAACAGACGTCATTGCACATCAGCCAACTTGATACCACATTTCGCTAGGGAAAACGACTCCGTTTCAAGAAGTGTAAAACATGAAAAAGATAGATATGCCTCTTATCTTTGCACTGTAAAACTTTCAGCCTTAATGCTTCAGTAAAACTCCAGATATAGCTGATATGGCAAAAGGTGTCGGAACTGGAACTGAACTGGATTTGCCTTTAATTTTTGATTTAACCTAGTAATCTGAAATCACTCAAAGAAACTCGTGAAAAACACCAAATTACATAAAAATATAAAAGATCATAAACACAATTAGACTAAGCAATAATAACTCGTATTTGACACAAAACAATAATAAAACATAACTAAAAACTATATAATTATACGAGTTATCATAATAATATTAAATACTTATAAAAAAAATAATAGCCAAAAATAAAAGAAATCATAAATCCTTCCCCACACTTAATTCTTACATTGTCCTCCATGTAATGCTATTTACCCAAATGAAAGAATCATGTGCAAGAGAAAAGAACTAATGACATAAGAATAGGAATAACTAAGACTCAAAACAAAACAAACTCATGCAACCTAAATAATTCTAAAATACTAAACAAACAATTAAATAAACATAAAAACACTAAAAATAATAAAAGGAAAAAGGAAAAGGAAAAGAAAGCAAATCTGAGTATGGCAAGTTTGTAATTTCTTTATTAATTGAGTTGCCTTCCCAATTAGAACTTGAGTTAAGTTGTCCAACCTAACCAACACCCCTTCTTGGCTTTTTAGGCTTGTCAGGCTTATATATGAAACTTCCCAAATTTGTATGTTTGATAGGAAGATTTCTTTGCACAATAGTGGATGCATTCTCCATTACAAGTATTATTCCATCATCCTTTGTGGTACATAACTCATCAGGGAATGGTGCAACTTTTGATACTTGTTGAATGTCATCCACAAATAAACTGTTTAAGGTTTCCAGCATGTCTTGTTCATTTTCCTCCTCTTTTAACTTTGCAAATCTATTAGGAAAAGGTGAAAAAGAAACATTAGTAAAAATTGGAACCTTAAAAGTTACCTCAGGTGCTGATGTACTCTCTTTTGAAATTGAAGCTTCATTATCTTCAAGAAGTAAATCCATCTATAGTTCTCCCTCATCCTCGGGTTCTATTGGATTTTCTAATTCATCCTCAAGTTGTGTGGCACTAACATTCTCCTTTGGATCAATCATAGTTTAGGAAAGAGTTGTTCAAGTAGTTCCTCCGATCCTTCTTCTATCAATCTCACCATACTACTAGTCATTTGGCTCATTTGAGTCTCTAATTGACTCATCCTTGTTGCCATTTGCCTATTTGTTTCCCATATGTCCTGTTGCATTTGCAATTGGTTAGTAGTAAGGGAAGGTTAGTAGTAAGGGAATTGACAAGATCTTCTAACGAAGTACCTGAGTTGCGAGTCATGTGTGGTGGCTCAAGAAGATCTTGTTGTTTTTCCCATGATTGATTGAAGCTCGATGGATGATTGTAGTTGGCATAAGGATCTATTTCTTGATAATTTCCCGAGTAGTATAATTAGAATGATTCCACCATCCCTCATTGTAAGTGTTTGGGAAAGGATCACACTGTTGTTGGTGGAACCTTTGTTGGCTTTGGCATCCTTCCATATCATAGGCTGATTCAAAATTATCTTTTCGGTAGTATGGGCACCAATTGGTTGGATGATCGATCATGAAGCACACTCCACATTGCCTTGATGGTTGAATCTCACTTATGGCCACTTGTTGAACTATGGAGATAAGATTGTCTAGTTGGTTCTAAAGGTTCTGAAGTTTTGATGTAGCACCTGCCATCTCTTTTTGCTTGAAATTTGAAAAGAAAAACTTGTATGTACAAGAAAAATAAAATTAATTACAATTGAAAATAAGAATAAACCAAATAACTAATAAACTAAATAAAGCAATCCCAGGCAACAGCGCCAAAATTTTGATGCACCCAAAAGAGTGTATCTTAATTAAAACCTTGCACTAAAAAGATCAATTGTAAAGTATAGTAGAAGCAAAGGTCGAATCCATAGGGATTGGTGTCTAGTTTATAAATTATTAGTTTAAAACTTAAATTCATGGAAAACAAAATAAAAAGGGGGTTTTTAAAATCAGTTTAAACTAAAGCAACCAATAAAAGTAAGGAAGCAAGTAAATAAGAAGTAATCAAATATGAGAAAGGTAAGGTTAAGGTTTCATTCTCCACCACTAGACATCATTAAGAATCAAATTCGGATCTATCAACATCAATTAACTATCAAAGTTAAAAACCGTAGATAACAACATTCTGTGTTACCCTAATCCTTCTTTAGTTCGTCGTTAAGCAGGATGAACGCCACTACTTAATCTCTAACTATCAAATAACCTAAGATAAATATCATTAGATTCAAAGAGATAGCAGCTTTATGATAAGAAAGATAGGTTGTTCTAAGCAACAAACACATAAACATGGATTCATTCAACTTATGTTATGTTCCACTTCATAATTCCTAAAAGCCCAACATAATCATGAATTACAAATTGCTACTATTGAATAGAAATCAAGACAATTACACGAATCAAGATTCCTAAACTATCATTAGATGATTATCAAGATCTATCTAGTTGCCCACCTAAACAAATCAAGACAATATCATGAACAATTCTTGTAAAATAACATAAACAACTTTGATAGAAAACTAATATATGATAGAATCTGAAAATTAATTACATAATATGTCTAGGGCTTTGAAATCACCCTTAACCAAAGAGAAGTTTAACCTAGCATAAGCATAGATAATATATACATAAAACTAAAAAGAAAATAAATGAATAGAGAAGAAGAAGAAGAAAAATAATGATGATCCTTGAGTCTTCTCAAAGATCATGATAGTTTGTGGCTCAAAAAATAGTATTTATAGAGCTTTTTGACCTTAGAAACCCTTTCTTGCTGATCAAGGAAGCTAGGAGGCAAAATAAGACAAGTTTGGACAAAGTGAGATTTTCTTATCTTGTTGAATAATGTGGGTGCTAAGTGCTGAGGCATGCAATCCCAAACACCAACGGTTGTCAAGAGCTATTGTCTTAGAGAGTAAGTAAGTTAGAACTTGGAATTGGAAAAGTAATTAGGATTGCCAGTAGGCAATGAGGCTTTGATTCAAGAGAAATTATACCATACATTATCAATGGAGTTTTTATAATATTTCACAAATAAAATTAATAAGATGACACATATTTTTAGAGTATGATAAAAAATAAATAAAAATTAATTAAAAAAATAGGACATTTGACAACCTCTTAACTCGTTTGTGGAGTTAAAAAAATTTCACTATCAATGTATTGATGCACTTAAAAGAGCGTATCTTTATTTAACCTTCCACTAAAAATAATATCAATTGTAGAGTATAGTAGAAGCAAGGGTCGAATCCACAGGGATTGGTGTCTAGTTTATAAATTACTAGTTTAAAACTTTAATTCAAGAACGATAAAAGAAAAGGGGTTTTTTAAAGAGTTTTAAAAATTAAGAAAACAATTAAAAATAGGAAAGCAAGTAAACAAGAAGTAATAAGATATGAGAAAGGTATGATTAAGGTTTCATTCTCCACCACTAGACAATGTTAAAAATCAAATTCAGATCTATCAACATCAATTAGCTATCAAAGTTAACAACCTTAGATAACAACGTCCTGTGTTACCCCCAATCCTTCCTTAGTTCGTCGTTAAGCAGGACGAACGCCACTACTTAATCTCTAACTATCAAATAACCTAAGATAAACATCATTAGATTCAAAGTGATAGCATCTTTATGATAAGAAAAATAGGTTGATCTAAGCTACAAACACATAAACATGGATTCATTCAACTTATGTTATGTTCCACTTCATAATTCCTGAAAATCCAACATAATCATGAATTACAAATTGCTACTATTGAATAAGGAATCAAGACAATTACACGAATCAAGATTCCTAAACTAGCATTAGATAATTATTAAGATCTATCTAGTTGATCACCCTAAACAAATCAAGAAAATATCATGAACAATACTTGTAGAAGAACATAAACAACTTTGATAGAAAACTAATATATGATAGAATCTGAAAATCAATTACAAAACATGTCTAGGGCTTTGAAATCACCCTTAACCAAAGAGAAGTTTAGCCTTGCATAGGCATAGTTAATATACATACATAAAACTAAAAAGAAAATAAAAGAATGGAGAAGAAGAAAAATAATTAATCAAAAGCATGTCCTAGTTGGTGGCTCAAAAGATGGTATTTATAGAGTTTTTTTTTTTTACCTTGAAAACCCTTTCTTGTTGATCAAGGAAGCTAGGAGTCAAAGTAAGGCAATTTTGGGCAATTTTAGTTTTTTTTTTTCGTATTTTGCGATTTTGGAATCACCAACTCTGCGCTGCAGCTCCAAGTTTCTGCCCATGGGGCGCCGCGACGCCGAGCTCTCTGTCTTGGCCTATCTGGCTGCTGCACCATCTCGTACTTCGTCGGCTGATTTGGATGACCATTTCTTGTCCGATTTGGACGTGTAAACTATCGTTGGAAAGGTATTCAAGTTAGATTGAAAATTGAACTGGAAGTTTCTTCAAATAAAGTATTTAACATAATGATTTCTTAGCAGCAAGCTCCGGAGGTCAAATCTGCCTGATTTCTTAGCACTAAGAATTTGATCTTTTTGACTCCCAAGTCTTCTTCCATCTTGTAAGCTCTTTACTATCATTATTGACATATTTTGACTTCATTCTTTTAAATATACCTGTAATTCAAAAATATAATATAAGTAAACAAGATAAAGATCGAAAACATAACAAAAACTAAAGCTTGAAAGGCATAAAATGTATATTTTATGAGCTTATCAGGCCATCTCATCTAGGTTTTGCCATGTCATTAATCCATATGCCATGTCATTCACTCATATGCCATGTCATTAGTAATAATTTGCATATTCATAACTATCTTTTTAAATGTTTTTTTCAATGCAATAAAAATAATGATTTTCAATAAAATAAAGTTATTCTCGAGTTAAAATAATTCATGAGTTCTCCTCCGGGTTGCCGAGGAGGACATCATCAATTATCATTAATAACAGAATATGTTTTTTCAAAATGAGAATGATTTCAAAAATTTTCCAAATAAATAAAAATTTCTATATTTTGCCAGGTCTACCAGGAAAAGTAGGAAAATTTTGAATTAATAAATTCTGGATCATTTTCAAATCAAGTGGAATTATTTTTAGAAAAAATAGGGAATTATTTTTATATACCAATTTCAAAATCGACTTTTATCGAGACTCGAGATAACACACAATTAACAAGGTACCGTTTTACACGGCCGTTGCGGGGGTGCTAATCCTTCCCCGTGCGTAACCGACTTCCGAACCCGCTTTTTGATTTTCTCTAGTTTAAAGCGCAGATTTCAAAATTGGTTTTTTTATAAATATTTTAATTAATTTTAAAATGTTTTACAAAATCGGTTTTAATAGGTGGCCGATCACACCTAGCCAAAAAAAGATTGGTGGCGACTCCATTTCTTTTTTCGAGGTCATTTTCATACCCTCAACCTTTTGAGTTAAGAGGAATTAAGTTGTCTTTTCCTCTACCTGTTTTGTTTTTCCCCACCTCACTCGAGCGGGTCCCCCTAGCGACGGACGTATCACGTATCGAAAATAGTCATTATTAACATAAACATAAAAGAAACTAAGAAGAAAAACTAAAAGAAAACTAAGAGAATGGAAAAGAAGAAGAAGAATAATGATGATCTTTGAGTCTTCTCAAAATATGTCTAGTTTATGGCTCAAAAGATGGTATTTATAAAGTTTTAAAACCTTGAAAACCCTTTCCTACAACACAAGTAAGTGTAGGGGGTCAAATTTACATTTTTTATTTCTATTTTTGGCAAGTTTTGGATTCACATCCAGCACTGCAGTGCCATCTTCTCGGCGCTGCAGCGCTGACTTTTAGTCTTTTGGGTCCAGCACCGTGATGCTGGTCGCTGATTTTTTTGACGCATTTTCTTGCACTTCCTCGGCTGATTTGGATGACCATGTCTTATCCAATTGGAGCGTGTAAACTACCGTTGGAAAGGTATTCAAGTCAGATTCAAAAGTCAAGGGGAAGTTTCTTCAAATAAAGACTTTAACAACATTTTTTCCTTGTAACAAGCTCCGGAGGTCAAATCTGTCTCTTACTTTGCAACAAGAAATTGATCTTTTTGACTCCCAAGTCTTCTTCCATCTTGTGATTATGATTTTGTAAGCTCTTTACCATCATTATTGACATCTTTTCACTTCATTCTCTTAAATATACCTAGAATTCAAAAATATAACATAAGTAATCAAGATAAAGATTGAAAACATAACTAAAACTAAGAATAGAAAGCGCATAAAATGTGTATTTTATGAGCTTATTAAGTAGAAAATAAAGTAACTTTATAAATTGTAAATTTTTATAGGTATTAGTTATACCTAGTATCACTGTAGGCCGAGGCCCAACACCCAACTAAGCCCATGAGACTTAATTTCAAGAAGCTAATAGCTGACTTAAGAAAGGATGACACCTGCCCATAATTATTCTGGTATTATAAGGCAGATGAGGGCAGGCAGTTATCACAATTGGCAGTCGGGTAGGCAACCCGAGCTTCTACATGCATCCATGTATATAATGTGTGAGGTAAGGCTAAAAGCCCTAGGACATCCTTTGTCACCTTCTCCCTACTTTTCTAGCTTCCATTTTTTCTTCCATAGATCCATGTTGACTTAAGCACCAGAGCGCCCCTTTTGACCGTGTTCTCTTTTAACAAGTTTTACTCTACCCATCCTACTTCTGTGTTCATACTGGTCTAGTTAAACCTTCTCCAATCCCATAAAACAATCAAATATTCGCGTTGTCCATAGGGAACAATCAAAAGCAATGTCGCAAACAATAGCTGATGCAACTGTCTCCCCCACTGAATCTGTCTCAACCATCCGAAGGCCATCTTACACACCCTTACCAGGTACACTTAATGAGACTACAATCGCTTCTTCCTCCATGGTTTCCACTTCAATGCCCTCTCACTTTTTGTATGAAATATTTAGCCCACTGGCATTTCAGTATGAATCCACATACACTCACTCCACCATGTCCCTCACCAACTGGTTGCAGGAACTATCAAGCAGCTATAACCAAAATTTGTTGGGACTGCTTTCACATTCACTTGTAACCTCACCAAGTCTTGTTCACACAAACACACAACCACTCGCAAACAGTGTTGTCAGAACAATCCTAGTGTCTACCAGACATGTTACCAGCGCAGCCACCACCCAAAATGTGGCCACTTCCTCTACGGGCAATACACTTCATGTAGCCATAGGCAGTACACTTCCCCCAATAACCGAAAACCTTGTTGACTAGCTGAAATATCCAGTTGCAACAATAGTGAATTCATGCTCGAATGCTAGATTACCTCTTTCGACTCCGATTGGAAATGCTAATAGAGATGGATTGATGGAGGTTGTGCATGGTGATGATTGCGTGAGTCCTGTGGAGTCTTGGGGAAAGACAGTTATAACTGATTTTGCTGACGTGACTTTGAAGCAGGTAAAAGAGCTGTGGATTAGAGATCGTTCTTCTCATAAATAACACAATTCTTTCCACCATTGAAACATAATGGAAGGCTTGTTGTTAAACCACCTAAGGAAGTGCTCGACGAGGACTCAAATCAATGGTAAATTCTTGGTTGCTTTGTTTCTTGGAAGAGATCCTAACTTCAGTTAGTTTTAGAGATTAGTGAATCCGCTATAGGGCGAAGAGGGGTTGCTTGAGATTAAACTGTTGGTTTGAACTTGTATGTTATATAATTTCCTTCTTAAAAGACTAGGGATTAGGTGGTTGAATCAGGTTCTTTGCACATCCATAATAAGGTCAAATTGTTAAAAAACGGTAACCTGGACTTAAATCATTGGAGTTTGATATTAAAAAAAAAAAGTCCATCTTTGGATTAAGTTGAGAAATTATCCATTGGAAATCTATACTAAAATTGGGCTTGGTTATTTTGCTAGTGCCTTGGACAACCTTTTATATATGGACATGGTTAATGCTCTTCAACACAAGCTTGAATATGCTAAGCTTTATGTTGAAATTGAGGTGGAGACAATATTGCCCAGTTTCATTAAGGTTGAGCTGGGAAATAAAGTGGTGGTCTCTTTCTAGTTGAGATAGCTTGGATACCTCCAAGATGCACTGATTGCAAAGTGTTTGGGCATGAGGAGAAAATGTGTCTTGATTAACCTGTTATAGCTTAAAAGTGGATTCTTAAGGGAAATAAGGCGGTTGATGTGTCTGTGTTAGGCCAGGACACAATTTCAAAGAGTGTTGGAGAACATGGCTATGATCATGAGCCTGGGTTGAAACCCTCTGGAGATTCTGATTTTATTCAATAGTTTGTCCTACATGTTAGTATATGCTCTAGAACCAATCAGATTGGACAAGGGATATACAGTTAATAATGCAAACCAATCACTATACTTTAGTGATACAAGGTTTTCCTTCATGTTAGTACGATAATAAAGAGTAATTAAGTACTAATTGGATGAAGCCCATGGAACATAAAGGCCTTGCAAAAGAATTATAAAGAGTTATAATTGTGAGATTTTTATGCATCAAAGCCATGTTCCAAAAATTGTTCTTGCTCAACGTATTGCCAACATAGGGCATTGGAAATGCTCAAATACTAGTACATGTTAAGCGTTCTTACTTATGAAGTAAGCAACCGATCTCCTGGGTTGAAGTATGAGGGATACTTGGGATAACATGTAGGTGCTTGTCTATTGAACAAGTGTTGTCGGATTTACCACGCAAGTGCATGTATCGTTAACAAGTAATATAATGAAGAGTAGAGTGTCGATCCCACGAGGAATTGTACCAAATTTGTTAAGTACTAAAATTAAAACAACCTAATCTTATTCAAACACTTACTTAAAGATTAAATAAAAGAAACTAATAAACAAAGAAGTTAAATTAAAAGATAGATTAATTAATTGAGAAAAACCTAGGATTACAATTTCCCTCAATACTTCATATGAACCTCTCCTACTCTTTTAACTTGACTAATGACATTGAGATGTTAACCTAGCGTTCTAATTTATTTATAAGTATCTGTCGATAGTCTTATAAACATATATCTTTTAACCAGTTAACTATATGTCAATGATAATTGAATTAAAGAAAAATTCATTAAGCTTAGACTCTAACATTGGTGACACGTAAGTATATTTCTATCCTACATGCAACTCAATTCATCCTAATAAATGAATATGAAACATGTGTTATTCAATCTATGTCTAACACTAAACTCCATCTGTCAAGTTGTATTTAGGTTACCACATCAATCTAATTGGTAGCTAAGCAATTAGAAGCATTAAGTACAAGATTGAATAACCAACATCAACTATCATTGAATCAAGAAAGAGAGTAAATAATTCAAACTAAATGTTGAGTTCCATTGCAATCCTAGAAAAATAAGTTAGTTCATGCTTACTATTGAACACATAAAACAAAGGAGTTTCACCATCATAAATATTACAAGAAAGATAAAGAAAAGTAAGGGAAAGAGAAAACTAAAGTTTGCAAGACTCCAGTCTTCTAATCTCCAAAACCTCTCTTGCTCCTTGCAATTCTTTGGTGGTTGCTCTCCTCTTAAGAAAACTAGGTTATTGATAGTTAAAAGATATGTACAAGCTAAGAAGGAGTGTATAATAAAGTCCTAAAGGGTTCCTATTTATAGAGCTCCAAAAGCCTGAAAGCTTTGTGGGCAAGTAACAGCTTTCAGCTTAGACTTTCCATATATGAACTGATTTTCTCCTTCTTGCTTTAGGACTCTACAAAAATACAAAAGACATTAAATTAGTAATTAAATTAAACATAAAATAAATAAATAAAAATAATCTAAAAACAACTAAAAATAATTAATTAAGATTTTAAACTACAAAGACTTAGCTAATTTAAATGCACAAAATATGATAAAATAACTCTATTTCATAGAGTTATCACACCCCAAACTTAAGATTTTGCTAGTCCTTGAGCAAAACAAAACAAAAATGAAACTAAATAAAACGAATCAAAACAAAGCTAGAGATGAATGCACTTAAATAATGATTTCCCTAATTGTTCTCAAAAGTTGTCTCAAAATCCATACTCAAAGTAGAACACAAACATAATCCAAATTCATGATTCAATTCAATCATAAGCCCCATGCTCGAATAGATTTTCAGTGTGTGTGTGAATAATGTCTTCGTAAATCATTGCATGCAATCCGAATAAGTTTATACCAATACAAAATACGAATTAGTACTAGGTTCTCATATATTTGCTTTTCATCTCTCTCTCTCTCTCTCTCTCTCTCTCCACTAATGTAGACTAACACTTCATCAAGGATCATTTAGGTCTTTATTAAGCTTGTAATGAAAGGCTAGGGTCAAGGTAGGATATAGGATATATTTCGGTTCAAGTCACCCATAGAAACTTTTTATTGTTTCAGGATTTTCGAAGAGCCATAATCTTTTCCTCAAGTTACATTCTCCATTCTTTGAATGCATCTCATTTTTCTTCCCCACTTTATTCTCTCTCTTTTTTTTTTTCATTTTTTCATTTTTTTTCTTTTTCTTTTTCATTTTTTTTTTACATTTTCATTCATTGAAAATCACCATTCCACCTAAATTAGACATGGCTCATAATTATTTCCTGAAATATCATACACATGCCTATGTAGTGAGAGTTAGTCTTGATTTGTTTTTATTAGACTAGGCTAAAAAAAAATGTGGCAATCAAAGAAAATATATATATAAATTAGGCTCAAATAGGTAAACTAAGAATATTAATATATATAGGTAGGCTATAAAGGCTTAAACGATCCAAAGATGGCCTAAATCACTTCCTCAATTCAGTGTTGTCTAGGATTTCGCCTCCCGAGAGAATCAAATTCTAGGCTTCTTGTGTTGGTGTAAGCCCTACAAGCTAATCTAGTTAGGCTTGTAAAACACTATTTATATATTCATGTATTGCACATTATAGTTTATTAATTATAATTGAGGTATTTCTTTATCCATAAGTATTTTTATAATTGTTAGATAAAGCCCATGAGACACAATGGCATTGCAAAGGAATTGTAAGGAGTTACAATTATGAGGTTCCTTATGCATCAATGCCGTGTTTCTAAAACTGTTCCTGGTCATCGTATTGTCAAGACAGGGCATTAACAATCCTCAAAGACTGGCATATGTTAAGCCTTCATGCACTTGATGCATGCAACTGATCTCATAGGTTGGAAGTATAGAGATACTTGGGATAACATATAGGTGCTTGTTAGTTGAACAAGTTCACTGAACATGACCCGCTATGAGAGTTCCATTTGGTATTTCACTCAAGTGTCTATGGTAAATACTCTTATGTGTCAATAGTGTAAATAATCCTTTGACTTGTGACACCAGGTCATCTTGTATGTGAACTGTCATACTTAGATTTCATCACGAACGGGTCCCAATCACGAGGATGCTTAAAGTATGGTGTTATTAGGTATGACATGAAGCATACAAAGATGAATGAATGGTCCAGAGAGGATTCATCACCCCAAGTGATTAAGGGGACATATCTCACATGTATCTGGCTTATATTAACTTATGGAAGTCCTTGGCCAAGGCAATACTTAAGGAGTTAATATTAAAGCTGCAGATCTAATATGGAATAGGTTAAGAGTAGACACTGAACCATGCTCTTTCCTATCTTGGGATATTTGATGAAGGGATCGAATTACACATACATATTGTACACGAAAGGCTAGTCGAAGCTTGATGACTCTCTTGACATTTGGGTGGTCATGATACATTGCTAGATGCCGCTCATGATCTATAAATATAAATAGAAAATTCTTAATTGAATTAATTATATTATTGCCAACATGTTAAGGGCCTAACGGTCAAACACAAAAGGTGATTAATGAAATTAAAATGAGATTGGGCCAGATTAAATATTCATTAAAGTGTTGTGGGCATATTGTGAATATTTAATAATATGTATAAGGGCTTTAGTGCAGTTAGTCCAATAGTTGGAATACACTAAACCTACTTATATATATTCTTTATGTTGTTGCCGCCTCTCCTAAGCTGCTAGCCTGAATAGGCGTCTCTCACTCCCCTTAGAGTGAATCGGCCGAATAGCTATTGAGAAGAGAGAATATGATTCTTTCGTTCTCTTTAGGCTAACTAAGGTAGAGGAAAAAGGTTTCTCACAACCTAGACTACTAGCATCGTCTTGGCAAAACATAATCTCAACCTTGTGAAGGCTTTCAGATCACCTGTGTGGATTACTGTTAGAGGTCGGACAATTGGACGACTTTGGTTTTCGACAAGCGAGCTTTGTGTACAAGAACAAGAACGTCAAGAATTTATCTTGAGGATTCGGCAATCTTCAAAATAGAGGTATGTGATTTTGATTGTTATCTGTTCTTGACAGCCTGGTCGTTTTGAATTCATAGGCAGATCCTTGGAGGGATTCGATATTCTTTATGTTTTATTTTATTCCGCTGCGTTGTATGTTTAACTATTGATTAAATTATACATTATCTCTGTTTGAGCATGAGCCGAATCCCAACATCTTCACCAAATCATAATTCACATCAACATAGACAGTCTTTAAATAAGCAATGAAATCTAAGCAAGAGATTAAGTGCTCAATTATAGAAAATCAAATCCTAACATGAGACTAACAAGAGAATTTAATACAAACTCAAATCATGCCTATGTTTTTTCCCAAAAGTCAAGATAAACCAATAACTAAAATTCATCATGGGATTAGGATCTCATCATATTAAGTGCAATATATCTCAAATTTTTTTTTTTTATACATAACTAAAGACTCCTAATTATAAACTTAGAAAATAAACTAAAAAGAAAACACACAAAACAAACTAAATAAAACTCACACAAAACAAAAGAAACCGATAAACTAAAAAAATCGATAAACTAAAGACTAACACCCCAAAACTTAAAACAAACAATGTCCTCAATGTTTAGAAATTAAAAAAGTAAGAACGAGAAAACTCCCCTATCGATGAAAGTAATGCAGGAGAAGCTATAGTTTTCCTTTTAGACCTCATTATGCTTGTCCAAGTTGGGCGAGTGGCCACTACAAAAATAAAAATGAAATAATAATAATATCCTAAAAAAAAATAGATTTCAATAAAAAAGATTCAAACACTTACAAAAATAATTAAATAAATAAAAAATATTAGAAGAAAAAAAATTTTGTGTAGGCATCACGGCGCCAATTTTTTGTCTAGACCTCAGCGCCGTGGCGCCAAGCAAATTTTTTTTTTAAATCTACAAAATAGAAAAAAAAAATTATTAAAAAGCAAAAAATAAATAAAATAAAAAATAAAAATCAAAGAGTAAGGAGTAAAAAGCTTGAGTTGCCTCCAAGAAGAGCTTGATTTATAGTCATCGACTTGACTATTTTGTGTTTATCATCCTGTGTCTAACCACATGATGATCTTCGATTCATGCCATTTGTTTTTTTTTTTATTTGAACATCTTAGCATTCTTGCAGGCTTGAAAGTGAAATCCATCCCTTTCAGAATTAGAATTCAATAATGCTTCAAGTGGATTGATGTGATAAATCTCTATGAAATCTTCGTTAGTAGCACTATTTGCTATATCGACTAGCTTTGGCTGATGGATGCATTGAGGAAAAGATGGTGGTGGTTCACACTGAACCTCATCTTCTTGAACTTTTTCAACTTCTTTTTCACCCACTAATTCTTCTTCAATAGGTGTGGTTGGTGGTGGTTCACACTGAACCTCATCTTCTTGAACTTTTTCAACTTTTTTTTTCACCCACTAATTCTTCTTCAATAGGTGTGGTTGGTGGTGGTTCACACTGAATCCCTTCTTCTTGAGCTTTTTTATCTTCTGCCTCCATCACAACTTCTTCTTCAATAGGCTTGGTTGACGAGTCTTGCTTTTTGCTATCATCTTCTATCTCTCTTTTCAGTCTCAAGTGTGATGACTTTGCAATGCTCTTTTTCATCACTCCTAAGATTAATCTCAGTATCACTTGGAAGAGTTCCCATTGGGCAATTGTTAATAGAAGTAGCAAGCTGGCTTATTTGTGTCTCAAGATTCCTAAGTGATGCTGCTTGACTTTGATTGGTTGCCTGAATCATAGCTTTGTTACTCGTCATGTACTACATAAACATCTCTTCCAATGATGGCTTCTCTTTTGGGGAAGGTGCTTGATCTTGTGATGGAAACCCAAGATGATATGCTTGATTTTCTGAAGAGAAGGACCATTGATTGTTGTTCCAAGAAGAATTTGGGTGATTTCCCCAACCTGGATTGTAGTTGTTGGAATAAAGATCATTCTGCTGCATATTGTAGCTTCCAACGTATTGCATTATTTTAGCATTGGTTAGGTACTAATGACTATGATGTCATTCCCCACATAGTTCACATATTACAACTGGTGATTTCCCCAACCTGGATTGTAGTCGTTGGAATAAGGATTATTCTGCTGCATAGTGTAATTTTCAACATATTAAGCATTAATTGGGCACCAATCACTATGATGTCCTTCCCCACATAGTTCACAAGTTACAAACAGGCTTTGGACGACATATACACCCAAAGTGTCAACTTTCTTGGACAGTACAACCACCTATGCAGTTAAGGCATTGATTGCATCCAGTTTATGATCCCACATAGTGCACCCCCTTTCTTCAACGACAAATAAACCTGAAAATAAAGAAAAATAAAGTTTGAACTAAGATTAAGATTGCTTGGTATTAATATTAACAAAAATATTAAAACAATTCCCCAGCAACGGTGCCAAAAACTTTTTGTCGGATTTACAACACAAGTGCACATATCGTTAACAAGTAATATAATGAAGAGTAGAATGTCGATCCCACGAGGAATTGTACCACATTTGTTAAGTACTAAAATTAAAACAACCTAATCTTATTCAAACACTGACTTAAAGATTAAATAAAAGAAACTAATAAACAAAGAAGGCAAATTAAAAGATAGATTAATTAATTGAGAGATTAATTAATTGAGAAAAGCCTAGGATTACAATTTTCCTCAACACTTCATATGAACCTCTCTTACTCTTTTAACTTGACTAATGACATTGAGATGTTAACCTGGAGTTCTAATTTATTTATAAGTATCTGTCGATGGTCTTATAAAAATATATCTCTTAACCAATTAACTATATGTCTATGATAATTGAATTAAAGAGAAACTCATTAAGCTTAGACTCTAACATTGGTTATGTCGCAACCTAAAAAATAACATAACATAACAATAACAAGTTTCATCGCAAGACTTTATTATTCGTTAGGCGTGACATTGGGTAAACAGAGGAAAAGACGACTTAATTTCTCTAGAAAAATGAAGGTGTTGAAAATAACCTTGAAAAAGACATGGAATCGCAACCAATCTTTTTAGCTAGGTGTGATCAGCCACTTATTAAAATCGGTTTTATAAAATATTTTAAAATTAATTAAAACATTTTTAAAACCATTTCAAGTCTGCGTTTTAAACCAGAGAAATCAAATAAGAGGGTTCGGGACTTGGTTACATGTGGGGAAGGATTAGCACCCCCACAACGCCCGTATAAAACGGTACCTTATTAATCGTGTGTTATCTCAAGTCTCGGTAAAAAAGTCGATTTTAAATTTAGTATTTCAAGTTAATTCCCAATTTTAAAAAAAAATAATTCCATTTTTAATTGAAAATGATCCAGAATTTATTAATTCAAAATTTTCCTATATTCCCGACAAAATCAGCAAAATATAGAAATTTTTATTCATTTGGAAAACTTTCCGAATCCTTCTCGTTTTTTTTTTGTGAAAGAAAGATATTCCTTTATTAATGATAATTGATGATATTCCCTCTAGCAAACCCGATAGAGAACTCATGAATTTTTTTAACTCGAGAATATCTTTATTTTTATTGAAAATCATTATCTTTTTTCAAAAATATTTAAAAATATAAACATGAACATGTATGACATAAATAAAATGACATGGCAAAATCTAGATAATATAATGCAACCTAAATGATATGACATAATTTAAATGACATAGTATATTCTAGGTAAAAATGAAAAATCCTAAGTATCATGGTATATTCTAAATGAGAAAAAATGATTTAAATGACATGGCAATTCTAAATGATATGGCATATTTTAAATGACATGGCATATTCTAAATAATTATACCTAGATGACATGGAATATGATGAAATGTCATGAAACATAAAATAATGCTATCATAAAATATGCATGAAAATAAAATAAAAATGCATGAACATAGTATATGCTAAATAATGTGACAAAAATAAATGACTAAATAAAAAAAATATGGGATATCATGAAACATTCAAAATCATATGGCCAACAATATAAGATCATAAAATGTGAATCAAAATAATAATAATAATACCATGGAAAATATCATAGCAAAAATCACACATTTAAATAAAATGCATGAACATGGAAAATGCAATGCATGAAAATGTATTTCTTCCTCTAAATAAAGAAATCCGTATATTTAAAAAGATATCTGGCTACCTTAGGAAAATATGTCAAATTAGATTTTCTAAAAAAACAAAACTTTGTGATTGTTTGAAAACAATTTTGAGGAAAAACTTGAATAAAAATTAAAATCCTTACCAAACCCTTTTAAAATGGCTCTAATTTCTTAAGTTTAAAACCCCGGACTTAACCACCCTTAACCCGAGATTTATAAAATCATTTTTAAAGTTTAAGAAGGCTTAGAAACTACCCTAAGACAGTAGCTAAAGTTTCTAACCAATTCCCTCTAAATGCCTTAGCCAAATTCAACAATTATTTCTCTTTTGATTTCAAATCTGCCTTTACTGTCCGGTTTTGTCATAGATTTTTTTGCCTATTTTTAAAAATTCAAACAAATCTAAAAAAATATTGGAGACTCAGAACATGTAAAACTACACGATAAAAAATTGGCTTAATTTTATGATTAAAGATGACTTCCCAGAAAAATCGGATATGTTCGAGTACTGGGTGAAAAGAAACTGTTTTGTCAAAACACATTTTTTGCCTTTGATAAAGTCATTCAAAAATCAAAGTAAAAATTATTGGAGATCATCCTAAAGACCTAAGGATAGTAGCTAAACATTTAAAAACCTTGGAAAAAAATTGGATAAGTAAAAAAAAAATCACAAAGGTAGAATAATCAATTTGACAATTCCTTAATTTTCCACGAGTATGCTCAAGAGAGCATGACTTTCAGCCATTGATTGGCCTAAGTCATAAATGATGTGGCAATGACATGGAATGCATGAACATACAGCAAATGAAATGTATGAAATGCATGGTCTAAAGGTCTAAATGGTAAAGGAAATGCATGACAATTCAAGACAACCTAAATGCCTAGTATGAATTTGCATGGCAATAAATGCTATCCTAACTCAATATGCATGCAATGCTTGATAATGCAAATATGACTTGGACCTAATATGTTATGAATATGGATGAAAATGCTTATGTAACCTAAGACCTAAATAGCATAGTAATGCATGATAATACCAATGTGATTTAAGACCCAATATGCATGGCAATATCAACATGGCCTAGACCTAAAATATAATGAACATGCATAACAATACTATGAACATACAATGACCAATGAAACTAATGTTAATGCTGGAACAAACAAGAACTAATACACAATTTCAAGATATGATAATGCAAAGCATGTTACCTAAACAAAATGCAAATGCATGATAAGGCAAAGGATACATGAAGAGGCCAAATGTAGCTACATGATGCTCTAATGCAATCCTATCTAGTAAATGACACAAGTACATGACAAATCATATTAAGACGCATAATGTCATGACATTTTCATAAGCATATGACATACTAAAATCAAAATGCACAAGCTCATGGCATGGAGATGCAAACAAGTCAAGAAGCAAAGTGAAAATGCACATGCAAGGCATATCAATATGGAGTAGCCGAATGACCATGTAACAAAATGATGGCATTTTATCATAGCATTTGCACAAGCACGTGGCATACTAAAATCAAAATGTACAAGTTCATGGCATGGAGATGCAAACAAGTCAAGAAGCAAGGTGAAAATGCACATGTAAGGCATATCAATATGGAGTAGCCGAATGGCTATGTAACAAAATGATGGCATTTTATCATAGCATTTTCATAAGCACATGGCATACTAAATTCAAAATGTAAAAGTTCATGGCATGGAGATGCAAACAAGTTAAGAAGAAAAAGGAAAATGCACATGCAAGGCATACTAAAATGGAGTAGTCGAATGGCCATGTAACAAAATAAAAAAATGCAATCATGTTTATAATATAAGACCTAATACATGAAAAAAAATGCACAACATGAGCATATGAACACAATGGCCGAATATGCAAGGGAAATATATTATAACGGAATAGAAATATATATAAGTAAATATAGCATAGAAAATAATGTAAAGAACATATAAAAAATTTAACATAGACATGCAAAACAAATAACAAGCAAAACTAGTAAATAAAACAAGGAAAGTTAAGCTCCATGGTTGGTATCAAATGGGCATAGCCTCTCACCTTACCATAATCACTTGGTCTTGCCAAGATCATGAAGCCTTTCCATCTCAATAAAACAGAAAATAAACCATGTTAAATAAAAAAAATTAAGGTGAGCTTCATGGTAGGTAAAAATGGGCATAGCCTCTCTCCTAACCATGGTCACTTGGTCTAGCCAAGATCATGTAGCCATTTCAACCTTTTTGCTTCATCTTTTGTAAAAAATCAGAACCTTATAATACTCTAAAAAACCTTCTAAAAATCATTTTCGCAACAACATGCAAGAAGGAAAAAAAGAAAACCAAGGCAAGTAAACATGCCATATTTGGCCATAGCATTAAACCATGTAAAAAAAATTATTTTCCACCATTTTAATGAAGAAGAAGAGATGAAAACATAAGTAAACATTAAAAAACTTTATTTCCATGAAAAATGTAGTAGGAAAACAAGATAGAAAATCAAAAAAACACCATGGAAAACAAGAAGAAAGCTATGCTAGAACTTGGTAGAGATGACTACCTTCAAGCTCTCTATTGAAAACCTTTTTTTTCTTTATTTCAAAACCTTTTTCTTTGCCAAATTAGCTACTGACTTCAACCAAAAAACCTATGAAAAAATGAAATCAACCCCCTCCTTTAGGCTTGGCCGAATGGCCTCTCCATCATTGGATGGAATTTGCACTTTTTCTCCTCCAATCTTGGCCCTTAGATTAAGATATTTTGATGACAACATAAAAATGCCATCTTGCCAATTGATAGCAGCCCTTAAGATGTGTACTCAGCCCTTGTAGTAACCTCAGCCCTTAGATGCAAAAGAGGATCAATGCCATGCACTCCCTTGCTTGCCCCCTTGAGTGCCTACCCTTGGATGAGTTGTGCTCTTCCATTCTTGGTCATTGGATGAGGACAACATAAAAATGACATCTTGTAGATTAAATCCAGCCCTCAACATGTGTACTCAGCCCTTGTAGATGGCCTAAGCCATTGGAGGAAAAGAGACAATTCCATGCACTCTTTTGCTTAACCAAATGGATGCTCACCCTTGGATGAATTGTGCTCATCTTTTTTCTTCCATTCTTGGCCATTAGATGAGGGTTCTTTCATGACAAATAAAAATTTCATCTTGGAATTTAAACTTGGCCATTGGATAGTGCATTCAACTTTCCTACAAGGCATCTAAGCCATTGGATGAAGGGGGGACCATTTGCAAGGTGTTGGTGGTAGCATGTGGCTTGATAGTGACTAAGGAATTAAATTGTTCAAGCTTCCTTCTTCTCCTCTATGCTGGCTGACCAAGGGAAGAAAAATCCCAGCAATTCCTTCTTCTTTCATATTTTCATCAATTACAAATTTGTCTTTTTTGGTTTCTTCGGTGAAATGACCTTTTTGCCCCCCCAAACCTAAATAAATAGCAAACGGACTACAAATTCAAATTTTCTTTTTTCAATACTTCTGAAATAATAAAAAATTGAATTCTAGAAGTTTTCAAAATTTTTCAAGTCCATTTGCTATTTATTTAGGATTTATTTCCGAAATTGCCCCTTTTATGCACCCGAACTTTACTATTTTTTAAACGAGCTCCAAATCCATATTTTTCTTCACCAATATTTTCAAAATAATGTAAAAATGTGATCTGAAAGTTTTAATAATTTTTGGAGCACATTTGCTATTTTTTCGGGATTTATCTACTTGAATTACTACATAGGGGACTCGGGATTTGGCCATTTTGCAAACGAACTCCGAATCAAGATTTTATTTAACCAATCTCTTCCAAATAGTTTTAAAATGATATTTGCAAATTTTCAAAATTTTTGGAATTCATTTGTATTTTTTCGGGATTTATCTGCTTGAATTACTACATAAGAGACCCGGGATTTGACCATTTTGCAAACGAACTCCGAATCAAGATTTTATTTCTCCAATATCTTCAAAATGATTTAAGAATGAGATTTGCAAATTTTCAAAATTTTTGGAGTTCATTTGCTATTTTTCTCACATTTTCCAATTTTGCCATTTTGCGTCTAAATCCCGGTTTTGCTCAAAACAAGTCTGATTTTCAGATTTTCTTCAAACTGAGCCTTGGGCTATCCTTGTTTAATCATTTCTCATCAATTAAGGGCTTTAGATCTACCAAATCGGGTCATTTCTGTAATTCTTCCAAATTTCATCGAAATCCACAAAAAAAACCCTAATTCTCGGTTTTCTTCCGAATTGACTTTTCTATCAGTTTTTCTTCCAAGTGGCTTCTCCATTACCCGTAGTCAGTACTTATCTTTCATTTGAAACCTTCAATTTCGACCAATTTGATCGTTCAAGCATTTGTTTCCCAAATTTCCCGAACTAGGGTTTCTTTTCTACTGAATCTTCGTAACCCAACTTCCGAACTCCATATCTTTCAATGTAGACCTCGGATTATCAAAATTCTTTCATCGTTTTTCAATTGAACCTCAAATATTGATTTTGAAAGTGGGTTGACTTTTTTAGTAGTTGAAGTTTTTGGGGTTGACTTTTTTCGAGGTTGACTTTTTTGAGTTTGACTTTTTCTGTCTGCTTTCTTAGACTAAGCCTCGGAGTACCACCTGCAGGATGAAAAAAGCCTTTTAGCATTCTGAAATATCAATTTAGGAAGAAAATGTACCTAATTTAGGGGTTCGGACAAAATTAGGTGTCTACAGGTTACACATGACACATAAGTATATTTCTATCCTACATGCAACTCAATTCATCCTAATAAATGAATCTAAAACATTTGTTATTCAATCCATGTCTAACACTAAACTCATTCTATCAATTTGTATTTAGGTTACCACATCAATCTAATTGGTAGCTAAGCAATTAGAAGTATTAAGTACAAGATTGAATAAACAACATCAAATATCATTGAATCAAGAAAGAGAATAAAATAATTCAAACTACATGTTGAGTTCCATTACTATCCTAGAAAAATAAATTTAGTTCATGCTTACTAATAAAAACATAAAACAAAGGAGTTTCACCATCATAAATATTACAAGAAAGATAAAGAATAGTAAGGGAAAGAGAAAGAGAAAACTAAGGTTTGTAGGACTTCAGTCTTCTAATCTCCAAAACCTCTCTTTCTCCTTGCAGTTCTTTGGTGGTTGCTCTTCTCTTAAGAAAACTAGGTTATTGATAGCTAAAAGATATGTACAAGCTAAGAAGGTTTATATGCTAAGAAGGAATGTATAATAAAGTCATAAGGTTCCTATTTATAGAGCTCCAAAAGTCTAAAAATTTTGTGGGCAAGTAACAACTTTCAGCTTGGACTTCCCATATATGAACTGACTTTCTCCTTCTTGCTTTATAACTCTACAAAAATACAAAAGACATTAAATTAATAATTAAATTAAGCATAAAATATGGTAAAACAACTAAAAATAATTAATTAAGAGTTTAAACTACAAGGACTTAGCTATTTAAATGCAAAAAATATGGTAAAATAACTCTATTTCATAGAGTTATCAACAAGTTCACTGAACATGGCCCTCTGTGAGAACTCTATTTGGTTTTATCAATCTAGTGTCTATGGAAATGTTCTCATGTAGTCTTATGACTTGTGATACCAGGTCATCTTGTATGGGGAGTGTCGTGCTTTGATTTCATCACAAACGGGTCTCAAGAAGGGATGCTTATCGTATGGTGATTTTGGGTATGACATGAACCATACAAAGGTGGATGAGTGATACAGAGAGGATTAACCACTCCAAGTGACATCGGAGATATATCTCATCTGTTCTTGGCTTAGGTTAACTGAATAAAGTCTTCAGTCGAAGCACGATGGATTTAGGATAAATTGTTTCTCTAAATCCATGAGGTTACCATAAGTTGCAAGAACTAATATGGATTGAACATGAGTAGAGACTGCACCATGCTCATGGTCCTTCTAGGATATTTGGTGAAAGAATCATATTACACTAATAGGCTGGTTACTAAAAGGTTTCAAAGAGGTCACTTTGACTTTTCAACATTTGAGTGGTCATGATAGGTTGTTAGATCTCGCTCTTGATCTATGAGTATAGGTTAATGAGATTAACTTATGCTAATTGCCAACATTTTGTGAACCTAAAGGGTCACATACAAAGTACGATAATGGTGGATTAAACTTGGGATTTGATTAAGTATGACTTAATTGAATAAAAGGTTAATTTGGAAGACCTAATTGAATAAGTTCAATTTAGGAAAGGTTAAGACATAATTTGGATTTGGGAAATCCAAATAAGGATGTCTTAACATGACATGTGGATAAGCATATCTTATGTAGATAATGTCTAAATGTAGACATGTCTTAAAATAAGTTGTCCTGACCGAAAAATTTGAAGTTGTCCTAAATGACAAAAAATTTCTCATCTTCAAGGAGTTTGATTAAGAATCAAATTCTATCTTCTCGTATTTCACTAAACAGAACATTGCCTCGATTATGTCTAAGTCCGAACTCGACACTAAGAGTTAGTGTTTGACTAGGACTCTAACACTTGCTAGGTGAAAGAGTTTCACTTGAGCAAGGACTTTGATTATGAATCAAACTCTGTTAAACCGAGCTGGTTGAATCCAACTAGGATTCTAAGAGGTTGATTGAGAATAAAACTCTTATCATTGAGAAACCGGCTAATGTACATAAGCATAATCCGAGATAGGTTCGGCCACGGCTTTAAGAGTTAGAGTTTTGGTTGAACTAGGATGCTTGAGGGTGAAAAAGTTTCTCCTCAACTAGGACTTAGATAGGTTCGGCCAAGCTTCTAAGGGTTAGAAGTTTAACCAAACCATGTCCCTTGAAAAAGATAGAGTTTCTTTAGTGATAGGAGTTTAAAACAAGTTTAAACTCTCATCACTTAAGGAGATAATGGCCGACCAAAGAGAGAATCGGCTAAGGCAAAAACACCATAGCCGAACCTCCTCCACCTCTTCCTTTTATGATGTTTCTTTTGTAGTCGACTCATACATCTATCTTTTGTGTGATTCGGGCTTGAGAGAAAAATAAGAAGTGAGAACCTTTTGATTTTGATCGAAGATCAACCAACTAGCATTGGTGAATCCCCGAGTCTTGTGAAGGTGCCAATATTCGTTCGTGTGGATCACCGTTGGAGGCAAGACGATTGTGTTGCTTGTGGCCTTAGAGAGATCGTGCAGTAACTGTCCCATTGCTGAATTCTTGCAGGGAACAACACACTCGAGATTACAATATGTTGAGTAGGTATGATCCGAATCATATGGATTATTTAAATTTTAATTTGCTGTAACCACATGTAAATCACGATCTAAATATCCTGAGGGATCCGGTTTTTTCTTTGTATTTAATTTTCCACTGCGTTTTTCATATATTTAATAAATTTATAAATGCCCGCCCATATTATTTTTTTTTCTAAAAAAATCTAAACAAATATTTTTATTTAATTTTCAGTAATTTTATCTCTTTATTTTATTTTATTAAGTTCTAAAACATAAATAACTTAGCATATTTTTAAATCTTTACACTATAATATTATATATTTATTTATTTTTTTTATATGATATAAATTACATAAGATATAAAAATAATATATTATATAAATAAAAAATAGGCCGACCCGAATTCAGATCTTGATTGTTGAAACCAAGGCCCGGTCTATTTTTTAAATGAGCCTATTTGTTGAAGCCATGGCCCGGTCCTTTTAACTTCCAATTTCGCTCATTGAACTGGCTGTGACTATAGTATTTTTCTACTATTTGGTAAATGTATAAAAGGATTATCTAAACAATGTAAATCATTTATCTGAGAAATGCTTGAGTTGATTTAGCAATGTTTAATAGTCAGGAGTATTGGGTTTTTTTTAATGTTATCTTTGTTCTTTTCCCACTGCGCGGTGAAAGCCTTTTTCCCACTATGTTGGAGTATCGTTTCTGACACTAGATTAGGCCAAAAGGATATACTCTAGCATAGTAAGAAAGGGCTCCTGCTGTGCTACCAAATGGACATTTATAAACATGATTCACATGCAACCTAACAGTTCATACCTATATCGATCTAGAGATGAAATTAGTACAGCACAATCCAAGTATCCAGCTGCCTTCAAGAAAGTATCAATAGAAGCTCGCCTGCTTTCTGTTTATCAAGAGAAAATGGCAGTCATTAGGCCCATTGAAATAATGGTTAAAGAAAATGTAAGAACGAAAATATAAACTGAGTAGAAAGGATCAACAGATTTGCCAACAGATTTTACATTAATGAAATGTAACCAGTGGACTCCAGAGATATTCTACAGTGACATGAAAACAGATGGCAAAGTAAGCCAAACTAAAGGATGCACACCAGAAGGAAACTTGTTGCTACCATTACATCAATACTAGTTGTCTTGAACATCTTATAGAAAGAGCAGGATAATTGAGTTACAAATGCTAATACAGTCAAAGCTGGTATTCAGATTTACAGATACTTATATGAGGGATTACATTTCACAAACCCCATTATCTTGTGTGATAATACTCTTAAAATCTTGTGATACATACCTAATTTGAAGCTTTGCGGCGTTATCTGTCCTTCACGAGCAGTTTGTGTCGTAACTCGCAAGCCCCAGCAACTCGGGACCTTCTAGTCGAGGGTTTTTCTCAAAGCTATATAATGTTGGAACAATATTAAAGATCCGAAGATGAGAGAGTAGAAGTTTATGAGGGAAGAATCGAAAAAGGTGAGAGTGAAAAAAAAGTTAGGTTTGTGAGGGTGAGGGGGTGAGGCGCGGCTGAGGGTGAGTGAAAAAAATATTAGGTTTTAGGGTTTTAAGGGTAATATAGTAAATTAATATAAAAATATATATTATAAGATCAAAAGTTCGATTAGGCTTGCGAGCCACTCGAATCTAGTATTGAGATACTCGAACTCGGCTAGCTCGATAGCTCGAGCTGCTCGAGCTCGAGCTCGGCTCGATAATGACCGAATCGAATTCAAGTTTTTTTCGAGCCGAACTCGAATAACTTGCGAGCACCAGTGTCTCATTTACACCCCTAGTCTTGTCTTCAGTGAAAAAAAGGTTGCTTTTCAGTACAGCATATTTACATATATATATATATATATATATATATATATAACCATTAATTAACCTATGTCCACCATTTTTCCACAAATTCTAATACTGTCATATATAGTTGCTTTTTCATCCATGAAAGAACAAAAATATACACTGCTACTATATTCTTTGTTTTGGCTTTTTTAATGATCTAGATCATGTCAAGTTCTCATAAAATTCCAAGTCTTGTAAGTTGTAACCATTTCCTCATCACTTTCTTTCATTTTTCTACAGCTGATATCTGCCTGGCTCATACAAGGAATCGTTTACCAGCATTGGGTTTTTGGGGTTTGATACAGAGCCTTTCTTGGAACATGCAATTAAAAAAGTAGGGATCTGCAATGGTCTTGGGAGTACAGTTTTCACCTTTTGGTTTCTAAAACAAAAGCCTTTTTCTTTGTTGTTTCACTTTGAATTCTATACTTAATACTGCAATTATCACCTTAGAATATACATGTAGCAAGAATTAATGGAATTTATATATAAATAATATAGTGGATATGCTATTTGGTGGACAAAGCTCTCGGTATCAGATTCTTTTTTGTTTTCTTTAAAGTTTCATACTAGTAGTTGTATTAAATATTGGAAAATTATACCATACACTATAGTTGAGTTTAAAAATTCTATCAAATGAATTTAACATAATGACACATGTTTCTTTCACCAACAATGTATAAAAAATGAACTCTTAAATATTTGTACTTATTTATTAAGTAAAAGAAATCAATATTATTAAGATGCAATATCTTATATCACTAAAATAAAGATACACTTTGATCGTTGTTACTGATGGTTATTTTTTACTTTTTTGGATTAACTACAATTTTTTTTTCCATATTTGAAGCTCATGGAGTTATAAATTAGAGAAAAAAACTTTTTTTTTTCATTTTTTTAGTCTAAATATGTCATATTTTTTAGTCAAACTAAAATCTAAAAGTTGAAAGCCTTAATCTTAACTAATTAATTATCCAATTAAGACTGCTAATGTCTTTTTTTTTACTAAAAAAAGAAGTAATTATTAAAAGTAGATAAAAAAGATGAGAACTACAAATCCAAATCCTCTCCCCATTTTCCTGTCTATATCCATGTCCCCACTCTAGTAATGAGTCGCGCGTCTTTTTTTTGTTCTCTTCGTACCTGTTCGTTTTTAATGTTTGATCTGATTCTTTATCTAATAATAAAATCAATTTCGCTTAAAAAAAACACGGATACAAAGATGATGCAAATAAAAGAGATGGTGTCATGGAATTCGCCTATTCGATCACTCGTAAAATATCGATCGATTGTATTTGTATTTCGTAGTTCCCGTTAAAAAGTTGGAAACAAACGAGGAAGAAAGCGACACAAAAAAAAGGACACGCGGTTCGTTACGAGAGTGAGGGCACAGGTAAAGATAGGAAAATGGAAGAAGATAATTTCTATTCGAGAACTACAATCATATTTACATGCAATCAACAAACTTAGGGTAAGCTAATAAGATGAAAGATTTAGGTGGAGTTTGGATTTTTCATTTTTAAAAAAAAAATTATTCATATGTAGCATTTGTATTAGACACATAATTGGATATGGTATGAAAGTAATGATATTTCAAATATATAAAAAATTAAGTATATCCGTATTAGACACATATCCATATCCGACACTTATCTGAAGCTCGAGTAACATAAGAAGGGTATGTAAATATTGTTGACGAGGGTATGACTAGAGGTGCTCATGGCCGGGTCGGGCTTAGGTATGAAATCAACACCATATATACTTGTCAAAGCCCAGTCCGGCCCAAAATATAGACCTCAAATTTTGTTAAAACTGGATTGAGTATGAGGCCGGATTTCCTTTCACTACCAGCTGTAGAGATAAAGGAGATCCAACCTATGTTTTTAGCAAATAGGTTTGCTATTCTTAATTCTACTATAGAATCTGTGTATGAGAAAGGAGAATGGGCACACAGTTTTTCCCCTAAGAAAATAAGAGCAGCAACAGCTGGAGTAGTTGAAATTATCATCTAAACTAAACCTAAAAAGAGGAGTCAAAATGTTAAAGGTAAGAAGAAGGTGGTTAAAAAAAAGGCGCATGCTTTGAGAAGTCAACCTGTATTTTCTATCACTCTATGAATTTTCTTATTTATCACTCTATGAAATTCCTTATTTGGAATGTTAGGGGGTTGAATGATCTTGGTAAACAAAGTAGATGGCTAGTAGAATTAGAAGATTGAGAATTGCTATCCTATATTTACAGGAGACTAGAGTTAAGCAACAACATTTTCAAGCCATTGTCAACAAGCATTTTGCTGGATAGTGTATGTTCCATAATTATAGTTTTGCCTATAATGGGAGGATATGGTTTATGTTGAAAAACTAATGGCAAGTTGATTTTGTGGATGCCTCTGATCAAGTATTAACTTGTTTTATTACTCAGGGTGGTAAAAAATTCTTTTTATTTGCTGTGTATGGTTGCAACAAAGAGATGGATATGAGACCTCTTTGGTCAAGGCTTCAAAATATTTCCAAAAAGGTCGATGATAGTCCTTGGATAGTGGCAGGTGACTTTTAATGTCATTAATCATCCAAGAGAAACTTCTGACTATGATGGATCTCAGATTGTTGTTCAAATATAAGGGATTTCCTTGATTGTCAGGCCACTCTTGATTTGTTTGATTATCCATTTGCTGGTCCTTTATTTACTTGGTGTAATAACAAGCCTGAAAGAGTTTTATCTACAAAGTTGCATAGGGTTCTTACTAATCCAAGTTGGCATGTTTGTTATGCAAGCTCTTGTGTGGAATTTCTTGCTCCTGAAGTGTTTGACCATTGTCTTGGATTTGTAAGGCTTCAGACTTTTGAGTTTTCTCCTCCCAAGCCTTTCAAGTTCTTTAACTATTGGTTAAATCATCTTGATTTCAGGAGGATTGTTGAGAAATTTTAGTCTTTACTAGTAGAAAATAATCATATGTTGAAGCTACATAGGAAATTGAAGAGATTAAAAACTAACCTCAAAGCTCTAAATAGCTCTCACTTTAGTAATATCTCTGATAGAGTAGTGGAGAAAAGAGTTAAATTAGAATCTATCCAGCTTGATATATTGTCTAAGTCTTTTATGAGGAGTTGGTGTTGCATGAAAGGCAAACTGCTAAGGACTTAACATATTTGATTGCTGTAGAAGAAAAATTCTAGAAGTAGAAGGCCAAAGCTCATGGGTGAGGGAAGATGATCAGAATGCAAGATTCTTTCATAAACATGTTATTGTGAAACAAAAAAAAGCAGTACCATATGATGCTCAGGGAAATAAGCTAGAATCTTATATCCAGATTTCTACTGAGGCAGTTTAATACTTCCAACAGCTATTAGGAACTACTGATCCTAATGTTACTGGCTGCTCTGATAGTCAGTTGAGTGAGTTACTGAAAGTTTCTTTATCTATTGATTTGCAGGATATGTTGGCTGCTCTTGTTACTTTAGATGAAATTCAGTCCACAATGTTTGCTTTGAATAGTAATAAGGCATCTGGTCTAGATAGATATTCTGCACATTTCTCTAAGTGTTCTTGGAGCATTGTGGGAGAAGATGTTGCAGATGCAGTATTGTATTTCTTCAAAACAAAGGACCTTTTGTCAGCTTTTAACTCTTCAATCATTGCACTGGTACCTAAAGTTCTAAATCCTAGAAGCATGTCAGATTTCAGACCTATTTCTTTTCGCTCTATTACTTACAAGTGTATTACAAAAATAGTGGCTAACAGACTGAAGAAGTGCCTGTCATATATTATTTCTAACAACTAGAATGTCTTTGTTGCAAGTGGTTATCATAAGTCCTTTTTATTTCTTCGTTGTGCTATTACAGTGGATTTAAGGAAGGCTTTTGATTCCTTGGACTGGTAGTTTATCATCCAAGTTCTCTCAGTTCTTATTTTTCCTAAGATCTCCATTGACTGGAGAAACAAATGCTTCACTACTCCTATGTGTTCTGTGGTTATTAATGGAGGTTTAATTGGTTATTTTTCTGGTGCAAAAAGGGTAAGACAAAAGGATCCAATCTCTCCATATCTGTTTGTTATAGCCATGAATGTGTTTTCCTATTTATTGAATTCAGTTGCTGCTCATTGGGTTTTTTGTTTTCATCCTAAATGCAAGAAGGTTAATCTTACACACTTGTATTTTGATGATGATTTGTTAATCTTCACCAAGGGGAAGGTTGAATCTGTTGTGGCTATTACCAACATTTGCAGGTTTTCTATCAATTTTCTAGCTTAAAACTGAATTGCTCTAAGAGTGAGATCTTTAGTACTGGAATTAGTGAAGCAACATTGCAGGACATTGTTGCTATGACAAGATTTAAGCTTCGCTATCTTCCTGTCAAGTATTTGGGTGTACCATTGGTTACTAAAAGGGTGAATGACAAGGACTTTTTCCCTTTGTTGGAGAGAATCACTCAAAGAATAAAATGAAGGCTGATTAAATATTTGTCGTTTGCTAGTCGACTTCAACTTGTCCAGTTTGTCTTCTTCAGCATTCAAAATTTATGGCGTAGGAACTTGATCTTGCTAACCAGAGTTATAAAGAAGATTTCCCAATTATGCAATGCTTTCTTTTGAAAAAGAGGTAAAGGCAGTGCAAAGGGAGCTAGAGTTAGTTGACAAGCCATCTGTCATCCTTAGTTAGAAGGAGGTTTGGGACTTAAGGACTTGATTTCCTAGAACAAAGCCTGCATACTAAGGAATCTCTGGATGGTGCCCACTCAAGCTAGCTCTTTGTGGGTGCCATAAATTGAAACTTATGTTTTGAAAGGCAGTAATGTTATGCACTTCAGAGATTTAGTTAGAGGTGGAGAAAGTTATTAAGGCTGAAAAGCTTAGCTCTCAACTTCATATAGTAGCAAAGAGACAAAATGATTTAGAAATTGCCTGGTCCAAACTATAAGGTTGTTCATGTTTGGAATGAAGACATAAACAAGTTAAAGTGGATTGGCACAAGTTGATTTGGTGCCATTTTAAATTTACTAGGCACTCTATTATCCCCTGGCTAGCAATCCTTGACAAATTGCCTACCAAAAGTAGAATGAGTTCTTGGTGTAGTCAAATTCCTCTAGATTTTTTGTTTTGCACTGAGGAGGTTGAGACCAGAGATCATATTTTCTTCAATTGTGTATACTCACAGCCACTGTGGGGTATGATTCTATCTGCCTGTGATATTAACATATTAGTGGGATCATGGCAGGAGGAGTTAAATTGAACTGTGAGAAAGCCTTAATTTCTATCATCTTAGGCTGACTTGAAATGCAAATATATACTATTTTTCGCAAGCAAAGAACAGAAGGCTTCATGCAGGGCCAGGAAGATTACACCAGGCATTTTTTTGTTTAGTAGTTAATGTTGTGTGAGATAGGTTAGGAGGTCTAAAGAGCATTGTTAGTGACTGTTAACAAATCATTATCTGATTCTTGTGGTCTTTTGTGATATTGTACAAGTATAGGTAGTTTGTTTTGTGTTTGCAAGTATGCAAGTTGTTAAACAGTAGCAGATTTATGCTTATTTGAATAAATAAAAAAAAATTATTTATCCAAAATAAAGAGAAATTATTTATTTAACAATCAAATTTGATATCATTTTATTTTAGGAAAAAATAGTTATTTTTTCAATCTATTTTTTTTATTTAAAAAAAAATCAATGAAATTAGGTTTAATATTAAAACTATTGATTTTATAAAATAAGATTAATATATAGTTCATGTCAAATCAATAAAAAAAAACTTTAAACACGTGAATAATCTACTATATTTATTTTTGAGTCCTAAAGGGACACAAGAGGTATTTTTGATATTTTAAGGGTTTGTTTTGGTATGTAATTAGCTGGGTTATTTTCATTTGGGTTTGTAAGTTTTATGTTTTATTGGGCTTTTTTTTTTTTGGATAAGTAAGTGTTTTATTTATCCAGAAAGTAGTTAAACTGCTACATCCAACATCATGTGCAACATGTACTTAAAGCTATACATACTTAAACAATACTTGAACAAAACTTAAGACCACTAATCAATCAGGGAACAATAGCAACATACTTCAGCAATACTTAAAGCTATTCCAGAATGGACAAAGATCCTAGGAAAAAAGTGACAGTCCCCAATCTGCATCCAATCTTCGGTTCACTTCATCAGGACTAATGTTCTTGAGCCCCAACAATCGCATTCTGATGATCTCTTTTATCTGCTCAATGATGGCTCCTTGTGTGGATTGAAGGCGATTAAAACACCTATTATTTCTCTCTCTCCAGATCGAGTAAAGAAAGGCACTCCATGATAAACGCAAAATAACAGAAATGAGAGTTTTTCCTCTGATTCTGTTTACTGCCCATTGCAGCTCTGCTTGCCAGCTCCTTATGCTTCTATGAAGTTGACATAAGCATAGTATATGCCCCCAGATTTCCTTTGAATAGTCACATTCAAAAAATATATGATTCCGGGTTTCTTGCTCAGTTTGACATAGCTCACATTTGCCATCCACCTCCATGCCCCATGACATCAATCTGTTCTTTGTAGGCAGTTTGTCCAATATAGCCATCCAAGCTACCAGTGCATGTTTAGGAATATGAAATGGAAACCAGATCAGTTTATCCCACTCCACCTTGTCCTGTCTAGGCCTGAGATCATTCCAGACTTTAGCCACCATAAATCTGTTCCCAGGGAACTTCCAAGTTAGAGCACCATTCTGGTTGGAGGTGAACCTCAAAGCCAAAGCCCTCAGCTGAAGCATTTTACGCCATGTCCAGCTGCTTCCTGGGGAAGGTTGAACCTGCCACACTGTTCTTCCTTTCAGCACATAGGCATGAAGCCAGGCAATCCACAATGAACCTGCCTGAGAGAGAAGTGCCCATAGGTGCTGAATAATGCAAGCCTTATTCCATATTCCCAAGTCTTTTAATCCAAGACCCCCCTCTGACTTTGGACAGCAAATAGAACTCCATTTGACTCTTGCTCCCTTAGCTGAGTCATCTCTTCCTTTCCAGAAGAACCTGCTGCATAATTGATTAATTCTTTTAAGAACAGCCTTAGGCAATACAAAGTGCCTGCACCAGAAATTGGACACATTAAAAAGAACAGATTGAATGAGCTGAAGCCTTCCTGCATAGGATAACATGCGTGCTGCCCAGCCATTGATTCTCTGAGTAATTCTATCGATCAAAGGAGAACAATCCTTTTCAGAGAGTCTTCTTGTGACCAAAGGGACCCCAAGGTACCTAACAGGTAGTTTGCCAAGTTTAAACCCTGTCAACTCTTGCATCTCAAGTAGAGTGGTCCTACTAACACCAGAGGAGAAGACTTCACTCTTGGAAGGGTTTAATTGCAAACCAGAAATGGTATAAAAGTAATGGAGAATACCCTGTATGCCCACAACAGAATCCAAGTTACCCTTTGCAAAAATCAGCAGATCATCTGCAAAGCACAGGTGAGTAAGCTTGATTCTGTGACATTTAGGATGGTAGCTGTAAACTCCATGAAGAGCCCCTGCATCCAGAAGTCTGGATAAAACATTCATAGCAATGACAAAAAGATAAGGAGAGAGAGGGTCTCCCTGCCTTAACCCCTTTGCTCCTTTAAAGTACCCAACTAATCCTCCATTAAGAGAAATTGAGAACTTTGGGGAAGTGATGCATGCCTTGATCCATCCTATGAACTTATCAGGCAATCCATAAACTGATAAAACAGTGAGAATGAAGTCCCAATTTAATGAATCAAAAGCTTTTTGGAGATCAATCTTCATTGCAAAACGGGGGGATAAGGTTGCTCTTCCATACCCTTTGACCAGTTCCTGAGCCATGAGAATATTATCTGAGATGCTTCTCCCTGGTATGAAGGCACTCTGATTGCTGGAGATCATAGTAGGAAGGAGTGGAGTGAGCCTGGCAGTGATGATCCTGGTAATACATTTATAAATGACAGAGCAGCATGAAATAGGCCTGAAGTCCTTCATATGATTAGGATTCTGGAATTTTGGGACAAGAGCAATACATGTAGAGTTAAAGACTGATATCCGGCTCCCTGATTGAAAGAAGGATAAGATTGCTGCAGTGACATCCTCTTCCACAATAGGCCAAGCAGTTTTAAAAAACTGTGCAGTGTATCCATCTGGCCCTGGGGCTTTGTCCCCATCTTGCTCAAACATGGCTCTTTTCACCTCCTCTTTTGTAACAGCCTTAGCTAAATTGTCCTTAGCTTCAGCAGGCAAGGCAGGCTGAATAAGTTCAGTAAGAAGCTCCCTAGGGCAGTCTGTGACCTGTTTGTCCTCAGTCCCAATCAACTTCTGAAAGAACCTTACAGCCTCCTTTGAAATTTGGCCAAAATCTTCCAACTTCCTTCCCTCATCATCATAGAGGACTCTGATGGATTGCTTGCTATGCTTTGCTGACACCATTTTATGGAAATAATGAGTGTTCTGATCCCCCTCCTGTAGCCATTTTATCCTTGATTTCTGCCTGTAATAACTTTCCTCAGCCTTTTGGAGTTCCATCAATTCTGCATAGAGTCTTCTTTCTGTTTCAACAAGAGTATTAGATGGCCTTTGATGCAGATTGATCATCTGCATGCTCTCCAATTCTTGCCTTTTATCTTGAACCTTCCCTGAAATGTTGCCATATATGGCCAGGTTAAATGCCCTCAGTACTGCCTTTAATCTCTTCAATTTGTGGAATAGAGTGGTCATAGGATTGCCAATGAAAGGCTCTTGCCAAGAGTTTTCCACAATGTTCAGGAACTCTGGATTCCTAGTCCAGAAATTAAAAAACCTAAATGGCTTTGGGGGAGAATGAGCAGTCAAGTTCATCTTTATGTATGCTAGGCAGTGATCAGAAACCATTGGAGCCAAAAACTCAACAAATGAGTGAGCAAACTGTGTATGCCAGCAATCATTGACCAAAACCCTATCAAGCTTTTTAGCCAAGTAAGCATAAGTTTGGTGGTTGGACCAAGTGAATGCTGGTCCAGTACTGGTATGATCAAACACTGATAGCTGTGTCAAGCAGTCCTGAAAATCCTTCATATCAGAGGTAAGCATGTAGGAGCCATTGAAATCTGAGCTTTCCTGTGGTCTTGCTATAACATTGAAATCTCCAGCCAAAAGCCAAGGAGAGCCATCAATTCTGCCTTGAATGTCCTGAAGATGGTGCCAAAGCCTTCTTCTACTTATGCCTTCATTGCTTCCATAAATTGCTGTAATGTAGAACCTGGTAGAATTATAAGTGGTGCAGCATGTAATGCTCTGATCAGATGTTGCAATAAGATCAACCTGCATCTGATTTCTCCATAGGAACCATATTCTCCCATTATAAGCTTCTAAGTAGTTGTGATGTAGCTTCCATCCCTGAAAGAGCCTATCTACTATAGCTGGCATGTTTTGTTGTTTCACTCTTGTTTCCAGTAAGCAAACAAGGTCTGCCTTCAGGCAGTTTATTCTCTGTATAATACTTTTCTGCTTTTGAGGGTTGTTTAGCCCCCTAGTATTCCACACTATAAAATTCATGAAAGTTGAGGGGGGGTCACTCCAGAGGCAGGTAAAACTGCCTTACCTCTTTTTCCCTTGTCAATGGGCCCTTTCTTCTTATTCTTCAAGGCTTTCATCAAGTCTGCAACTCCTGCTGCTGCTGCCCTTTGCTTCTTAGGAGAGTTTGGAAGGATTTCCACCAATTGTTCCTCCTCTCTCCATTGTTCAGAGCCACTAGTTTGTCCAGGGTCTACATTTGTCCTCTCTGAGTCACTCAGGATGTCAAATCTGTTTTGGGAACCAGCTAATACTGACTTCTTGCTTTTCTGTATGCTTCTGCTTCCTCTCCCTTTACTGCCCTCATTAACTTCTGTTTCCTTCATACTTGCCTCTTTCTGTTCTTGAGCCATAGGCAGGGCACTGCTTTCAACTTCTACGCTGCTTGTAGCCTGTGCATCATGTTTTGACAGTTCTGCTTTAGGCCCCTCCTTTGGAATCCAAACTTTGGTAGCCCCTACAGGCTGTTTGGTGCAATTTCTGTCTGTATGCCCAAACAAATTGCAATGCTTGCATTTTGGAGGGTACCAAGGGATATCCACAACAACATTTGCAATAGTGCCATCACATAACTCAACATTAATACATTTTGGGATGGGGACATCCACTGCAATCTCCACACATACCTTTGCATAGGCCAATCTCTGTTGGCTAGCAGTGATTCTATCCATATACAATGGAGTTCCTAGGGCACTAGCAATATAGCTGAGTCCACGTCTGGTGTACAATTCCAGAGGAACTCCTCCCAAATGGATCCAAACAGGTAATTTCTTCAAATTAAACTCTAATGATTTCATACCTGGCTCCCATTTTCTCAGAATGAGTGGCTTATTCTGAATGTGCCAAGGTCCCTGCTCAAGAACCCATTCTCTGGTGTCAGCATTCGGAAATTGAACTAGGTATAAGTTTAGGCCAGCAGATTTGATCACCACTGCTCCATTCTTTCCCCATAACATGTTGGCAAGTCTCTGAAATGTGCTAAAGTTTGGTGCCTTGCCAACAAACTGCGCCACAACTGAGTTCATCCACACAGTTGCTCCTTCTTCAAAAACCTCAGCTGGAGGTTTGACGGTGATGGATCCATTTGAGTGTTGAGGTGGGAAAAACAGCAACGATTGATCGGAGGAGATTGTGAAGAGCTTCTTCCAATCAAAATTGGTCTTGACTGATGCCACGTCAGCAAAGGTGGTTGTAACTAACTTTTCTGGAATGTGCGAGCGCTCCGTAACTGTCTCACGATTCTCTCGAACATTTGATAGTTCAGTATTTGGATCACCATTGATGAGATCATGAGAACCTGGTTCGTTGTTGAGAGCAACAGCAACCACTGTAGAACCTTCTTTTCTCGTGCCAGGATCCATACTCTTCATCTGTTCCAAAAGAGCCTCAGCATCCTCTTTCTTGAAACACAACCCAAGTGATTTTTCAGTTGAAACACCCGAAACGAACGCGAATTCCTCCTCTGAAATACTGAAAGCATAAACCGAAACCCCAACCAATCTCTCAAGGCAGCCGCTATTTTTTTTTTTTTTTTTATATCAATCTGGTTTTTTTTTTTTTTTTTTTTTTTTTTTTTTTTTTTTTGAAATCAATCTTCCCTACCTCAGCATCCTCTTCCCGTTCTCGAAATCTGTTTTATTGGGCTTTGCTGATTTGGATTTGATTAATTTTTTTACTTTAATTTTTGGCTCGCTTCCTATTAGTTTCTATTTTGTCTTTGACATAAATATAATATAATTTTTCTCTTTGTTTCTATTTAATTAATATAAAGAACTTAATATTTTTTCACAGAACCATCTTCTTTCATTTTAATATTTGTTAAAGTTCTTAATTCTTTTTTTTCTATATTGAGTCAATTTTTAACAAATTTGAAAATTACTATACCTATAACCAAATACCTATAATTATTCCATAAAATATATATTTACAAACCTCACAAAAAAATTAAAAAACATAACCGCAACAAGGGCGCGGGTATCCCACTAGTTTTCTTTAAAATTTGAGAATTTAAAAAAAAAAATAATATAGTATATTAATTTGTTTCATTTATGACACTATTTGTAAATAAAAACTTTTTTTTTGTCCTTATTTTTCGCGCTACCTTTACTATTACTATATTAATTAACCCTAGACCATACTAATTTTAACCACGTTTGAATTAACGAGATTAAAAACACAACTTTAGTATATTTTATATTTAATTTTTAATTTTTAATATTCTTTTTCTGTATTGATGTTCAAGACTAATTTATTTTTTTACCAATTCAATATTAATTTCTAATAATTTCAAAAACTTAAAATTAATGGAAAATATTAATATAGATAAATAATGTATTACTATATTTTTAAATTAAAAAATAATATGATTTTGGAACGTCTAAAAAAGTGTACAAAAAAGCAAGGAGATAGTATATGTTTTAGGGTAAAGTACACAAAACTCTTTGAGATTTAATAGAAAATACATTTATCTTCCTATAAATTGAAAAAGGTCAATTTATCTTCCTGAAGTTTAATAAAAAATACATTAACCCCCTGAAATTTATTTACTAAGTGGTTTTAAACAAAAAAAAAAAAAACAAATTTACCCTTTATTAATTTTTTTTTCTTCTATTATTTTATTTTTTTCATTCTTTTTTATCCAAGATTTTTTTTAACTACAAAATAATAAAATTTTAATTAGTTTTAAAATTATTTTTAATTACTATTAAATTAAATTCTAATTATATTATATTTTAATGCAAGTACATGTTAAATATTTTAAACTTATATTTAATTCAATATATTAACTTTGAGATGAATGTATTATTTTTTTATTTGAAATAAATTAATAAAATTATTTAAAAAAGTTTAGTGATAAAGAAATCAATTAAAACAAAAAAAAAAGGACGAAAATAAGGAAAATAAATAAAATTTAAACAAATATAAATTTGATTAATGAAATCCTAACATTAGTTATTTTTTTAGAGAGATAAAATGTGGTTTTCAAACTAATAGAGATAAGTTTATTTTCAATAAAATCTCATGGGTGATAGTTATATTTTTATTTTTTTTTTCTTCTCATTTATTTTTCTTCTTTTTATTTTTTTATTTTAATCAATTTCTTTACCATTAAATTTTTTAAAATAATGATAATTAATTAATTTTGAATAAAAATTATTTAATGAATTTATCTCAAAATTAATATATAATTGAATTAAAGATTAGTTTAAAATATTTAATATTTACTTGAATTAGATTATATTTTAATTAGAATTTAATTATATAGTAATTAAACATAGTTTTAAAATTATTTTAAATTTTGATTATTTTGTAATTAGAAAATGAGTAAAAAATAATAAAAATAAATAGAAAAATACATGATTAATAATTAAAAAACGTATAATTGTATTTTATTTAAAATTTACTTAATAAATAAACCTCAGGAGGGGTTAATGTATTTTTCATCAAACCTCATAGGGATAAATGAGTATTTTTCAAACTATACGGAGATAAGTATTTAGTGGGTAAAGTTAGCCTTTTAATAGTTTATTATTGATGGAAATTGATCGTTAAAAGAATGGGAATGTTTCCTTTACCTTGTGTTTTAGCCATCAATTACTTTACCTATAGGCTCCATTTGGATGGACGGTGAGATTGGTTTCGGTGAGATTAAAAATAACGGTGGAAGTGAAATTAGTTACTGTAGTGGTGAGATTAAAATCAATGGTAAGATATGTGTTTTGATTTAAACGTAGTGGTAGCGGTGAGGTGAATTATAATGAAAAAAAAAATTATTAAGGGCATTAAATTAAAATGTGTATATATGTATAATAAATAATTAAAAATTATTTTTATATTAAATAATAAAATATATATTAAAATTATATTTATATTAAATAATAATTACAAATTATTAAAAATATATTTATGTTAAAAAAGTAAATTAAAATTTTTTAAAATAAATAATTTAAATATTAAATATTTTTAAAAAATTAAATAAAATTAAAAAAAATAGTGGAGGGAGTAAAAGGGGGTTTCCCTATTGGGGTCCAAATGATCACTGGACCCCTACCCCTCCAATAAAACTGGAGGAGTTAGTAACTTTTGGGGTGTCACGGGGGAAAATCCCCCTGTCCCCAAAATTTTGAATTCCACTGCATCGAGGGTGTGGTGGAATCCAAATGCACCCTTAGTTAATAAAGTCCATCAACCTTCAATGACCATTTAACTTATTCCTAATATTTTGTTGTTTGACAATTTTGAATTTTTACATTTAAGTTTTATAAAGAATTAAAGAAATTGAGACATAAGAGTTAATTCTCCTTTTTTACTATAGAAATTTAATCCAAAAAATATATATAGAAAAATTACTACTATATATTATCTAATTATGGACTAGTGGTAAATTAATAAAAAAGACTTCTAAGTGTATATATATTGAATTAATTAAAATAAAAGAAATAGTTAATATATTGATCAATTACACTTATGAAAATTTATCTTATATATTATAAGATAAGAAGCAATGTGAAATAATCATCAAATAAGAAAAATATTATACTATCAGACAATAATATAACTTGGTAGTAGATCTATCTTTGGATCGGGCCGATTGGATTCGAATAACAAAAATTTTGTTTGTCCAAGATTGTGATTGAACCATTCCGTCGAACTCGAAAATCAAATTACTGTTAAAAATGTATTAAAATTTTTAAAATTATTTTTATATTAATATTTTTATATTTTATAATTAAATTAACTAAAAAATTTTATTTATTAAATATTAATTCAAGTCAACTCGGGCAGTTTGAATTTGAAATATCTTATCTCTAACCGATTTGATTCGGGTCGAATCATTTGAATGAAATACATAACCTGATTCTTGGATAGATACACTTGGTAGTACAATATCTTTGGGGTAGGTTAAGCCTTTTCTAGTGCTTAATTTAGAAGTAACTTGCAGACAAATTTATCTTTTTGACTTTTCTGAAATTGTTGCGATTCATGCGTCTCTGGCCGACCACTTCTGCTCGGAAGACCAAAACACAAGCAGTGAAATATAATAAAAAATTTACATAGTCACAGTCCAAGGCCTGAAAAATTCTTTTTAGAAACTCATTTTTCGTTTTAGAATTTGGTTCTTGTCCAAACACCAAAAATATATAGAGGCATGTTCATGATTTCTCTCTTCAACTTATTCGGATTTAAATCGAGATCGTAAACATATTTTCGGTTGCGTCACATTTATCATATCATATCGTAAACATAATGAATGTTACCGTCATTAATTACGTTAAATATCGATTGTGAAGTAAACCCAAAATAACGATCATCGTAACATCACGTTATGATAGTTATTTAAATCTTTGATCATGCCCTTACAACAACTAGTGTACGACTAATTCATGAATATTATCCGAAAACTTAAGTTCTTAAAATGTAGCCAAAAAAGATACTAATTAATACTCGCAAATTATAATTGAACAACAAGAAAGTGCATGGAAAATGCTTAGCAGAAAGAGAAAAAAAGCTTGAAAGCTTGATGTTTGTCTTCTCAACTTTTAGCGTGGAACATGACATCCGATGCCAGCCATTTACTTTCTTTTGTATGAACAGTTTGATCCATGGACTCCCATCTTCCAATAAGCTACATTCTTGCGTTTCTTCCAAACACCATGATTAACCCTTAAAGTGAAAGGCTAAGGTCTAACTCTTCTTTAACCTCTTCTTTCTGATCATTATCAGTTCCATCTTTGCTTTGAGAAGAAGAAGAACTCGCGAAGCTCATCACGGGGGGTTTCTTCAACGGATAATCAGCCTCTTCCATGAAATCTTCACGTTGAAAAGAGGGCGTCCAGACTACAACTTGCTTCTCTTCTTCAAGCTTTTGCTTCTTGGTTTTGCTCTGATGATGATCTGCAGCTTCCTTGTTCATGATGATCAAACGATCACGAGCCTCGCGTATGCTCTTGATGAGAGCATAGAATTTCTCCATCTTTTCTTCCTCATCATCGTCATCATCATGGGAAATCTTTCTCTTCTTGGTTGCAGAGTTAGCACTCTCCGCCATGTTGGAGTTTTTGCAGGGCCAATGATGAGTTGTGAGAGAGAGAGAGTGGAGCAAAGCGGTCTCTTTCCTGGTTGCCTCTTCGTTGCTTCTTGAATCGTCAAGATACCCTAAATTATAGCAAGGTCAAGGTCAAGCTGTCCGATCATTTTTGTTTGTTGCGCGTGCATGCGTCCCCTTCGGCCTGCGGATGGCAGATTTACTAAACACCCATTGCCCATTGGACCAAAATATCCTCTACTCGTTTCCTCATGTTTTTTCGTCCTTTATAGTAGTAATAATTAATTTCTTTTATATTGGAAGGATGGAATAACGACAATATAATAGTACTATATATATATATATATATATATATAACTATCTACTTTATTAGTATTAAAATTGGAAACCAATTATCCAGTCACTCTATCGATATACATGAATAATAGTGTATGTTAGGAGAGGAGATGGTTAATAAAGAAAATTAAAAATTAGTGCGTTTTTTTAGATTGATTTAGTTTTTGTCGGAGTATGTTCTAGAGCTAATCGAATTGAATAAGAAAATATTATTAATAAAGCATATTAATCACTTATATAATGAGTGATATAAATTTTCCTTCATCATTATTAAACAAAATAAAGAGTTATTATGTATTAATTGGATGAAACCCATGAAACATAAAAGCCTTGCAAAGAAATTATAAAAGGTTATAATTATGAGATCTTTATATATCAAAGTCATGTTCCTAAAATTGTTCCTTATTATTGTATTGTCAAGACAGGGCATTGACAATGCTCAAAAACTGATACATGTTAAGCCTCCTTACTTGTGAAGTAAGCAACCGATCTCATAGGTTGAAGTATTGGGATACTTGGGGATAACATGTAGATGCTTGTTGTGATAACAAGTTTATTGAACATGACCTGCTATGAGAACTCCATTTGATAGCTCACTTAAGTTCTATGGAAATATACTCATGCGTCAATCGTGTAAGTAGTCCTCTGACTTGTGGTGCCAAGTTATCTTGTATGTGAATTGTCATTCTTTGATTTCATCTGAATGGGTCATAAGAAGGGATGCCTATGGTAAAGTGATTTTAGGTATGGCATGAAGCATGTGAAGATAAATGAGTAGCCCAGAAAGAATTCACCACTCCATGTGATATCGATGAGTCATATCTGATTTGTTCTTAGCTTAAGTTAACCAGATGAAGTCTCTAGTCAAAGCAAGATGAATTTAAGAGAAATTGTTTCTCAAGTTCATGAAATTAATAAGCTGCAAATATGGAAATATTTCATGAGTAGACATTGCAACATGCTCATGCTCTTTCCGGGATTTATAGTGCAAGGACTAAATCACACTGATAGATTGGACACTGAAAGGTTTTGTTGAGATTATCTTGACTCTCCAATATTTAAGTGGTCATGATACCTTGCTAGATGCTACTCATGATTTTGAATATAAATTAGTTTATCTTTGTTAATCTTAGATTCTAATTTATATTATCAGAAGCCTAATGGGTCATACACATTGGATCATATTTTTGGATTAAAATTGGGATTCAGTTAAGTATGACTTGATTGAACAAAAGCATAAATTGATAAGAATTTAATTAAAATGTTTAATTAAATTCAAGGGGCTAAAATAAGATTTAGAGAAATCCTAGCATTAGGGTTTCAGCCAAAGCATGGGCATATAACCCATACTTAGCGGCACCTGGTAGAAGGCTTAAAAAAAAATTGTTTTCTCTATATAATCAACCTTAGCCGCACCATACTATATAAAAAGTAGCAAAACTTTTTTGTGAGAGAGCTAGTTGCACATTGTAGTGTGCATAGTATGGTGCGCCTCCTACATCTCTTTCTGCCTCTAGCCACTTAGTGAATTGCTAAAGAGAATAGGTTTCTCCCTTGCAACATATGGCCTAGAGTGAAAAGAGAAAATATTAAGAAACTATGTGATAGTAGCCACCAAGACTTCTTTAGTATGCCACAAATGATGCTAACATACAGAGAATTTGTTTACTTAAGAGAGGTTTGGACTAAAGAGAGTTAAGGAAGTACAAAAGTTTTTGATTATGACCTTGAGTCACTTTGTTAGCACAAAAGAATTCCCTACCTGGGAGAAGGTCTTGGCAAGTGGTTGTGTGGATCACTATTGGAAGCCAAACACTTGGGTGGCTCAACCTCAACAAAGCCTATGTTAGAAGATAACCCTATCCTAGTTTAAATTTCAAATTTCAACTAGATGACCTTATCCTTGTTTAAATATTAAATTTCGGCTAACACATTTTATACTGTAATCTTAACAGTTTACACAAGTTCAAATAGTTTTAACTTATCTTAAAGCTAGTCGATACTTGTATAAATAGACAAACTCTGAATACAACAATGAGTGAGATTTATTCAAGTTAAATCCTCTTTCTTCTTGCAATCTGTTATGGTATCAAAGCTTGCATTACTGTAAAGAGTTTTCATTTTTCTCCTTCGATCCAGCTAGACAACATTTGTTCCTTAGCCCAATCTATTCTCAACTTTCTGTCAAAACTCTTCTCTACTTAAATGGCTTCATCTGTAAACTCCTCTACTCTCAACACACCAAAAACAACCTCAAACTCAACCAACAAATCATCCATCATGCTGTCACCTTCCAACACTATTTTCACTGACCAACAGAATCAACTTTTTATTATAAGATGTAAATATATATATTTTATTGAAGTTGTTATTTATGATTTGTCATTAATATTCAATTCATTGTTAGATTTCCTTACCCTTATATGCAAATAATCATTGGGTTGCATATTGCGTGAATACGGTGTTTCATGAGATTGAAATCATTGACTTAAGAAGGTCGCCTTTTGGACATCTGCATGTTGGTTTTCCGAAGCGTTTGGTAATCTTTAACTCATATTCTCAACTAGTTTGTTCGTAGTGGAATATCTGAATGACATGCTTAAAATCATCCTTTCAGCAAAAAGTTTTTCCAGCATTGTTACATGCTTGGAATCACTTTGCTTCAGATGCAATGGAAGAAACGTCTACAATTTGATTGACAATTAGATGAGGAGTAATCTCTTAGTTTTAATTCATTTAACGGTTATACATGTTTCTGTCGTTATTACTATTATTTTGGGAAAGTACAATACTTATCCAAATACAAATAATTTCTATGACAATCACCCGATTAAACGGTGGACTGATTCGGCCAAACCAGGATTGTAAGTGCTTAATTGAAAGAAAGAAAAAAAACCCACAATCACTTGCACTGTAAGACAAATGACAAAATAATTTAAAAAAACCCCACTACCAAATAATATGTACTTTCCCAAAATTCAATCAATTAAGATATTATGTGCTATACCTTGTTAATCATGTCCACTATCAATAGATTAAGAACAAGATTCTTCATTCGATTACTGATAAAGCTACAAAAGGATGAATAATAATAGACATTAACATTAACATTAATTTGTAGTTTGGTTTGCATGACAGAGTGGCTAGGATAAACCCCTAATCAGAGAAAGCAAGGTTAAAATAATTACGATATCATAAATTTGTTATTCAATTTATTTATTTTTTTTAAAAGATAAATTAAACCACATTACAAGTCCAATCAACAACAAGAGGCAACTGAACACAATGACTGTCCTAAACTCGAATCTTTTTCATTCGCCACAAAGTTGACAAGTAAGACTATCAAAGGAATAGCATTGCATGCAGGAGTGAATATACTTAATACCTATATAGAATATGAAAGAATATTGATGATATAACTTACATGCTTTAGACCTTCGTGCAAATGGTTCACCTCTTGTGAGATGTGGCATTTCAGTGAATAAATCGATTCTGTCTCAAGGCTTTCCTCACTGCTCTCTTGGCAATGAATCCTGGCAATTAAATACAAGTTGGATAATACAAGAAGGGTAAATTGTCAAGAGCTCTTTAGATAAAAAGAAGCAGAAAAGTATGAAAGGTAGCAAATTGTATGATGCATTGCTAGGTAATACATAAAGTTGGGGCATATGGACAAATAAGCCGAATATAGAAAAATAATTATCTCAAAAGTAACATAAACCAAATAAAGAACATAAAAATCCTAATGTCCCTTTAACTTAGAAGCTGAATATACTACTTTGATGTAGGCATGAAAAGACAAGGGATGTTCTGGTTTTGCTAGTCTGGACTAGTTGAAATTTGATCTTCTTTATGTTTTCCCTAGTTAGTATACTGATGGTTTACTTTTCTGATGTATTTCTTACATGAATAGCACCAGTGGTATTTGAATGCACCAACAATTACAAAATATGGCATTAGCTTATATAAACCATCTAATTTGATACTGTCATCATTAAATAAATACATACAACGATTAAATCTGTAGATATCTACCTGCTTGCAAGTTCAATACCAAAAATGTCTTTTACAGCATCAAGAGTTTCACCGTAAAAAGTAGAAAAAGGGAGAGATTAGTATTATTTTTTAAATATATGTTGGTTACTAAAATAAGAAGATATATGCTAGTAACACATTGTACCAAATATTAACATATCCCACCGTAAATTAACATAGCTGTACAAAATGGTATCTGAAGCAAGCTTTGTGATAAACTTTGTTGTCAGCAGTGAGTTGATCAACCAAGTAAATAGGTTTTTCACATGCCTTACACTTTTAGGTAGTCCCTGGAAAAGTTTTCGGATCTTTCTTTTGAATCCCACACCAATGAAAACCTATTTACACCATAAAATTCAGTAACGTTTTTGTTGATGTTAAGCCAAGAACAAAAAAGACCAGAGAAGACAATACTTACGCAAATCACCAAAAATATTCTGAAGAAAATTTATAAACAAAAAGAAAAAGAAACATAGAATAAGGGAACAGTGGGAAGGGAGAAAGGGAATTATAGAAGACAAATTTCTAAACAGAAAAGAAAGGGAAGATAGGATGGGGGAACGGTTGAGAGGGAGGGAGGAACAGACGAATGGGAGGCAGGGAGGGAGGAACAAGCAGATGAGAGGAAAAGGGAAGGGGTAAGAGGGAATGGGAATGGGAGGAAAAATTTGAGGGACATGATTTTATTAAGGTTTATGTTAGGGTATTTTAGTCTTTATAATTTCCTTAATAACAACTTCTTATTTTTTTAATTTCTCTTTTATAAATAATTTTAACATATTAGACCATTTAAAAATAATTCTACTTTTGAGGGCATGTTTTTCAAATTAACCCAAAGCCTAATTACTCTCAAATGAAATCAAAGGTTAAAGTTTAAGAAATGAATGGGAAAAGAGTAGGCTAAAGTTCTAACCCATCAATATCACGTTTGAAGTTCATGAAACCCCTTTTGTTTTAGTTGAATACATGAACAAATAAGTCACCGCCCACAAAATTGTTACCATCTTGAAGCCGTTTGATTCAATCCTATTTCCGGAAATTTGATACATCCATGAAAATTAAACCCTACAATATTGGATACGACAAGATTATACGATATAAATACAAAACAGAAAAAATAATTAAAACAACAAAAACACAAACACGACACGAATACACGAACATATCAAAATTTATATAACAAAAATGATACAAATATAAAATATTTTAAATACGATTATAATACGAAAAAATATACGAATATGATATAGATACACGAATTATCAAATCTAATGAAAACTAGTATTTCATGGTAGGGTAGAGTTTGATGGCTGTGGTGGCAGGCTAATGCCAACAATTATTAGCTCCATTCAATCAAAACCATTTAAAAGGAAACAAAAACTGTGGAGGCTGAGGCCCTCAAATTTCTTCAACTCAAAAAGAAAGAAACAAAAACTTATCATTTAAAAGGATATCAATGAGTCAAGACTATTCAATGGGCCTAAATATTTGGACCCAATTAGTAGGACAATTTTCATAACTTTGAATTGTAGCTCCATTCAGTCAAAACCATGAAAACTGTAGAGGAATAGGGGTTATAATTCACATCTCTGTGCTTTAGCTGCTCTACCAGCTTCGCTTGTTATTATACTTCTCTGAATACCCGATTCAAAGATGGCATTGGACTTGGACTTGGACTTGGACTTAGGACTTAAATCTTAAATCAAGGAGGCTTGACATGGATCAAAGATTTAAATTGCGAATTTATTTTCGGTCACATTGTGTTTATCGTGATTGCAGACGTAATAGATGCTATTGCAATAAATATCGATGGCAGAAAAAACCGAAATCAAAAAAATAACGATTACAATATCACGTTACGATCACTATTAAAATCCTGACATAGAACTACAGATGAGATCTTTGTTTAAGTTTGAAAAACAGATGATTAAAGACGGTTAAAGTACTTAAATAGTTCATGTACTATAGTTAAAAGTGCATTTTAGTTCCTATACTGTAGAAGTAAGTAATTTCATCCTTGTACGTTTGAAATTGATGTAAAGAAGTAAAATTGGTAACAGTGAAACCGTCTAAATGCTGACATGGACATGTGAAACTTACAGAAAATATGACTAAAAAAAATGATGATATGTCAAATTTTTTTTACTCAAGTGAAATTTAGAAAAACATAAATTTTTTTATTCAAATCCATCTCTTACCCATAAAAATATGTCATCATTTTTTTTTTCGAAATCATTTATTCTGTCGGTTACTAAATTTCATATGAGCAAAAAAATTTGACACATTATTTTTTTTTTCCCAAGTCAACTACTCTATAAGTTTCACATGTCCAAATCAGTATTTAGATAGTTTTTTATTAACACTGTTACCAATTTTACTTGTTAGCATCAATTCCAAACGTACAAGGATTAAATTACTCATTTTTATAGTACAAGGGCTAAAGTGCATTTTTAATTATAGTACAAGAACTATCTAGATACTTTAACTGATTAAAGTCCTTGGTTATTTTTCTGTGAACTTCCAAAGCCCAAATGAATAACAGTATCTCATGAATATTTAACGGCCCATTAAGAATCTTCCTCCGAGTTGATGACATTGAAGCTCAATCTTTTTTCGTTTTGGCTACCGAAATCAGAGTAATCAAAGTCAGTCAGAAGCAAAACTATTTCTTTTTTATAGTAAGATAGGAAAACCCTATCTGTTATTATATACATGCATCATTGCATCTCACCAAACAGATAGAAAGTAATCCACAACTACACAGGAAAATGAGACGTGACGCGTTTCCGTAGGTTGCCATGAGCTCATGAATTAAACAGGCAGATAACGATGTCGTTTCTATAAATTGCCATTAGCTCAAGAAGATATAGCTCAGCTAAATATGTAGTAGTAAAAAAGAACAGGTAATAGCTTTCGGATAGACCCAACATGGCCAACAAAGGCCCAAGTGTTATCCAACCCATCTCTTTCCCTTATGGGCCAAATCCAATGGGCCAAACTCAATGGATCAATGCTGGGCAACTTGGGCCGACCTCATAACTTGAGCAAAACCCAACTTCAAAGTCTTACTTGGCCGAAGGCACTAGATCAAGACACGTGACAAAATTTCAACCATCCATTTTCCTATAAATAAGGCACTATTCATCAAGTTTGGAGGATAACTGCTCACTTCACAGCCAGAGCCTCCCAAGCCGAGATTATAGTGGTAAGAGATCGTTGATTGAGTAGTCCAACTGTGAAAATGGTCAAGGAACTCTTGAAAAATAAAGTCTTTCCATATTGTCGGCTAACCTACATCGGTGTGTAGAAGGAAGACCAAGTCATGGAAGCAATGGGCACACCATTTCGACCGTAAGCCCTCACGATCACTGTAGAGATCCTCCATCAAGACACCGCCCAACGAATTTGAGTGCATAACAATCTAAAAATCTCAATCCAAGCCTCTTCAAAAGTTCTCTCAATGATCATCATTAAATGCTCAAGACAGGGCATTCAAATGTCCTAGCTGGGAATGGTATTCTTGACCAAAAACCATGAGGACATTCGAATGCTCGAATGCCCTTGTCTAGGAATGGTATTCTTGACCAAAAAAAAAACAAAACAGGAGGGCATTCGAATGTTTTTACTAGGAATGGGTATTCTTAAAAATAAAAATAAAAAAGCATTCGAATGCCTTGAAAAATTTTTGAAAAAAAAAACGGTCTTATGTTCATTATTGTCGCAACCTAAAAAAAAATAACAACATAAAAACAAATCTAATCGCAAGACTTTATTATTCGTTAGACGTGACATTAAAAAAAATAGAGAAAAAGTCGATTTAATTCCTCTTGAAATAAAATGAGGGTTTGAAAACAATCTCGGGAAAAGTCATGGAGTTGCCACCAATCCTTTTTGGCTAGGTGTGATCGGCCACTTATTAAAACCGATTTTGTAAAATATTTTAAAATAAATTAAAACATTTTTAAAACCAATTTCAAGTCTGCGTTTAAACCAGAGAAAATCGAAGAATCAGGTTCGGGACTCGATTACGTGCGGGGAAGGATTAGCACCCCCACAACGCCCGTATAAAATGGTACCTTATTAATTGTGTGTTATCTCAAGTCTCGGAAAAAAGTCGGTTTTAAATTTGGAATTTCAAATTAATTCTCAATTTTAAGAAAAATGATTCCATTTTTAATCGAAATTGACTCGGAACTTATTAATTCAAAATTTTCCTATATTCCCTGGCAACATGGGCCAAATATAGAAATTTTTATTTATTTGGAAAACTTTCCGAATCATTCTCGTTTTTTGAAAGAAAGATATTCCTTTATTAATGATAATTGATGATGTCCGCTCCAACAAACCCGGTAGAGAACTCATGAATTATTTTAACTCGGGAATATCTTTATTTTTATTGAAAATCATTTTCTTTTTCAAAACATTTAAAAAAAAATGAATATGAACATGTGTGACATAAATAAAATGACATAGTAAAGTCTAGATAATATAATGCAACCTAAATAATATGATATAATTCAAATGGCATATCATATTCTAAATGAAATGAAATGATTTAAATAACCTAATATTCTAAATGAAATGAAATATTTTAAATGAAATGAGACGTCCTAAATGACATGAATAAGATTTAAATGATATGACAAATTTAAATAACATGACATATCCTAAATAAGATAATCTAAATGACATGGAATATTATCTAAGTGACATGGAATATGAAACATTAAATAATGCTATCATAATATATGCATGAAATTAAAAATAAAATAATGCATGAACATAGTATATGCTAAATAATGTGACAATAATAAACAACTAAATAAAAAGCATAGGATAGCATGAAATATTCAAAAAATCATATAACAAACAATAACCATCATAAAAGGTGAATCCAAATAATAATAATATCATAGCAAAAATATCATAGCAAAAATCACATATTAAATAAAATGCATGAACATGGAAAATGCAATGCATGAAAATATAATTTTCCTATAATTAAGGAAATCTGTATATCTAAAAAGATATCCGGCTATCTTAGGAAAATATGTCAAATTAAATTTTCTAAAATCAAAATACTTTGTGATTGTTTGAAAACAATTTTGAAGATCTTAGATTAGAAATAAAACCCTAGCCAAACCCTTTTAAAATAGCTCTAATTTCCTAAGTTTAAAATCCAGGACTTGACCATCCTTAACCCCAGAATTATAAAATCATTTTTAAAGTTTAAAAAGGCTTAGAAACTATCCTAAGCCAGTAGGTAAATCTTCTAACCAACCCCCTCTAAATGCCTTAGCCAAAATCAACCATTGATTTTCTTTTGAATTCAAATCTGCCTTTACTGTCCGATTTTGACACACGATTTTTTATCCTATTTCTAAAAATTCAAAAAAAATATTAAAACAATAATGTAGACTCAGAACAAGTAAAACTACACGAAAAAAAATTGGCTTAATTTTTTGATTAAATATGACTTCCCAGAAAAATCGGGAAAGTATTAGTACTGGGCAAAAAAACTGTTTTGCCAAAACACATTTTTTTTGCCTTTGATAAAATCATTTAAAAAATCAAAATAAAAATGTTAGAGACTCTCCTAAAGACCCACAAACAGTAGCTAACACTTTTAAAAAGTTAGACAAAATTTGGCTAAGTAAAAAAATCACAAAGGTAGAATAATCAATTTGACAACTCTTTAATTTTCCACAAGTATGCTCTAGTGAGCATGACTTTGAACCATTGATTGGTCTAAGTCATAAATCATGTGGCAATGACATGGAATGCATGAACATACAGCAAATGAAATGTATGAAATGCATGGTCTAAAGCCTAAATGATAAAGGAAATGCATGACAATTCAAAATAACCTAAATGCCTAGCATGAGTTTGCATTGCAATAAATGCTAACCTAACTTAATATGCATGAAATGCTTGATAATGCAAATGTGGCTTAGACGTAATATGTTATGAATGTGCATGAAAATACTAATGTGACCTAAGATCTAAGTAGCATAGTAATGCACGGCAATACTGATATAATTTAAGACCTAATATGCATGGCAATACCAATATGGCCTAGACCTAAAATGTAATGAGAATGCATGGCAATACTATGAACATACAATAACCAATAAACCTAATACTAATGCTTGAACAAACAGCAACTAATACACAATTTCATGGCATAGTCCTAGCTAACATGGTACCTAAACAAAATGCAAATGCATACACAAGGCAAAGAATGCATGAAGAGGCCGAATGGTCACATAGCACTCTAATACAATCCTATCTAGTAAATAACACAAGTACATGGCAAAACATATCAAGATACATAATGTCATGACATTTTCACAAGCATATGACATACTAAAATCAAAATACACAAGCTCATGACATGGAAATGAAAACAAGTCAAGAAGCAAGATGAAAATGCACATGCAAGGCAAGCAAAAATGGAGTAGTCGAATGGTCATATTGCCAAATATAAAATGCAAACATGTTTATAATGCAAGACATGATACATGAAAAAATGCACAATATGATAGTTTTTGACACATTATTTTTTTTTTTCCAAGTTATATACTCTGTAAGTTTCACATGTCCACGTCAGTATTTAGATAGCTTTTAATTAACACTGTTACCAATTTTACTTTTTAGCACCAATTTCAAACGTACAAGGATTAAATTACTCACTTTTATATTACAGAGACTAAAATACACTTTTAATTATAGTACAAAAACTATCTAGATATTTTAACCGATTAAAAACCCTGGTTATTTTTCTGTGAACTTCCAAAGCCCAAATGAATAACAGTATCTCATGAATATTTAACGGCCCATTAAGAATCTTCCTCCGAGTTGATGACATTGAAGCTCAATCTTTCTTCGTTTTGGCTTGATTGAAATCAGAGTAATCAAAGTCAGTCAGAAGCAAAACTATTTCTTTTTTATAGTAAGATAGGAAAACCCTATCTGTTATTATATACATGCATCATTGCATCTCACCAAACATATAGAAAGTAATCCACAACTACACAGGAAAATGAGACGTGACGTTTCTGTAGGTTGCCATGAGCTCATGAATTAAACAGGCAGATAGAAAGATTTCGTTTCTATAAATTGCCATGAGCTCAAGAAGATATAGCTCAGCTAAATATGTAGTAGTAAAAAAGAACAGGTAATAGCTTTCGGATAGACCCAACATGGCCAACAAAGGCCCAAGTGTTATCCAACCCATCTCTTTCCCTTATGGGCCAAACTCAATGGGTCAATGCTGGGCAACTTGGGCCAACCTAATAACTTGAACAAAACCCATCTTCAAAGTCTTACTAGGCCGAAGGCACTAGATCAAGACACTTGACAAAATTTCAACCATCCATTTTCCAATAAATAAGGTACCTAAACAAAATGCAAATGCATACACAAGGCAAAGAATGCATGAAGAGGCCGAATGGTCACATGGCACTCTAATACAATCCTATCTAGTAAATAACACAAGTACATGGCAAAACATATCAAGATACATAATGTCATGACATTTTCACAAGCATATGACATACTAAAATCAAAATACACAAGCTCATGACATGAAAATGCAAACAAGTCAAGAAGCAAGATGAAAATACACATGCAAGGCAAGCAAAAATGGAGTAGTTGAATGGTCATATGACCAAATATAAAATGCAAACATGTTTATAATGCAAGACATGATACATGAAAAAATGCACAATATGATCAAGATGAACACAAAGGCTGAACCTACAAGGAAAAATCATTAAGCATGAAAAAGAAATATAAAAGAAAATATAGCATAGAAAATAATGTAAAGAACATGAACAAAATAAGCATAGACATACAAAGCAAATAACAAGAAAAGCTAGTTAACAAAACAAGGAAAGTTAAGCTCCATGGTTGGTACAAAATGGGTATAGCCTCTCCCTAAACCATAATCAATTGATCTAGTCAAGATCATGAAGCCTTTCCATTTCTTTTCCTTCATTTTTTGTAAAAAATCAGAACCTTAAATACTTATATAAACCTTCAAAAATCATATTTTTCATACAAACATGCAAAGAAGAAAAAAAAGAAAAAAAATCAAGGCAAGCATTCCTTCAAATTCGGCCAAGCACAAACTCTTTAAGAAAAATTTGTTTACAACCATTTTTTTTTTTTGAAGAAGAAGAAGAAGAAGAGATGAAAACTTTAGTAAACATTTAAAATTTTGATTTCTATGAAAAATGTAGTAGGAAAACAAGATATAAAATCAAGAAATCACCATGGAAAACAAGAAGAAAACTATGCTAGAGCTAGGTAAAAATGGCTACCTTCAAGCTCTCTTAGAAAACTTTTCCCTTTTTCTTTCAAAAACCCTTTTTTTTTCTAAATTAGCTACTGACTTCCAGCCTTCAACCGTGTGAAAAAACTGCGCAACCCCCCGTCTCTTAGCCTTGGCCGAATGGCCCCACAACCATAGGATGGAATGTACCCTTTTTCTCCTCCAATTTTGGCCCTTAGATTAAGATATTTTCATGACAACATAAAAATGTCATCTTGCCAATTGATAGCAGCCCTTAAGATGTGTACTCAGCCCTTTTAATAACCTCAGCCCTTAGATGAAAAAGAAGACCAATCCCATGCACTCCCTTGCTTGGCCCTTTGAGTGCCTACCCTTGGATGAGTTGTGCTCTTCTATTCTTGGCCATTGGATGAGGATTCTTTCATGACAACATAAAAATGTCATCTTGGCATTTAATCCCAGCCCTTTGCATGTGTACTCAGCCCTTGTACATGGCCTAAGCCATTGGATGAAACGGAACAATCCCATGCACTTCCTTGCTTGGCCGAATGGACGTCCACCTTTGGATGAGTTGTGCTCTTCCATTCTTGGCCATTAGATGAGGGTTCTTTCATGACAAATAAAAATGTCATCTTGGCATTTAATCTTGGCCATTGAATGGTGTATTCAACTTTTCTACAAGGCACCTAAGCCATTGGATGAAGGGGGACCATTTGCAAGGTACTAGTGGTAGCATGTGAGCTTGATAGTGATTAAGGAATTAAATTGATCAAGCTTCCTTCTTCTCCTCTATGCTGGCTGATCAAAGGAGGTAAAATCCCAGCAATCCCTTCTTCTTTCATATTTTTATTAATTACAAATTTGCCTTTTTTGATTTTTTCGGTAAAATGACCTTTTTGACCCTCGAACCTAAATAAATAGCAAATAGACTCCAAATTAAAATTTTCTTTTTTCAATACTTTCAAAAAAAAATTGAATTCTGGAAATTTTTAAAATTTTCCGAGTCCATTTGCTATTTATTTGGATTTTTTCTTCCAAAATTGCCATTTTGTGCACCCGACTTTCACCAATTTTAAACGAGCTCTAAATCAACAAATTTCTTCACCAATCTCTTCCAAATAATTTACTAGTGTGATCTGAAAGTTTTCATAATTTTTGGAACTTATTTGCTATTTTTTCGGGATTTATCTGCTTGAATTTCTGCATAGTGGACCCAGGATTTGGCCATTTTGCAAGCGAACTCCGAATCAAGATTTTCTTTCACCAATCTCTTCCAAATAATTTATGAATGAGATCTGAAAATTTTCAAAATTTTTGGAGTTCATTTACTATTTTTCCCAAATTTTCTAATTTTGCCATTTTGCCTCTGAAGCCTGGTTTTGCTCAAAACAAGTCCGATTTTCAGATTTTCTTCAAAATGAGCCTTGGGCTATCCTTGTTTAATCACTCCTCATCAATTAGGGGCTTTAGTCTTACCGAATTGGGCCATTTCTGTAATTCTTCCAAATTTCACTGAAATCCACCAAAAACCCTAATTCTCAGTTTTCTTCCGAATTATTTTTCTTTCAGTTTTTTTTTCAAGTAGCTTCTCCATTACCAGTAGTCAGTACTTATCTTTCATTTAGAACCTTCAATTTCGACCAATTTGATCATTTAAGCACTTTTCCCCAAATTTCTCGAACTAGGGTTTCCTTTCTACTGAATCTCCATAACCCAACTTCTGAACTCCATATCTTTCAATGTAGACCTCGGATTATCAAAATTCTTTCACCATTTTTCAATTGAACTTCAAATCTTGATTTTGAAAGTGTGTTGACTTTTTTAGTAGTTCACTTTTTGAGGTTGACTTTTTCGGGGTTGACTTTTTTAAGTTTAACTTTTTCTGTCAGCTTTCTTAGTCTAAGTCTCGGAGTAACACTTGCAGGATGAGAAAAGTCTTTTTGCATTCTGAAACATCAATTTAGGAAGAAAACATACCTGATTTAGTGGTCCGGACAAAATTAGGTATCTACAACTGTCCCTCTTTGGATATTGTTGAGAATCAGGAATCAGATAAAGATAAACAAACACTAATTTTGTCCGGTTAGTGAAATCACATGTGAAGAAAAAGGGAAAAGGGTTTACATTTATTTCCATTTTTTTCATCATTTTTAATTTTTTTCATTCATTTTTTATCATTTTCTTCAAAAAAAAAATTTTGAAAGCTGTAAATTGAAGATTTTGTCTTTAAATTGAGTTCCCTGACTAATCAAGGCTCGACCCGTCTTAAGGAACGAGTTCATTTTTAAAACAAAATATTTCTACGGTAAATCTTGGGATTCGACTCATTAGAAAAGAAGAACAAGTTCGATTTTAAAACAAAAGGAAAATACCTCGACTCATTTTGGGAAGCAGAACGAGTTCGATTTGCAAAGTGATGACGTAGGTGGAAACAATCTAAAATGCCAACTTCACTGGGCTTAATCATTTTGTGCCAGCTATATTGGGCTTAATCAAATCTAAAATGCCAACTTTACTGGGCTTAACCATTTTTGTGTCAGCTATATTGGGCTTAATCATATCTAACATGCCAACTTTACTAGGCTTAATCACCTTTTATACCAGCTACATCAGGCTTAACCAAATCTAAAATGCCAACTTTACTGGGCTTAACTATTTTGTGCCAGCTACATCGGGCTTACTCACATCTAACGTTCCAACTTCACTGGGCTTAATCACCTTTTATGCCAGCTATATTGGGCTCAACCACATCTAACGTGCCAACTTCACTGGTTATGCCAGCTATATTGGGCTCAACCACATCTAACGTGCCAACTTCAACTAGGCTTACACCCTTACTGTGCTAGCTTTGTCGGGCTTAAACACCTCTAACATGCCAACTTTACTGGGCTTAATTCCTTTTATGCCAGCTACGTCGGGCTTATTCACCTCTAACATGCCAACTTTACTGGGCTTAATCCCTTTTGTTGTGCCAGCTTACGTTGGGCTTAACCAACTAAAATGCCAACTTGAACTGGGCTTATACCATTTTTAGGAAACCTATCTTTTTTTCCTTTGTGTCTTTTCAATGCTTGGTGAATGTAATGATCAAATGTATGGATGCAAAAACCAATGTAACTTGCAAAAATGCAGATGCACATGTTCATTACATGATGCATGAATGCTTTTGAAACCATTTCACATTAAGAGAATGTTAAGAGGATTGATTATCTCCCATTTTTCCTCATGTCCTGACGAGGTTTCCTATTGGAGGGAGTGATTTCTGCCCCTTATCTATATTTTCCAATTCATCTTGTTGGAAGAAATCGCATGGTTTTGTATTCCCAACTTGTCCTTGCCACAGTCGATTCCTTCTTTTCAGTTATCTGGTCAAAGCAAAAACACAGAGTTAAACTTCATTCAAACTCAAAATTTCATGCCGCTGAACAAAAAGAACTTTTTGCTATAGCATATCCATACCTCAATTTTAGTTTGTTCTTTCTAAGTCATGTCAATTTTATTTCTTCCAAAATAATGTGAAATTGAAGTATTTCATAAATTGGTGATCACCATTAGAGACATTTCTAAGCGAAATGGGAAATCAGCTTCACTTTTCGAGTGATTTGAACAGTTTAATGCAACAAGGTCAATGGGCTGATGTAATAAGGTCCAGATTGTCTAGGAAGGCTTTTCATCTTGAAAAAGAGGAGAAGGTGAATGTCCTTTTGTCTCGGCTCATGAGTAAGTTTTCTCAAAACATGAATTCCTTAAAACCAAACTTTTTTTTTTTTTTGGAAAAAGTTTTAATTAGATCTCATCAATCCTCCAATCTCTAAATATGGCATTTTGTTAAATGTTAACCTTAGCCATGATAGGTTCTATGTTGGAAGGAAAAAAGGTTTAACTTTCAAAATAAATTCCAAAGAAAAGGCTGTCTTTTTGGTATGTCTAGGAGTTCCTTGATGCTCTTTGTATTCCTCAAACTGATGGTTTTGGCAATATCAATGTGTGGCATTAGAATTTCTTCTTATTCTACTCTAGACTGCCCCTTTTTTGGGTTTTCACCCTAGATCTTCCATGTTTCTCTTTTTTCTTATTGTTTCACCATGTATCTGAGAATTCTAAATTCTTCCACAATGAAATGATAATTCGATGAGATGGGATAAAATCTGAGGAGAAACTTTTCAAGTGAAATATCCACACCTGATCAAAATGGACTTTTAAAACCGTAACGTAGGCTAAGGTTCGGGGATCAAAAAGAAAGGATAAGTAGGTTCAAAATATGTGTTTGAGGGTAATCAGATCAAGGATCATTTCCTGATGAAGATTCCCTTTGAAATTTTTGTCCCTTCTGGACTTCTCTTTCATTCTTTTGAGTTTTGCTTCTCTTATTTTTTTGGTTCTTGGCTCTCAATTTGCCATCTTTTCTTTTTTTCTTTTCCCTTCTTTTTTCTTTTATCTGCACTTTGACAAAGTGAGCCCGTACTTGTTTGGGAGCTCAATTTGCTTTGTTTCTTTCTCCCAGTCGGGACTTATTTCACCATGATTTTTTGAGAAAATCCTTCCTCGTATTTACTCCCCAATGTGGAGAGTGATCCTTGATCAGGGTTCAAAGAAAAAAAAATTCCTTAAGATCAAAAGGGGTGACTATGGATAATTTCTTTTTGTGAAAGGGATATGAAAGATGGCCATTTCTCATATCAAGTATGAATATTCTCCTTGAAAAGCAATCCTCAGGGGGAATAGATAATCAACCATTTGAACACATGTTAACCCTATAACAAAAATGGGTCTTGCATCATGATGGAGAACTCAAATCCGGAACTCGCGGTTTGGGTTATCAAGCAAGCATTCATATGGCAGCAATTCAAGAAGGCAGCTTGTCGAAAAAATATCCTAAATCTCATGAACTAATAGAAATTCAGTCTGCTCCCCCGCAACTAGAGGACGATGGTCAAGCAACGGTCGACGAGCTGGTGGAAATAAATATTGGCACAAGTGAAGAACCAAGGCCTGTGTTGAATTTCATTTTGCATTTGAAATCATTCGAATTCTCATATTCATGATGCCATAATATTTTTTTCTTTTTTCTTGGGTTTTTTTTTTTGCTACATGCCCCAAAATTCATGCATGATTCATTTTCAGCCACAAATGATGCCTCATTTTGATTTACTATTGAAGTGAAGATCTTTTGGTTCACGAGAATCCTGCTGTGAAGGAACATCTCAGATTTTATCTTTGAGCTTCTCGTTAAATGAACTTGTTTGGGTTTCAATTTCTTCAAAGTGTTTCCAGCACATGGGAGAGAAAAGAAAGGTGTTCCGGTTCATCCTTTGGTTCATGTGCTCATAAATCAGGGTCTGGGAAAAGGCCTAGAGACTTGGCATTTGAATTCTTTCAAAGGGATTCGAAGGTTTTGAATCTTTGAGTTTTTGCTATGATTTGTAACACGACATAACTTTAACACGTATCAAACCACCTAATCTAGATCTTTTGAAAGATTTTCATGTTTGCTTGACTTTCAAGAAATCCAAGAAAGAATTTTTCAAAATTTCATTACTCATGGCCTTGATAAAGGTTATTCTTTGTGACTTTTGAGTGGTATTTATTCAACGTGTTTCCTAGGAATCCATCCCCCATGATGATCACCTATTCTTTCGAAACACATTTCACTATTCATAGGAATATCCTTTTATTTTCAAAACGGAAAATTATCCTTATGGATCTTTATTTTCAACCTTTTTAGTTTTTCTTTCACAAATCATTTAAACAAAACTAAAGAAGAATATTCAAAACTTCAAATGAGATATGATGTATGATGCGTGCAATTTAAAGTTCATTCATTTCAAACAAATTGAAAGTAAATACAAAGCTTAAAATAAGGTTAAGAATTGCCCCTGACTGGCATGCTACCCTGAGAACACATGATCCTTAACCCCGTCATCCTTGATGAGCATCCATGAGCTCTTTGAACTTTGTCGGGTTTACATCAATTACGGCCTGAACTTTGTCTTTGAATGCAGTGCAGTTCTCGGAATGCCCTTTAACCCCGCTGTGATACTCGCATGTGGTATTAGGATCATACAATTTTGGGTAAGGAGACTTCCTGGGCTTTGCAGGTACTACGGAGATCATTTGGCTTTGGACAAGCAATGAAAGAAGTTCTGTGTAGGTCATCGGAATTGAATGGTACACCTTTGCCTTCTTTTTCTTACTGCTCTGAGAACGAACTGAACTAAATTCCAGATCATTTGGCATGACGAATTTCTGAGGTGATGAGAAAGGCTTTGAAGCATGATGATGACCGTGCTGAATCCAATGGTCAACATAGGATCGGGGATGTAAATAACCACCAAAAAGATCATCTTGCATTGCACTGAACCCTCTTTTATTTTTGCCTTCAACATTTACGACTTGAACATGCCCCTTAGCAACATCATTTTTCTTTTCGAAAAACATTCCGGCATTAGTATCCACAATTTTCCCTTTCTTTATCCCATCCTCAATCCTATCCACTACGAACAATATATCTGCAAATTTTGAAAAGACATTACCGATCAACTTGTCATAGTATGGATGTGGGAGGGTATCCACAAACAAAGCATTCATTTCTCTATCAGTAAGAGGTGGTTGAACTTACAAGGCCACATCTTTCCATCTACGAGCATATTCTTTGTAGTTCTCATTGGGCTTTTTTTTCATGTTCTGGAGTGTCAAACGATCTGGAGCCATTTCGAACATGTGCTCGTATTGTTTCAGGAATGCCCGGGCTAAGTCTATCCATGTATTCACCTGGCCTTTTTTCAACTGACAATACCAATTAGATGCCCCTCCTATTAGGCTATATTGAAAAACATGGATAAGCAATTTCTCATCATGCGCATGCCCCACCATCCTACTACAATATGCAGACAAGTGGGTTTTAGGGTTTTTAAGTCCATCATACTTTTTGAATTCCAGAACCTTGAATTTTGGTGAGATAACCAGATCAGGGATCAAAATAAGCTCTCCTACACTTACTTCATCTCCACCTTCAACAACTCAAATCCTTTCCTCCAACAGCTGATACTTCCTTTGGGAATCTGACGACTCAGCCCCATTCGACTCAATTATTTTCAACTTTTCCTGTTCAGCTGGATCAACTAAGTTCAGGATGTTGCTGGGATTAACTGTATTCTGGCCATCCAACATCGTGACTTCAATCTGACCCTTTTGTGCCTCTAACCCTTCTCTGGCAACTAAGTTTTCAGTGTATCCCTTTTCCATGATTGCAGACATCAGCTCCATCAGTTTAGCCATCTGATCTCTAGATTCTGCTTGAGATTTTGCAAACTGTTCTCACGATTCTTCTTGTGCCTTTTCTATTCTTTCCAATCGGGTAACTTGTTCATTCTCCATAGCATTAGCCTGTATTAAAAAAAGTACTCAGTTCTTCTTATACCTCTGATTTGAAATGGAAATTCTTTCAAAGATTCTTAAAGCCAAGCCAATTTTCGTTTTATTCTTCCAAATGTGTGACATGATGAATGAGCCAATGAATGTCATTTGATGCAAAAAAAAATGATGCACGGACATATACAGTGGAAACATGCTGACCATGTATGTAATAAATGCAATGATGCCAACATGATGCAAGCAAATAATAATAAAATCAATGCATGGATATATGCCATAAATGACTATGTATATTCCAGATTCATTTTCCAATGAATGACCTTATGAATGCAACATGATATCAATATGATGCATGTAAAGAATAGACAAATGAACATATACAGAGAAATCATGCTGACTATGTATGTCATGAATGCAACCTGATGCCACTAAAATGCCTGTATGAATGAAATGTATGGTATGACAAATAATTGATTGGATGCCAAAATGCAAAAGGGGAAGATATCACAGAGGAAATAAGAATCGGAGGAACTTAATCATCAACATCTCATAAATTTGAAACATAAACAATTCATTCCCTTATCAATGTTCATAAGGTATAAACCATGTTTACAAAATTTGAGCAGTGATTAGAACTGTATTTACAAGTACTTTATTTTTTCTAGCATGCTAAGGCTATAAGAGCTGACTACTAAAAAAAGTGAAATCCTACTTCATCATATCAGACCGAAGTCTTTCTACATCATTGCCGTAAATCTCCTAACCCTAATTACCCATTCCCAGTCCTCTATCAATCGGTGTCGTTGAATCCAACCACTTGGCATCTATAAGAGACTGTACTTTGTTCTTGAGTGCATTGCAGTGCTCAATGCTATGCCCAACAGTTCCACAGTGATAATCACATCTTTCATTCGGACTATACCACTTGGGTATGGTGGTGATAGGGGTTTCAATGGCACATAGGCAACCAGGTGATTTTGGACCAACATAGGGAAAAGCTCTTGATAGCTGATGGGAATGGGATCAAAATGCCTTTGGGTTTTATCTCGGCTCTGTTTCTTAGTCATACAGGGCCTAGGAATTAGGGCACTTGACGCTAAGGTTCGAACCGGAGTGTTTACATGGGGAGATGGCGGAATAACAAGGCGAGGGTATGGATTTGGACGCGGGGCCTTTGGAGATTGTACATAGCTCGAGGTTTCTATCCTAAATGTTGGATAAGGTGATTGATGAGGGAAAAAATATGAACTGTCAATTGGTGGTGATGGAATGGGACCCAGAGATCCCGTATTGGTCATCCCAGTGGATAATTGAGCCATAGTAGGGTGGGGATACAGGTTTGGACTTAGAGCGGTTTGCAGGTATGGTACAGGATTCGAGATTTCTGTCTTCGGTATCAGGCTCTCTGGTTTAATCATTTTCACGATTTTGTCCACAATTTTATCAGGGTTGCAACCTTTGTAACATTGACAAGCGCAGGATCTAGCAAGGATTGTATGTTCTGGACCTAAAGGTTTTGGTTGATCCAAAAGTGATAAAGAACCCTGAGAAAATTCCCCCTTACTCTTACCCATATCCTCAAACATTTTCATCAATTTGGCGATTTGTTCCTTCACTTCCCGGATTTCATGTCTAAACTCCTCTTGATTGCATTCGAAAGCATCCAACTGTTCCTCCGATTCTTTTCTCATATCTCGAACCCCTTTCATGCAAATGAAGATGTCATTATTATGAGATCAAGAATAAAATTATGAATATACATGCTCTATTCACATATGCATGAATGTATGATGATTGATGCATGAAATGTACAAAATGCGAAGATGTTTGAGGGGACGAATTTTCATATTTACAACTGCTTGCATGTCATTCAAAAATGCAAATGAAAAGATCAAGAAAAAAAAGATTCTAACATCACTTTTTTTTTTCTTCTTTCTATTTTTTTTAATTTTCTTGACAACTATTTTTTTGACATTTTTTCATTTTCTCAAAAGTCTAAAACTAAAAGGAGATTTTTATTATCCTTACCTCACTACTCCACTACAAAAGAATTTTTTCAGCATTTTCTCCTCATTTTTTATTTCCATTTTTTTTTTTACTTTTTAAAGAGGAAATATTTTCTATCATCTTTTTTTTTTTCAAATTCCTTGTAAAGCAATAAAATAGTGGAATAATTAATGCAAAGTAAGAAAATTAATGAACATGTGCCCCAACAGTATCTACTTGTTTAGGCATCACGGTGCTTTTGGGGCGAGGTATTAAGCTTACTACAGGCGATGTACGTTCATCGTTGCCTGACCTATAATGCTTATTCAGAATGTAGAAATAAATAGCAAAAGATCGGAAGCATTCCTCCATGTGTTCCTAGCTTTGGTGCATCTAACGAAAATCTAGCATGGCTTTGCCTAGGTTCACTATATGAGGGTGAATCGGTTCTAAGGCTCCGAATTGTTCCTCACTATCACCGGTGAAAGCTAGTAAGGCACCCCGATAAAAACGGGTTCAATTCGTTAGTGTATATTTTCCTATGCCCATACGGAGGATCATCACGAAGGTATTAGGTACTTTATACTCCGGAAGTGTTTCACTAGCCCATACGGAGGATCATCACGAAGGCGTAGTTACTTTACTTCCACTTAAAAGGACGAAACCCGAGTAGAGAGCTCATGTTATGCAAAATGCACGTGTAGTGTGTGTGTGGAGGAACAACAAACCTTTCACCACCTATTCTACAATCCTTATTCTAAATATCCCAACAATTTATTAAAACAAAGATCAAGAATAGTGTAACGCATTAACCAACAAGCAATTATAATATACAATCTTAAATAACTAGAGAACAATAAAATGCATGCACATGAGTATGAACATATTTAAAAACATTTTATTATTTTCAAAATTATCCTTTATTTTAAACGAATGTGGGAATTAAAATTAAATACCGAATAAACCAAAATCGAGACTTTGATAACACACGACTAATTCTAGGCCTGACTCTCTAATGTCCCAGTGGAGTCGCCAAGCTGTCACAACCTAAAAAAAAGTAATAACATAACAACAAGTCTCATCGCAATACTTTATTATTCGTTAGGCATGACATTAAAAAAAATGGAGGAAAAGTCGACTTAATTCCTCTTGAAATAAAATGAGAGTTTGAAAACAATCTCGGAAAAAGTCATGGAGTCGCCACCAATCTTTTTTGGCTAGGTTTGATCGGCCACCTATTAAAACCAATTTTGCAAAACATTTTAAAATTAATTAAAACATCTTTAAAACCAATTTCAAGTCTGCGTTTAAACCAGAGAAAATCGAAGAATTGGGTTCGGGACTCGGTTACGTGCGGGGAAAGATTAGCACCCCCACAACGCCCATATAAAACGGTACCTTATTAATCGTGTGATATCTCAAGTCTCGGTAAAAAGTCAGTTTTAAATTTGGTATTTTAAATTAATTCTCAATTTTAAGAAAAATGATTCCATTTTTAATCGAAAATGATTCGGAACTTATTAATTCAAAATTTTCCTATATTCCGCGATAAAATTGGCAAAATATAGAAATTTTTACTTATTTGGAAAATTTTCCGAATCATTCTCGTTTTTGGAAAGAAAGATATTCCTTTATTAATGATAATTGATGATGTCTCCTCCAGCAAACCCGATAAAGAACTCATGAATTATTTTAACTCGGGAATATCTTTATTTTTATTGAAAATCATTATCTTTTTCAAAATATTTTTAAAAAATGAATATGAACATGTGTGACATAAATAAAATGACATAGTAAAATCTAGATAATATAATGCAACCTAAATGATATGATATAATTCAAATGGCATAGCATATTCTAAATGAAATGAAATGATTTAAATATCCTAATATTCTAAATGAAACGAAATTAAATATTCTAAATGAAATGAGATGTCCTAAATGACATGAATAAGATTTAAATGATATGGCAAATTTAAATGACATGGCATATCCTAAATAAGATAATCTAAAAGACATGGAATATTATCTAAGTGACATGAAATATGAAACATTAAATAATGCTATCATGATATATGCATGAAAATAAAAATAAAATAATGCATGAACATAGTATATGCTAAATAATGTGACAAGAATAAAAAAACTAAATAAAAAGCATAGGATAGCATGAAATATTCAAAAAATCATATAACAAACAATAACCATCATAAAAGGTGAATCCAAATGATAATAATACCATAGAAAAATATCATAGCAAAAATCACATATTAAATAAAATGTATGAACATAGAAAATGCAATGCATGAATATGCATTTTTTCCTTTAATTAAGGAAATCCGTATATCTAAAAAGATATCCGGAAACCTTAGGATTAAATTCTCTAAAATCAAAATACTTTCTGATTGTTTGAAAACAATTTTGAAGATCTCGGATTAGAAATAAAACCCTAGCCAAACCCTTTTAAAATGGCTCTAATTTCCTATGTTTAAAATCCCGGGCTTGACCATCCTTAACCCGAGATTTATAAAATTATTTTTAAAGTTTAAAAAACTTAGAAACTATCCTAAGACAGTAGCTAAAGCTTCTAACTAACCCCATTTAAATGCCTTAGCCAAAATCAACCATTATTTTTCTTTTGAATTCAAATCTGCCTCTACTGTCCAATTTTGACACACGATTTTTTAGCCTATTTTTAAAAATTCAAAAACATATAAAACAAATACTAGAGACTCAGAACATGGAAAAATACACGAGAAAAAATTGGCATAATTTTTTTATTAAAGATGACTGCCCAAAAAAATCAGTAAAGTACGAATACTGGGTGAAAAAACTGTTTTGCCAAAACATATTTTTTTACCTTTGATAAAATCATTTAAAAATCAAAGTAAAAATGTTGGAGACTCTCCTAAAGACCCAAAAATAATAGCTAACACTTTTAAAAATTTAGACAAAAATTGACTAAGTAAAAAAAATACAAAGGTAGAATAATCAATTTGACAACTCTTTAATTTTCCACAAGTATGCTCTAGTGAGCATGACTTTGAACCATTGATTGGTCTAAGTCATAAATCATGTGGCAATGACATGGAATGAATGAACATACAGCAAATGAAATGTATGAAATGCATGGTCTAAAGCCTAAATGATAAAGGAAATGCATGACAATTCAAAATAACCTAAATGCCTAGCATGAGTTTGCATGGCAATAAATGCTAACCTAACTTAATATGCATGAAATGCTTGATAATGCAAATGTGGCTTAGACCTAATATGTTATGAATGTGCATGAAAATACTAATGTGACCTAAGATCTAAGTAGCATAGTAATACATGTCAATACTAATATAATTTAAGATCTAATATGCATGGCAATATCAATATGGCCTAGACCTAAAATGTAATGAGAATGCATGGCAATACTATGAAGATACAATAACCAATAAACCTAATACTAATGCTTGAACAAACAACAACTAATACACAATTTCATGGCATAGTCCTAGCTATCATGGTACCTAAACAAAATGCAAATGCATACATAAGGCAAAGAATGCATGAAGAGGCCGAATGGTCACATGGCACTCTAATGCAATCCTATCTAGTAAATAACACAAGTACATGGCAAAACATATCAATATACATAATGTCATGACATTTTCACAAGTATATGACATACTAAAATCAAAATACACAAGCTCATGACAAGGAAATGCAAACAAGTCAAGAAGCAAGATGAAAATGCACATGCAAGGCAAGCAAAAATGGAGTAGTCAAATGGTCATATGACCAAATATAAAATGCAAACATGTTTATAATGCAAGACATGATACATGAAAAAATGCACAATATGATCAAGATGAACACAAAGGCCGAACCTACAAGGAAAAATCATTAAGCATGAAAAAGAAATATAAAAGCAAATATAGCATAGAAAATAATGTAAAGAACATGAACAAAATAAGCATAGACATACAAAGAAAATAACAAGAAAAGCTAGTTAACAAAACAAGGAAAGTTAAGCTCCATGGTTGGTACAAAATGGGCATAGCCTCTTCCCAAACCATAATCACTTGATCTAGTCAAGATCATGAAGCCTTTCCATTTCTTTTCCTTCATTTTTTTTTTGTAAAAAATCAGAACCTTAAATACTTATATAATCCTTCAAAAATAATATTTTTCATAACAACATGCAAAGAAGAAAAAAAGAAAAAAATCAAGGCGAGCATTCCTTCAAATTCGGCCAAGCACAAACTCTTTAAGAAAAATTTATTTACAACCTTTTTTTTTTTTTTTTGAAGAAGAAGAGATGAAAACTTTAGTAAACATTTAAAATTTTGATTTCTATGAAAAATGTAGTAGGAAAACAAGATAGAAAATCAAGAAATCACCATGGAAAACAAGAAGAAAACTATGCTAGAGCTAGGTAGAAATTGCTACCTTCAAGCTCTCTTAGAAAACTTTTCTTTTTTTTTTCTTTCAAAAACCTTTTTTTTTTCTAAATTAGCTACTGACTTCCAGCCTTCAACCTTGTGAAATAACTGCTTAGCCCCCTCTCTCTTAGCCTTGGCTGAATGGCCCCTCAACCATAGGATGGATTGTGCCCTTTTTCTCCTCCAATTTTGGCCCTTAGATTAAGATATTTTCATGACAACATAAAAATGTTATCTTGCCAATTGATAGAAACCCTTAAGATGTGTACTCAGCCCTTGTAATAACCTCAGCCCTTAGATGAAAAAGAGGACCAATCTCATGCTCTCCCTTGCTTGGCCCTTTAAGTGCCTATCCTTGGATGAGTTGTGCTCTTCTATTCTTGGTCATTAGATGAGGATTCTTTCATGACAACATAAAAATGTCATCTTGGCATTTAATCCCATCCCTTTACATGTGTACTCAGCCCTTGTACATGGCCTAAACCATTGGATGAAAAGGAACAATCCCATGCACTTCTTGCTTGGCCGAATGGATGTCCACCTTTGGATGAGTTGTGCTCTTCCATTCTTGGCCATTAGATGAGGGTTCTTTCATGAAAAATAAAAATATCATCTTGGCATTTAATCTTGGCCATTGAATGGTGTATTCAACTTTTCTACAAGGCACCTAAGCCATTGGATGAAAGGGGGACCATTTGCAAGGTACTAGTGGTAGCATGTGAGCTTGATAATAACTAAGGAAATAAATTGATTAAGCTTCCTTCTTCTCCTCTATGCTGGCTGATCAAAGGAGGTAAAATCCCAGCAATTCCTTTCTTCTTCTTTCATATTTTTGTTAATTACAAATTTGTCATTTTCGATTTCTTCGGTAAAATAACTTTTTCGACCCCTGAACCTAAATAAACAGCAAACGGACCCCAAATTCAAATTTTCTTTTTTCAATACTTTTGAAATAATAAAAAATTGAATTCTGGTAGTTTTCAAAATTTTCCGAGTCCATTTGCTATTTATTTAGATTTTTTCTTCCAAAATTACCCTTTTGTGCACCCAAACTTTCACCAATTTTAAACGAGCTCCAAATTCAAAATTTTCTTCACCAATCTCTTCCAAATAATTTAAAAGCGTGATCTGAAAGTTTTCATAATTTTTGAAACTCATTTGCTATTTTTTCGGGATTTATCTGCTTGAATTTTTGCATAGTGGATCCGGGATTTGGCCATTTTGCAAATGAATTCCGAATCAAGATTTTCTTTCACCAATCTTTTCCAAATAATTTAAGAATGAGATCTGCAAATTTTCAAAATTTTTAGAGTTCATTTTCTATTTTTCCCAAATTTTCCAATTTTGCCATTTTGCCTTCGAAACGTGGTTTTGCTCAAAACAAGTCCGATTTTCAGATTTTCTTCAAACTAAGCCTTGGGCTATCCTTGCTTAATCACTACTCATCAATTAGGGACTTTAGTCTTACCGAATCGGACCATTTCTATAATTCTTCCAAATTTCACCGAAATCCACCAAAAACCGTAATTCTCGATTTTCTTTCGAATTGACTTTTCTTTCAGTTTTTCTTTCAAGTAGCTTCTCCATTACTCGTAGTCAGTGCTTATCTTTCATTTGGAACCTTCAATTCCGACCAATTTGATCATTTAAGCACTTTTCCCCAAATTTCCCGAGCCAGGATTTTCTTTCTATTGAATCTCTGTAACCCAACTTTCAAACTCTATATCTTTCAATGTAGAACTCGGATTATCAAAGAAATTTTTATCATTTTTCAATTGAACTTCAAATCTTGATTTTGAAAGTGGGTTGACTTTTTCAGTAGTTGCCTTTTTGGGGTTTTAAGTTTGACTTTTTCTTTCTGCTTTCTTAGACTAAATCTCGAAATACCACCTACAGGATGAAAAAAAAATTGCATTCTAAAATATCAATTTAAAAAAATATATATCTAATATAGTTATTCGAATAAAATTAAGTAATTACGTTTCGACGTTACGCCACTTTTTTACTTCTACCGCGACAGTTATGTAACGTATTGGGACCTCGACAATCGTGAGTCTATTTCTTATAACGCCAAAATTGCGGATCTGAGATCCCACATTTAGAACCATGGTTGTAGCTGATCTAGATTTGTTAAATTGGTTTAGTTTGATTTGACTTGGCTTTGACATCTGTCAAGTACAAGTTCACACGCCTTTCCATCTTTCCAAATTTGTTTAGTAGTTAGAAAGCAACAGCAATAATGTGAAAAAACATTGCTGATTTGCTGTCTCATTCCTCTGAATTATTCTGAAATACATAAGTAAATCTAATCTTACCATTCAAAAAGTCAGCTAGCGGTTCTTTATCTAACCTCTAACGTGACTCTCTCGTACATCCCCCATTCATGCAAAATCTACCACTTCCATGTCTAGCTTCCGACCAACAGATCCAGGTTGTTTCATTTAAAAAAATAATAATAAAATCCATTCGCACAATTATGTATAGGTTGTTGTTAGGAATGAGAAAATTCAATCCGATCGATAAATTTTGAATCGATACGATCCGAATGAAGAGTTTTTTTTTTTTTTTTTAAACAATAGAGGCGGAAAGGGACGGTGAAGTTTTTTTGTTTGAAAGGCGGGGATGAAGCAGTTGTGGTAATTGCCTGATTCGCACCATCCCGAATACTTAAATTATAATTTTACCATTAAATATTTAACTTTTAAAAGAATAATAAAATAATATAATTAAACTTATTATTTTAAAAACCTAAACCTAATACTTTATTTTTTTCTCTTCCTATGTTAGAACCATGTTTATATTTAATTTATATTTAAATTTTTTTACAATGCTTTATTATTTGAAAAAAATAAAAATAATTAATAAATATCAAATGGGACGGAGCGGGGCGGTTATAGATTTAATCGACATCCATGGAGGTGGTAGTGATATTGAAATTGTAACATCCACGGTGGAGCAGGCGAGGGGCGGGGCAGAGCAAAGCAGTATTATGGCAGGGCGGGGGCGGATACTGCAAAATCCGCCACGCCCCGCTCCATTGTCATCCCTATTTGTTCCAGATAGATCAAGCAATATTGAAAACAATATGAAAAAAATAATTAAAATACAATACGATATAAAAAAAAACGACATAACATGAATACACGAACATGTCAAAATCTATATAACACAAATTATTAACACGTTAAAATTTATACAAATATAAAATATCTTAAACATGATTATAATATGAAAAAATATATATAAATACAATACAGATACACGAATTACTAAGTCTAATTCTAGACATGTACAAACTAATTATTGGTCACTTGACATGTACTATTTCTCTATCTTGGTAGAAAGATTAGTTTAATTTGTACTCTTAGAGCCATGATTTGATGATAATAGAGCATCTAAATTGTTTAAAAAATTCTGCATGACAGCTAAAGCTTACACTTGTAAAATAATAGGGAAAGCCAAAGTTGAGGTTAGGTAGAAATTTCATGATAATGTTAAATATATAATAAGTTACAATTAATTGTAATCTAGCTTATTTTATTGTAATATTTTAACCAAAATCTCAGACTTTTTTTAAAAAAAAAAAATATTAAAAAAAAAATGCTTCAACTTGTCACCTACTCAATATTGCTGCAATTAAAAGGACCACTTGATGCTCCCTGATGTCCTAAATCTCTCCACCAAAATCCTGCATTATTCGGGTTGCCAATTCCATTTATCTAAGGATCGAGTTATTCGTCTGATTTAATAGGATGACTCGAATTGGATCGAATTTGGATAATTTTTTTTTTTGTAAATTAGATCGATCGGATCCGAATTACTATTTATTAAATAAAAATATTTTTTATTTAAATTTAATTATAAAATATATAAAAATATTAACATAAAATATTTTTTAATAATTTATAAATAGTAAAATAAATTTATAGATCAATCCGAATCTAATCCAAAACGAGTTTGAATAAAAAAAATATAAACCGTGACCCGATCAATGACCTGGTCTACTCCACACCGTAGATATTACAAGTTATACAGATAAGAAAGACCAAACTTTTCCAAGTCTACGACGTCTTTCCATTCCTGATACCATTTTTTGTTCAACCAATAGTTCAGTCAGTGCAAATTGTCTTTTATTATCTAATTATGTCCAAATGCGTTTCACCTTCACCAGCCGTGGTTAAAAGTTAAAACCAGCCACTGATCAAATACCAGATATTTAAACTGCTGTCATGGATACATTTTCTGTTATATTGTATTTATTAAGATTGCAGATATAACCAATGTTATTACTATTATCACAATCATGAATTTTTTTATTTTGCACAACTTATTATAAAACATAATAATTGTAATCATAAAAAAAATTAATAATTTTAAAAATAGTTTATTATACTCTATGATATTTTATTTATATAAGAAAAAAATTATTCACAAATTATAAATTGTATCTATATATATATAATTCATGATCGTGAGTTTAATCGTTACAAATTTATTAAGCATTCACACTTTAATTATGATAAATATCGATAATAAAAAAAATCAAAATTTCAAAATAATAATCATAATGTCATGTTAGCACGGCTATTTAAATCCCTTATCAGGGGCTGCAGCAGCGGGATAAAAAAAAAAAACAGCAGCTGCGGCGCCTGTTATTATAATCCTGGTATTATCCCGTCTGATGATAAAATATGCCTTCCTAAAGGAAACCCAACTTTTCGACAAGTAAATTTCTGGCAATACAACATGATTAAGAGAAAGGGCAACCAAACATAATCAAAAGGCAAATATTATAGTCCACAAAGACGTACATATTTCCAGCAAATGCTTGTTTGGAGAGAACGAGTCAATTAGGTGGACCAATCAAGAGGGTTAGGTCCATTTTCCCAAAAGGTTAGTGCTTTGGCTAGTTCGACCACCAAACCCACGTTAGCCTATGGCTAGTTTGCCAGCCGGTTTTTTTAATGATTGTGGGCAATATTTAAAAAATCGGATCTAGAGTAAATCGATAAAAAATTTAATTATCAAATTAATTGATTCGATCAATTGGATTGATTAAATTAGTTGAATGCATTAAAAATATATATTAAATAAATAATTTTAATATTAAATATAATAAATAAAATATGTATTTGATTAAATAGTATAATCTTTAATATAAATTCAAGAGATTAAAAATTCAATTCTCATCACATTCAATAATTTTTTTTTTTAAAAGAGTTTAAAACCGGTTTTTTCCCAATTTTTACTGATTTTTTACCGATTCAAAGAATTCTCGATTCTATGATATGCATCGGACTGGATAGGCCACCGATTATCGATTTGATCGACCGTTTTATCCAATTTTTTAACACTGATTGTGGGTTTCAACGGTGTTCAATGAAGCTGTTCCTGGATGGACTGACTTCATCGGAATTTAAATCGTGATTGTAACGTAGTGTTATGGTTATTATTTTGTGATTTTGATTTTTTTCATCATTAATATATACCGTCGATATTTATTATAATTGATTGAAATAATATTTATTATATTCATAATCATGATAAACACGACGCGATCAAAAACATACAATCATAATTTAAATCTGATTTTCTAAATCATAAGTGTAATAACGCCATACACCAGTCTTTGTGTCTTCCATAATGCAAAGTATTGGAAGCCTAATTATGGATAAGATCTTCCTCACAGGCCAATTAGATTCCTAAGACATAACATTTCCAATTGATGCTGCTATTTGTCAATTATATGAGGTGATGAGACAGACACTGTTTAAGATAAACGTCAACATTTTTTTAGAATTAGGGGATTAGCTAATTACGCCAACTTGACACATGTTTCAGCTGCTAATCATTATCTAAAATATATAAAGCAAAATGTCAACCTCAATAAAAAAATATAATTTAAATTTTGGGGGATATTGTATTTGTATATTTTATGTTTAATTACGTATTCACTATAACTTTTTTTGTGAACTGCAATTTGAGGAGACTTTTCAATTTGAGCCGCCCATTTCTAATTAGAAAATTTGTGGAATATGGCCTTATTAACAGATTTTAAGCTTTCAAAAGGAATAACATAAAAATAGAATAGAAAACAAAACAAAAAAATTCAACATTCTGCCACAATAAAAAGAGTTTACTTAAATTTGGGTCAACCCAAATGATAGATTTGTTAAAGAAATTTTCAACATGTTATTAATATCAAGTATAAGTGTTTATAGGTCGGGTTAGGTCAAATTTAAATATGATATTAATATCAAATATACTTACTCAAGTTCAGTTCGATTCGAAATGTGGATTTCAAATTCTGTCGAATTTTATCTATATTTGTAAATGGGTAATCAAAACCTATCTAGATCTATTCATATTTTTTTTTCTAAAATAATTTAAACAAATATTTATTTTTAATTTAATTTTTAGTAATTTTTTATTAAGATCTAAAACATAGATAACTTAACATATTTTTAAATGTTTATACTATTATATTATATATATTTATTTTTTATATGATATAAATTATATAATACATATAAATATAAAAATAATATATTAAATAAATAAATAAATAACGGGTCAGATTCAGATCTTAATTATTAGAGTCAAAAATTGATCTATTTTTTAAACAGATCTTATTTTTATCCAAACTCATATTTTAAATTTTAAATTTTTATTTAAATTCTTTCAAATATAAAATGAATTTTCGAATTTGAATGTCCCCTATAAACATATCTAATATCAAGCGGGTTTGAAACGTACAGTCAGTCACCTCACCTGAGCCTGAAGTCCAACTGTAGGTAGCTAGAAAATATTTTATATGTACAGTACAGGTTGATTTTTCTTACTATATATTCACTGAAAAAAAAATTACTGCGAGATCCATATTCAATCTTAGTACTTGGTAAAGTAATTAATTTAGTGTTGGCAAGAGGAAATAATCAAAATTACGTATCACATATAATTATTTTATTATAATTAACTAATCATAATTCAAATTGAGTGAATCCATCAATTTTTTTTTATAAAACTTACATTTATAAATGATAAATTATTATATAATTTTTTATTATAATTGAACAATTACAAAATTATAATAAAAAAATTAATAATGAAATATTCTCTCAAAACGAATGCCCATTGTTTCTATTTGTCATTCACTGTTTAATTGACATTCATGAATTTAAAAATTATCTCATCCACGATAAAATAAAAAAAATTATAAATTTCATCAACGAAATTAATAAAGTGACACATATCTTATATAATATACTAAAAATATATTAAAAATTAATATCACAAAAAAATATTTATCAAATTATTAACCCGCTTATAAAATTTAAAAATTTCATCAATGGTACATAAAAAACGACTTCTCATTATAGACACCGGATTTTATCCGGGTGTTATTTCTTTAATTTTAATTTTAGTTTAGGTTTTATATTTATTTTAATTTCGGAATTAATAAAAAAATGAAAAACGAAAAAAAGAAAAAGAAAAAGAAAAAGAAAGAGGAAAGAAGAAAGAAGAAAAAAGAAAAAAGAAAAAAAAAACAACTTTGGATCAAACCGGAACTCTTCTTGGGTTGGGATTAGACTCTGATTTTTCCTTTTATAAATATGAAAAAGTTTTATCCTAATTGATAAGATCATAACTCTGAACCCAATAAAATCAAAACTCTATTATGATTTCTCTTATAAAAAGACTTTGGACTCAACAGCAAAAGACAAACAATTTTGGAGAAGAATCAACAGCAATAATAGTTAAGCAATCGGGGAAACATAAGGGCAAAAATTGAGAGGAAAATTTGAGGGTTTTTGTTTCGAATTTCTTGGGTTTTTAGGTTTGGGTAGTTGTTTTGAGAATCCTACGGTGGAGTTTTAGGAAGGGTAGAGAGGAAGCTTCAAGATGAATTTTGGTGGCCATCTAACAGCGACGGGCGACGATTTAGGGGGTAGAAGGTCGCGGTTTAGGGATTAGATCTAAGCTTTTTAGGTGTGGTTCGGATGAAACCAAGTAGATTGAGGGATTAAGGGGATCGAACAAATTTTTTTGGTGATTTTTATGATTTTTTCTAGGCACCGACACCGACGATGGACAGCGACGAGCAACGACGGTGACGGTGGTGTGTGGCTGTCGGATTCGGGGTTTGAAGAATAGTCATAGGTGTTCTTGGGCTTTGAAGATTAGAGAGAGGAATCAAATTTTTGTTAGAAAGAAGGTAAAAATGACCTAAAAAAAAATTGGTTTTATACCAGCATCCGGGCCGGGTCAAACGACCTGCGCCTGGGGTCCGACCCGGATACTGGCCTCTTTCTTTTTTATTTTATTTGTTTTTATTTTATTTATTTCTTTTATAGTTTTATTTTATTATTATTTTATTTTGGACTAATTATATTTTTAGTTTTATTTTTTGCAGGTATATTTTTTTTTTAAGATTAATTATTTATTATTATTATGATTTTAGGTTTATTTGATATGGTTTTGATTTTGATTTTGGTTTAGGTTTAGGTTTAGGTTTTTTTTAGGATTTATCTTTTTAGAAAGCATGATTTTTATTTTTATTTTTAGAAAGCATGATTTTTAGGTTTAATTTGTTTTTTTTTTATTTTTAGAAAGCATGATTTTAGGTTTTCTTTCTTTTTTTTTTTAGATAAGCATGATTCTTAGGTTTATTTATTTTTTATTATTAGATAAGCATGATTCTTAGGTTTATTTTGTTTTTATTATTTTTAGATTTACATGGATTAGGTTTTTTTATTTTTTAGAATTGCATGATTTAGGTTTTTATTTTAGATGGCATGTTTAGGTTTTTATTGTTTTTATTTTAGATGGCATATTTAGGTTTTTATTATGTTATTACTTTTAGAGGCATGATTACGTTTATATTATTTTTATTTTTAGAGGCATGATTAGGTTTTTATTATGTTATTATTTTTAGAGGTATGATTAGGTTTTTATTATTTTTATTTTTGGACCGAATGATTTGGTGATTTTTTTATTCTTATTCTTATTCTAGATTAGTTTGCATGATTAGGGATAAATATGATATTTTATTATTGTTTTTTTTTTTTTTTTAATTAGTTTGCATGATTAGAAAATAAATATGAACTTAGGATTGATTAAGACCATTTAGATAAGACCGATTTAGAATACTATGTGACTGATATGGTACTATCTTTTTTATAGGCATTGTGGGAGTGCTCATCTTTCCCCACACGTAACCGAACTCCCGAACCTATTTTTGAAACGTAGATCGGAACCTATTCTTTTTAGGGTGTCTTAGTCAAGCTTAGGATTACTTTAAGAAGAATAGATTCAAAAAGGTGACTAATCACGCCTAGTTAGATGATTAGTGACGACTCCATATTTGTGTCTAGCTTGTTAAATTCACATTTGGCATGTTATGACAGTTTGGAGACTCTGTTGGGGACTTTAGAGAGTCGAGCCATAGGTTAGTCACATGTTATTTTTTATCTTAAAACTGGTCTTAAATATTTTTTTATTATTCTATTTTTTTCTAACGTTTTAATCCTTTTTCTTTTTAGTTTGTTTTGTTTTTTATTTTTTTCTAGGAATTTTGTGAGTCAAAGGTTTGGTATGTTCCTTCGCATACACCACACTTTCATCAACATAAGCCTTATACCCGAGCCCGTCCTTTTAGGAGGGAGTAAAGTAACTACGCTTTCATGGGGTAATAACCTCCATATGGGCTAGCGAAACACTCTCAGGGGGTAAAGTACCTACGTTTTCGTGGGGTAATAACCTCGTATAGGCTAGGAAAATACTCTTACCCAACTTGAACCTTTTCCAATGAGCCTATAATGGGTGAGGATTGGGGTGCCTTACTTATCCTCCATGGATGAATTTAAGGAGCAACTTGGGGACCTTTTAGATGTCAAATATCTTAAAGCCCAGCATATAGATAACACTTAAGAGGCCATACTAAGTTAGAGCCATGTCCACCTGTTTCATAGAGAATGACCCAAATTAGGACACATGAAGGAAAGCCTCTTACCTTTGTCTCACATTTTAAATTTATATTTTTTGTTTATTTCCTTTATTTATTTGTTATATAATTATATTGACTATTTTCTTTCTTTCCTTTTCTTATTGCATCTACATCATCATCATCATAGGAGTATTGTGCCACGTAGTAGTTGTTTGATAAATTAAATCTTCACATTATCCGTGGAAAGCTTGGCAGTTATAAAGTTTGAGTCTTCAATTAGCTTGAAAACTAGGTTCGAAGAAGTTCAACGAGAGACAGGGGATTGTTTACCGGTAGGCTATATTTCCACCCTCCCCGAAAGAATTAATTTGGATCTAATGCAGAATGACTTCAGCGACTTGATCAACATTTGGAAATCGTGGGACGAAGCTAGACAATAGGGGTTTTTGAAGAAATATGGTGACATAGCTCTACTTCTCCCGGTTGAGATAGATAAAAACTTGGTCAGGGCCATGACGCAATTTTAGGATTCTTCTTACCGATGCTTTGTTTTTAATGAAGTAGATATGGTGCCCACAATTGAGGAGTACTCAGTATTACTCTATCTTGACTATTCAAAGCCTGATGAGATCTTTTTGAAGAATAAGAAAGTCTACCACAAGAGGCTGGCTAAGTTGATAGGGATTAGCATACCAGATATTGAGCGCCATATAACTATGAAAGGTAAAAATAATTGCATTCCTTGGAGCTTTTTTCGTATTTTTATCAAGAAACACCCGGGTGATGAAGAATGCATTGACATCATGGCACTGGCTATATATGGGATGATGACTTTTCCCAAAGTTTTTGGACATGTTGAATTGATTGTGGTGGGCCTAATTGATCAAGTGAAGTACCATTTTAATACAGCTCCAACTATTATGGCAGAAACTATGAGATCCCTGAATTATTATCGACAAACCGGGAAAAGACATTTTACTGGGTGTTTACAACTGTTATATGTTTGGATGAAGTGCCACTTTAAATGCAAAGAGGGGAAGTTTCGCAAGCCATATCTCACTACCAATATTCCGGTCAAATAATTTTGCAAGAATAAATAGCCCGAACCAAAATCCAAGATTGATTAGGTCTCATTTTTATCCAAACTCACAAGTCAAGAAGTTATCTGGAAAGCTCCTTGGATGCGTCATGATTCAGTGTTATACGGATGTGGAGATCAACCATGGGTACCTCTTCCAGGTTTATGGAGGGCTATCAGTTATGCTCCTATTTTAGTTTGAAGACAAGCAGGGTATGAACAGTTCGTGCCCATGACTAAAAGGCTTAATCAATGTGAGTTCTCCTATACGGACAAAGAAGCTCAAAGGAAGAAACAAGAAGTTGCCAAGGTATGAAAGCAAACATTTAGAGTAGTTAGCGGAGGTTCACATATGCCACTTCGCCTGAATACTCGGTATGGCATGCCAAACAAGCTAAAGATATTGTGTTCTTTCAAGAAGATAGTTCTAACGGTTCAACCCGAATTCCACTACTAGATCCCATGTTGAAGATAAAACTAGCCAAGAGAAAGCTGCGAGAAGAGAATGATGAACTAGGGCAGGAAAATCAGAAACTTCAAGCTAAGGTAAGGAAACTGGAAGATGATCTAGCAAAATGGGATGGAAAGGTCAAGAAACTGCGAGTGGATTTTATAAAACTGGACAATAGCCTGACTGATCGTGATAGGACAAATAAAAAACTCAAACAGGACTACCACACATGGAAAACAGCTATCAAGGATTTGAATGAGACATCTTCATTCAAAAATTCTGAGCTTGAACGAATGGGAGAAGAAATTGACAAGTTGCAATCCGAATGCATGAAGTCGGAGTGCCAAGATTTGTTTGAGGAATTGTTGAAGTTAGAAGTATAATGTGAACAACTTCGGAATGCAGATCTAAGAAGACTAAATTTTTTGAAGAATATGTTCGACCAATTTAATGTGGCAGCTCGTAAGGTTGATGAAATGAATGACAAAATTGATGAGTTGAAGACAAGGGTGTATCCTTTCTATCCAAATGGCCAGTGTTTGTTCAGGCTTTTAGAAGAAGCACAACTCACTATCGACGAATCATGAAGTTTCTCTGGAGGCATTACTGCTTAGGGTTTTCATCATCACATTTTTAGGATTTTTTAGGATTTTTAGGATTTTATAATTTTTTGTTTTAAGATTTTCTTTTATATCTATGTTTGTTATGGGATTTTCATGGATATTAGTAACAGATTCGATCAAGATTTCCTTTATTAACGACTGTTATGTAGCCAATATTTCTTTTATGCATGCATCATTTATCATCATACAAATGTATTTTATTTGTTTTCATGATCAAATTTTTTGCTGAATAATACGACATCCTAATTTTGAAAATTTTGATAAATAAAGGTTCAAATATAGCTCGACAATCACTGGACAGTCCGCTCATCATTCTTATAATACTAGGTCAAAAGCTAGACTAATGGCCGAGGAACAAGCTTCAATGTTAGATAGGGTAGAACAAGCCCAAGATGAGATTAGAGAGCAGTTGAGTACTTTGCTGGAAATGATGAAAAGTTTGAAAGGGAAAGATAAGACAGATGCATTCGATTCTCAAGAAAAGAATCAAAATGTGGGTAAATCTTCGTATCCACCAGGTTTTCGATCTCAAGTTCAGATGTCCCAATAGGAACAGTCACAACAGGTGACATTCATGGGAGGATTCACTTATCCATACGTTCAACCTCAAGTCCCGGGATACACTCTTCCTGCTCCTGGGGCAAAGATGGATCCGATTCAAGTCCCAGACTTAGATGATCCTAATGAACATGAGAAGCTGAAAGTAACAGAAGAGATTGAGTCTCGAAAAATAAAGCTAATTGAAGAGAGACTTAGGGCTGTTGAGGGGCTAGACTTTTATTGTTCCATGGATGCTGAGGGGCTTTGTCTGGTCCCAGACGTGGTAATTCCGCCTAAGTTCAAGACACCCGATTTTGAGAAGTTTGATGGGTCCAAGTGCACCATATCCCACATCACTATGTACTGTCGTAAGATGGCTGCTCACACTAAGATGACAAGCTGCTTGTTCATGTCTTTCAGGATAGTCTTACAGGTTCTGTTACTAGGTGGTATGTTCAGCTTGATAAGAATCGGGTTCGCACTTAGAAGGAGTTGGCCAAGGCATTCATCAATCAGTACAAACACATTGTTGATATGGCTTCAGACCGTCTGTCTTTATAGAATATGGAAAAGAAGTCCACTGAAAGTTTTAAGGACTATGCTCAAAGGTGGAGAGATATCGCTACCCAGATCCAACCACCCTTGATTGAGAAAGAGACAACAGTGCTGTTTGTTAGTACTCTTAAGGCCCCGTACTATGATTGGATGATTGCCACAAAGAACTTCGCTGATTATAGTGATTTTCGGGGAAATTATAGAGAACGCCATCAAGAATGGTAAGATTGAAGGACGAGAGTCCACTGCTAAGAAGAGTTTTACTTCCAAGAAAAAGGAAGCTGATGTTCAAACTGCTGCATATGGAGGGCAACAAATGGGAGGTTACATCCTACATATCCCACAACCCATGTACCAGCCATACTATCCAAATACCAATGCCATCAACCCTAGCCCATATGCTTATCCACCTACACCACCACAAACATTCCAATCGAATTTTCGTCCTAGACCATTGGTTCTTCTAGTCAGACCACCAATACAAACCAAGCAGCCTACAAACAACCCAAGAAGACCTCGAATGGGTCAAGAAAGAACACTTATTAATCAATTCCCATGTCCTATACAGATCTACTTCCAGATCTCATCAAAAACCACTTGGTTGCATCGGTACACTTGGAACCATTAAAGCCTCCGTATTCCAGGTGGTATGATCCTAATGCCAGATACGAATACCATTCAGGAAATGTTGGGCACTCTACCGAGAATTGTACCGCATTGAAATATAAGGTGCAAAGTCTCGTCAAAGCTGGTTTGATAAACTTTGAAGAAAAAGGTGGGCCGAATGTTAGTGTTAATCCTTTACCGAACCATGCTGGGCCAGTAGTCAATGCTTTGGGGGATGGTAAGATTCCCATTGTTAAAAGGAATGTGGATAAAGTCACGACCTCAATGGATTATATTTTTGGTGTTTTAGTCGAAGCTGACATGATTTGCCCCGTACTGGCCAATTTGAATAATAGTCATGGCAGGTATGACCCAAGTGAGACTTGCAAATATCACCAAGGGGCATTTGGTCATTCTATTCAAAATTATGTTCAGGTCCGACGTGAATTGCAGAAATTCATGGATTTCTCCCAAATTGAATTCTATGAGGAATATGGGGTAGATGAGATTAATGTTGTGCTTGAAGAATCTCCGTTGACTATGGTGAAACCAATAATGTTCTTTTATGAGAAAAAAAATAATCCAGATTGAAAGCAAGAAGTCAGTTGGTGCTAAAAAGCTTGTTGTTACAATCAATGTCCCGAGCCCGTTTCCATACCGAAACGATAAGGCAGTACCATGGAGATATGGATGTGATGTCATAACTCGAGATCTGCATGGTGGTTCAGTCATGATTAATTCTGAAACCGCCAAGACAGCAAACTTAACTGGAGTAGGGGGTATGACTAGGAGTAGACGTTGTTATTCGCCTGAGATGCTTGAAAGGGACAGGAATGGGGAAACACAAGAAAGACAAGACGTGGAAGAGTCAGGGAACAAGACAAACCCACTAGTGGTTCAGGATGTTGAGTGTAAAAGGCAGGTAATTTGAGAAAGAAGCTTGTGAGTTTTTGAAGCTGATAAAACACAGTGAATACAATGTGGTTGAACAGATGAATAAAATGCCAGCTCGGATTTCACTATTGTCTCTGTTGTTTATTTCTAAGCCTTATAGGGAGATTTTGTTGAAAGTGTTGAATAAGGCATATGTGGCTCACAACATTTTCGTTGAGAATGTAGATCACATTGCAGGGAATCTGGTAGCTACCAATTTCATAACCTTCAATGATGACGAGATCCCTCCGAAAGGTAAGGGTAGTACCAAAGCCCTCTATATCACGGTCAAATGCAAGAGTTATGTTATGGCCAAAGTTCTTATTGATAATGGTTCTTCCATTAACGTCATGCCAATAACTACATTGTCCAAGCTACCAATTGATGTGTCTCACCTTCAACCCAGTCATATGATTGTAAGAGTTTTCGATGGAACCCGTCGAGCGATTTTGGGGGATATTGAGATACTTTTACAGATCAGCCCTTGCACTTTCAACATAAAGTTTCAGGTTATGGAGATCTTGCCGTCTTATAGTTGTTTGTTGGGAAGACCATGGATTCACATGGCAGGAGTAGTCCCATCATCATTGCATCAGAAAATCAAGTTCGTTGTGGAGGATTATCTTGTGTATGTTAAAGGGGAAGAGGATTTGTTGGTAAGAAAGTCCCCAACCAACGCCTTATGTGGAGGCAGCGGATGAAGAGCTGGAATGTTCATTCAGAACGTTTGAGTTCATCAATGCGACCTATACGGGTGAAGGGTCTAAGGTGCCTGCTGCACGTTTTTCTCGAATTGTCAACATGTTGTTCAAGCTGACTGTTGGAATGGGTTGGCGCATTGGATTCAGATTAGGGAAGCATCTTCAAGGGATTAGGGAGATGCCAGTGATACGAGAAAACAAAGAAAGGTTTGAGATAGGTTACAAGCCGACTAGGAAGGATAGAGCGATGATTGAAGCTGAAAAGAGAGAAAAGAGGATGGGTCGCATAATGGGATATGAGTGGGAGCCAAGGAAGATGGTTATTCCTTATCTTTATTCCACTGTTTGTTCAGGAGGATGTATTTATTCGGATGCATCCCCACTGAACTTAGAAGAAGCATTTTCTGAGCTTTCCATTTAAGTGGTAGAGAAAGGAGAAATGAAGTCTGATAATGAAGAAGAGTTGTTGGTGTACCCATGTCCACCAGAAATGGAGCTAGGTAATTGAAAAGTGACGAAACTACCGGTTATCCTTGAACCTCATAAAATGTAATGCAGTGAGTCAAGTCCCTAGTTGCTCATGCCCAAGGGCATTAGGAATGGTCTTTTATGTATGGGCTAATTTATTTCTTATTATTCTAATAAAATAAGAACAAGATGCATTTTCATTCCCTCTTTCATTCGTTGTTGCCACTTTTCTTTCTTTTTTCATTATTATCATTCTTTCTTCGTATACCAATACATATTCTTTCAATTCCATTCAATTTCAGGATTCCAAGTAATGAATACAAAGACAATCATAACAATAATTTGGGATTTGATTTTGAAAACTCAGTTCATGTTGGTGAATTTGATAACGAAGAAGATTCAGATGATTATACTTTGTCTCCAGATTTATTAAGATTAATGGAACAAGAAAAGAAACCAATTGAACCACATCAAGAGGTTACTGAAATAATCAATTTGGGAGATGAGGAGAATAGAAAAGAAGTGAAAATCGGCGCATCATTTCCACCTACTCAAAAGAAAAGATTAGAAAAGTTGCTTAGAGAATTTATGAATGTGTTCGCTTGGTCATACAAAGACATACCGGGTTTGGATACAGATATTGTGGAGCAGAAATTGCCTTTGAGGCCAGAATGCAAACCGATGCAACAAAAATTTAGACGAATTAAACCAGAAATGTTATTGAAGATTAAAGAGAAAGTGAAAAAGCAGTTTGATGCAGGTTTTCTGGAGGTAGCTAAATACCCGGAATGGGTAGCCAACATAGTCCTAGTTCCAAGGAAAGATGGGAAAGTGAGAATGTGTGTCGATTACCGAAATTTGAATAGGGCAAGTCCAAAAGACAATTTTCCTTTTCCTTACATTGACACTCTCGTGGATAACACTACTAGGCATTCTACATTCTCATTCATGGATGGTTTTTCAGGGTATAACCAAATTAAGATGGCTCCGGAAGATATGGAGAAAACCACATTTGTTACAATGTGGGGGACCTTTTGTTATAAAGTCATGCCTTTTGGGTTGAAAAATGCTGAAGCTACTTATCAAAGGGCGATGGTGACTGTTCCACGACATGATGCATAAGGAGATTGAGGTGTATGTGGATGACATGATTGCAAAATCCCGAGAGGGTGAAGATTATTTAATTAACCTCAGGAAGTTGTTTGAGAGATTGAGAAAGTTCCAGCTGAGACTGAATCCTACCAAGTGCACGTTCGATGTCAAGTCAGGCAAGTTATTGGCTTTTGTGGTTAGTGATAAAAGAATTGAAGTGGATTTTGATAAAATACGGGCAATTCAAAATTTGTCTCCCTCACATACGCAAAAAAAAAAAAAAAAAAAAAAAAAAGAGGTTTCTTGGGAAGGTTGAACTACATAGCACATTTTATTTCCCAACTCACCTTGAAATATGATCCTATCTTCAAGCTTCTTCGCAAGCATGATATCAGTGAATGGATTGAAGAAAGTCAGGAAGCTTTTGATAAAGTTAAAGAATACATGTCGAATCCTCCAATGTTGGTTCCTCCGATTCCAGGAAAACCGTTGACTCTGTATTTGACGATGTCTGAGAAATCCATGGGATGTGTTCTAGGGAAACGAGATGAAACATGGAAGAAAGAGCATGCCATCTATTATCTAAGTAAAAAGTTCACAGATTATGAGTCTAGATACTCATCATTAGAGAAGACGTGTTGTGCTCTAGCGTGGACAGCTCACTGGCTCAAGCAGTATATGTTGAATAATACAACTTGGCTTATAGCAAGGCTAGATCCTTTGAAATACATTTTTGAGAAGCCTTCGTTATCAGGAAGAATTGCAAGATGGCAAGTCACTTTGTCCGAATATGACATTGTTTATGTGACTCAGAAAGCAATAAAAGAAAGTGTGATAGCCGAATTCCTGACGGATTGGGCTTCTGAAGAATATGAGCCAATGCAGTTTGATTTCCTAGATGAGGATTTGATGGCCGTTTTAGAAGAAGATAATGAAGAGTGTGATGAAAAATCCTGGAGGATGTTCTTTGATGGAGCTTCTAATGCTTTTGGGCATGGAATTGGGGTAGTTTTGATATCCCCAGAAGATCAATATTATCCGATTACTGCACGATTGGATTTTAATTGCACCAACAATATGGCTGAGTATAAGGCAAGAGTCATAGGCTTGCAAGCAGTGATAGAAAGAAAGATTGATATGTTGGAGGTATATGGTGATTCAGCTCTGGTTATTTAGGAGATGAGGGATTCGAAGTTGATTTTATACCAAAAATATGTAACTGAGTTAATCAAACAATTTGAGAAGATTTAGTTTCAATACCTACCCCGAGAGAAAATCAGATGGCTAATGCTTTAGCCACTTTGGCTATGATGTTTAAACTGGATGCAAAAGTCGAGATTCAACCAATCAAACTGGATGTGAAAGGTATCCGGCACATTGTTTAGATGTTGAAGAAGAAGTTGATGGTCAGCCTCGGTATTATGACATCATTTAGTATGTGAAATATCAGCGATACCCAGAACACGCCTCGGATAATGATAAATGGCTCATCCTAAGATTAGCTATAGGTTTCTTCCTTGATGGATAAATATTGTATAAGAAGAGTCGATATCAAGTGCTTTTGAGATGTGTTGACGCTGTAGAAGCACAGAAAATACTAGAAGAAGTACATGATGGAATTTATGGGGCACATGCGAATGGTCACATGATGGCTAGGCAAATAATGAGGGCAGGTTATTATTGGTTGACAATGGAGAAAGACTGTATTAACTATGCTCAAAAATGTCATAAATACCAAATCTCTGCAGATAAGATTAATGCTCCTCCAAATGAGTTGCATGTTTTGGCACCTCCATGGCCATTTTTAATGTGGGGCATGGATGTGATTGGACTTATCACCCTAAAGGTGACGAATGGGAACCGGTTCATTTTTGTGATGATCGATTATTTCACGAAATGGGCAGAAGCAGCCTCATATGCAAGTGTAACTTGAGCAGTGGTTTGCAAGTTCATAAAGAAAGAGATAATTTGTCGATATGGATTACCAAAAAGGATCATCTATGATAATGCTCGTAATTTGAATAGTAAGATGTTGAATGAGGTTTGTGAACAATTCAAGATCAAGCATCACAACTCAGCGTCATATCGTCCCAAGATGAATGGTGCAGTGGAAGCAGCCAATAAGAAAATTAAGAAGATTGTGGAAAAGATGACCGATGTCTACAAAGATTGGCATGAGAAGTTGCCTTTTGCCCTACATGCTTATAGAACTTAGGTTCGCATATCCACAGGGGCGACCCCATTTTCATTGGTGTACGGAATGGAGGCTGTATTGCCAGTTCAGGTAGAGATTCCCTCGTTAAGGGTGCTGAAAGAAGTTGAATTGGAAGAAGTTGAATGGATCCGAAATCAATATGAGTAGTTGAATCTTATTGAAGAGAAGAGACTTACAATGCTTTGCCATGGCCAGTTGTACCAGAAACGAATGATACGAGCGCATGATAAGAAAGTCCGTCCCAGACATTTCAGGGAGGAAGAGTTGGTCTTGAAAAAGATTCTTCCTTATCAGTATGATCATCGAGGGAATTGGACGCCCAATTGGGAGGGTCTGTATATGGTGAAAAAAGCTTTCTCAGATGTTGTGAAGAAATATTTTGCTTGAAAAAAAAAAGAAATATTTTGCTTGAAGTGAAGAAATATTTTGCTTGAAAAAAAAAAGAAAAAAGGAAAAGAAAATTGAGGACTCAAATTGAAAACCCGAAAATGTCGGTTTGGATCATTGGGGGATGTCTAAGTTGAAAACCCGAAATGGTGGCTTAGATATAAGGAGAAACAACGTTATTTGAAAAGTCGTAAGAATGGGGGCAATGTTTAGTCTAATGAATTCAGAAGGATTGAAGACACCGATGAGATTGGTTTTTGAAAGAGAATTTTGAATAAATTGTTAAGATTGTTCGAGTATTCATTGTTTGGATACTGATTTGCTATCCCAACATCTTTGTGATAAAATTTTGATATGTTCTTTCATTTCTTCAAGATGACTTCTTTTCCTTATCCTTTGTCAATAAAGACATTTGTTTTCTAGATTATCTTGCCTTTTCATTTTATTCCCAACTTTATACCTTTGCATTGAATAGAGGGAATGCATGATGCATTGCTTTTGTTATGGAATTAGAAAAATGATTGATAAATTGGAATGATAATTTTAAGAGATCCCTGCATTTATTTTTATGAGAAATCTATGGATAACTGAACAGAAAAGTAGGGAGATAAGATGAGAAATTTTTAAAGTGAGAATTTTTGTGATAAGAATTTCTATGATGAGATATTAAGCCTAGTTAAGCTGGCATAAGATGAGACATAGAATAATCATTGTTTTGAAACCTTTGAGCAGGGAAATTATTCACATTCAGCAAATTTTTGAAAAAAAAGAAAAAGACTGTAAGATTCAAATTCATCAATTTGAAGCTAAGCACGGATGAGAGATGAGCTTGAGAACCTTTTATCTTGATTAGAGATTTAGGGAGTTGATATCATTTATTACAATGCATTCTTGACATCCATTGCATGGTATGTATCTGTATTTCGTTTATGGCATTCATGTATTGCATTGCATTCATGCATTGCATTCAAGAAAAATTATTGCAAATATTCAGTATGATTTGGACAGGAATTTCAATTTGCGAGGTTAGCAACTTCTTTTGGATTCAAGGTAAGATTCTTGAAATTTCTTTTGAAGAAAGCATTTAAATTTGGTGAATTTACAATATTCTTTTGGTATTTAAAGTTGATGCCTCGTTGGGAGGAGTTTTTCTTCTTTTGGTATTTAAAGTTGATGCCTCTTTGGGAGGATTTTTTCTTCGTTTGGATATTTAAAGTTGATGCCTCGTTGGGAGAAGTTCTTCTTCATTTGGTATTTAAAGTTGATGCCTCGTTGGGAGGAGTTTTTCTTCAATTGGTATTTAAAGTTGATGCCTCGTTGGGAGGAGTTTTTCTTCGTTTGGATATTTAAAGTCGCTAGGAGGAGTTTTTCTTTGTTTAGTATTTAAAGTTGATGCCTCGTTGGGAGGACTTTTTCTTCGTTGGGTTATTTAAAGTTGAAGCCTCAATAGAGGAATAGTTTTTCTTCTCGTTTGGATGTTTAAAGTTTATGCCTCGTTTAGAAGAGCATTTCTATGTTCGGATTTGTTTTAGTTTTGAAAACATGTAAGGTGTCTACGTCTTTGCACATCCCCTGTTTCTCAGGGAATTCACAAAAAGGGGCAACTGTAGACACCGAATTTTATCCGGGTGTTATTTCTTTAATTTTAATTTTAGTTTAGGTTTTATTTTAATTTTAATTTTGGAATTAATAAAAAAAAGAAAAAATAAATAAATATAAAAATAAATAGGAAAAAAAGGAAAAAAAACAACTTTGGATCAAACCGGAACTCTTCTTGGATTGGGATTAGACTCTGGTTTTTCCTTTGATAAATATGAAAAAGTTTTATCCTAATTGATAAGATCAGAACTCTAAACCCAATAAAATCAAAACTCTATTATGATTTCTCTTATAAAAAGACTTTGGACTCAATAACAAAAGACAGACAATTTTGAAGAAGAATCAACAGCAAATAACAGTTAAGCAATCGAAGAAACACAAGGGCAAAAATTGAGAGGAAAATTTTGAGGGTTTTTGTTTTGAATTTCTTGGGTTTTTAGGTTTGGGTAGTTGTTTTGAGAATCCTACAGTGGAGTTTTAGGAAGGGTAGAGAGGAAGCTTCGGGACAAATTACGGTGGCCATCTAATAGCGCGGGCGACGATTTAAGGGGTAGAAGGTCGCGGTTTAGGGTTTAGATCTAGACTTTTTGGGTGTGATTCGGACGAAACCAAGTGGATATCGGGATTGAGGGGATCGAAAGGATTTTTTTTGGTGATTTTTAGGATTTTTTCTGGGCATTGACACCAGCGACGAGCGACAACGATGACGGTGGTGTGTGGCTTCCAAATTTTGGGTTTGAAGAACAGCCATATGTGTTCTTGGGCTTTGAAGATCAGAGAGAGGAATCAAATTTTTAGTAGAAAGAAGGTAAAAATGACCTAAAAAAAATTGGTTTTAAACTAGCATCCATGCCGAGTCAGACAACCTGCGTGCGACCCGCGCCTGGGGTCCGACCCGGATGCAAGCCTCTTTCTTTTTTATTTTATTTGTTTTATTTATTTATTTCTTTTATAGTTTTATTTTATTTTATTTTGGACTAATTATATTTTTAGTTTTATTTTTTGCAGGTATATATTTTTTAAGATTAATTATTTATTATTATTATGATTTTAGGTTTATTTGATATGGTTTTGATTTTGTTTTAGGTTTAGGTTTTTTTTTTTTTAGGATTGATTTTTTTATTTTTAGAAAGCATGATTTTTAGGTTTATTTTATTCTTATTTTTAGAAAGCATGATTTTTAAGTTGATTTTTTTTATTATTTTATTTTAGAAAGCATGATTTTTAGGTTTTTATTTTTATTATTAGTTTTATATAAGCATATTCTTAGGTTTATTTTGTTTTTTTATTTTTTAAATAAGCATGATTCTTAGGTTTATTTTGTTTTTATTATTTTTAGATTTGCATGAATTAGGTTTTTTTATTTTTTAGAATTGCATGACTTAGGTTTTTATTTTAGATGGCATGTTTATGTTTTTATTATGTTATTATTTTTAGAGGCATGATTAGGTTTATATTATTTTTACTTTTAGAGCCAAAATTAGGTTTGATTATCTTTATTTTTAGAGGTATGATTAGGTTTTTATTATATTTTTATTTTTAGAGACATGATTAGGTTTTTATTATTTTTATTTTTGGATCACATGATTTGGTGATTTTTTTTATTATTATTATTCTAGATTAGTTGCATGATTAGGGATAAATATAATACTTTTGTTATTATTTTTTTGTTTTAATTAGTTTGCATGATTAGGAAATAAATATGAACTTAGGATTGATTAAGACCATTTAGATAAGACCGATTTAGAATACTATGTGACTGATATGGTACTATCTTTTTTATAGACATTGTGGACGTGCTCATCCTTCCCCACGCGTAACTAAACTCCCGAATCTAGTTCTGAAACGTAGATTTGAACCTATTCTTTTTAGGGTGTCTTAGTCAAGCTTAGGATTATTTTAAGAAGAATAGATTCATAAAGGTAACTAATCACACCTAGTTAGATGATTAGTGGCGACTCCATGTTTGTGTCTAGCTTGCTAAATTCGCATTTGACATGTTATGACACTCATGAATAAGTTATAATTAATGAAAACATTTTTTTTATTATAATAAAAAAATATTATGATATGATTCGAGTTTAAAATATCTATTTTAATTTCATTCCAATATTTAAGGGTGTGCAAAAAAGTCGAAATATCGACTAAACTGAAAAAATCGACACAATTCGGTTTTTTTTTATTCGGTTTTATCAGTTTATGGTAATCTTGGTTGGCTTGTTCAGTTAAAACGTGTTTAATCGGTCGATTTGCAATTTAATATTTATAAATCGAACCAATCGATTAAACCGATAATAAATAAATAAATAATATTATTAATGATTTAAACCCAAACCCAAGTATTACCTAACCCAATTAGGCAATTACAAATGATAAATCTAACCCAAGATACCCTAAACCCAATTCCAAACCCAACCTAAGCTCGTCGGCCCCGTCCCCTTTAAGCCTCTGCATTTCTAACTTTCTTCTTCACTCTTTAAGAGTTTCAGTCGATCCCTTACAGCCCTAGTTGGCTTACTCCCCTTTCAAACGTCAATCTTTACTCTTTTAAGAGATCAAAAACCCTAACCAATCGTGCGAATCACCACAAACACATTTTAAGCATTGCATGAAGGTGATCAAATGGTTAGAGTGTAAGGGACATATTGAGAAGAACTTTAGGCAGAAATTCCTCACCTGGTACAGCTTGAGAGCAACCCCACAGGAGGTGAGGATTGTGAAGGTCTTTGTTGATATCTTCATTTCAGATCCAACATCTCTTGCCGAGCAACTTGTGGGCACATTTTCATATTGTATCTTGAGGAAAAAATCATCTAAAGTGCCTGCTGGCTTTTGCATGAAGCTTTGGCATTGACATCAATGGGGGTCATGTTGAGATCAAGTGTCCTCAAAACTAGTAAATGAAAGAAAACCAAAATAACCGAATAGAATCGAACCGATTAAGTTCGATTCGGTTTGGATCCTTAATGTCAGTCGGTTCGGTTGGTTCTAAAGATTATGTCAGTTTAATTGGTTATTAGTATTTTTAAACTGAACTGACCGAACCAACCGAATGCTCACCCCTACCAGTATTGTTATCACCTGATTTATATTAAGTGACATTCCTAAAAAAGTTTTTATAAGATATGTATACTCTTCAAAATTACTATATTATTTTTTCCAAATACAGTAAAAATCATCACAATAACAATCAAGCATGGTATTTAAGAGTAAATATCAAGAATGGTCCTTAAACTTTCAAAAAAAAAAATTACATTGATCCCCGGACTCTTAGAAGTTATTTATTGATCCCAAAACTTCTAAACCCGACATGTTTTAATCCTTTCCTCAAGTTTTTGTCATTTGAGACATTCACTGCCATATGGCACCACGTGTCTGCACACGTGGTCAAGTGGGACGTATGACTTGGACAAGGTGTAATTTTTCAAAAAAAATATTTCAAAAAAACATTTAAAAAAAGTAAAACCCTTATTTTCCTTTGAAACCCAAAAATGGCTTCTCTGGCTGCACTTTAAAGATCCCCCACCTCTACTTCATCCTCTAGTCCTCTTCCCTTATCCACTGTCTCTCCACTTTTAAAACTGTAAGTTCCATATTGACCTCTTCATATTGGATCTTTACATGTACAAACACAGTCGACAACTACCCAACAATTCAGATAGAACAAATATCTGATTTATACTAATTAAGCTCACAGACAACCAACAATCATGTATAAATAGGTGAAGTAAAAGCTACATAACACTTAAGCTTTCTGATTATTTTCTTTTCTTTGAAAACATCTTGAGTTATTATTAATTTAAGTATTGAAACATGTTCCGAAATCAAACTCCGATGCGATCCAACATCTTTACCACTACTACCAGCTAACATTCTTCAAAACCTCGTCAGCTGCATCCAAAAGACATCAACAAAAACCCTTTCTTTTTTTTTCCACCACCGCATCTCCTCCTCCACCATCTTCCCTCTATGACTTTTTTGCCAAAGACCCAATCCTTTCCCTTTCCTCTCCCCATCCTTTTCTTCCACCTTTTTCCTCTACTGCTCTGTGCCCCGGATCCCTGCTTCTACCGTTAAACACCTCCTCGAAGCCATCCACCAACTCAATTCCCAATTTGGTTCCCACGTCCTTTCCAATTTTCTTGTGATTAGGTAGTTCTGAAAAAAAATCTACCTGTAAACTCTCTGATATCAACGTAGTTGACAAACAAGTACTTACCTCAAAATTCCCATTAAATCCCATTACGTAATCTGCAGCTTTAGTTTTTCATGGGTTATTTAGTATTGCAGGAACTCAGAGTTGTAAGAATTAGAAAAGCTAAAACAACTTTAAACGTACCTCCAACCATAGTTCAAGAAAACGATCTTTCTCTAATCATATAGAGAAAACTTCTCTTACTTGATATGTGTCTTTTAATCTATTTCTGTTTTCTGTAATTACCTTGAGATGATTTCAAAGGCAATTTATATACTAGACTAGGGATCCATACCTGATAACTGATTAGAGTTAAATCCTACCATCAAGGAATCCTTATGCTAATCAATTACTGAGATAGAGTAGTTATCTTTAAATCTTATCACTAAAGTAGTTTAACTTGAATAGGATTTACTGAGATAATACCACCTAAATAATTATCTTGGCTTATTAAAATATCATGTGGGTCACATTATTTTCCAACAAGAGTAACTTCAACTAATATTGAACCAAAAACACATTGCAGCTTTGATAAAACAGTTACAAAAGTTTATACCCAAAATGGGTTTTTGAGATAAGGTAGCTCAAAGCTTCATTTTTTTTTTCTTTGTCTTTTTCCATTCCAAGATGTTAACTTGAAATTGGGTATTGGTTTAATGTTCCACTACTTATTATGTTTCTGAGTTATTTCCAGGTGTGGTTTTGGCCTTTAAATGTATAGGTTTGGATAAAAGAAAAAAGTTGATCGAAGATTTTGCTTCAATAGCTTTGACAAAGCATTCTGCTGTTGTAATCAGTGACTACTTTTAATCAGTTACAACATGTTTGGTTCAGTGTAATAGAAAAAGGATTCAAGGACTATTCGATGGAATAAGTCATTCAAATGTTTGGTTTAATTTTCTTTAACGGAATAGTTATTTCGTGGAATGACCTATTTGGTGAAATCATCGAATAGCCATTCTTGGCTCTCCCAAAAATGACTATTCAAGCCATATTCCCCCTACTACTGAATAGCTCAAAAAAAATTTTGCCAAATTTGTCCATGCACAAAAAAAGTCACGACAAGAAGAAAAATCAAAGGAAAAATTGTTTCAACATCATTCCCAAAAGGGGAAGCAACACAAAATGCACAAAAAATAAGAAAAAAGGGGGAGAGAAGCTTTCTCTCTCTGGGTTAGGCTATTTATAGAGAGATTTGAGACTCTAAATTTTGAGAGGAGAAAGAGGACAGCAAGGGGAGAAACATATAAAAAAATGGAGGCATTTGGAGCGACGAAGAAAGACAAAAAGAGAGGTGGAAGCTGCGGGAGAACTTTGTAGATCTAGGCTTAACTGAGAGTTTTTAGGAAAAACAAAGTAGAAAATAGGAAAGAGAGAATTTAGATAAAGATTTTGGTGAAATTTGAAAAAAAAAAAAAAAAAAAAAAAAATCTAGGTTTAATGGCGACGGCGGTCGATGGAAGGTCTAGGCCTTCGAAAATTGAGTAGTTGGGTTTTTTAAGTTGAAAATGATGAATGTTTAAGAGAGAGAAATAGGGGTTTAGAGAAAGGGGGAGAAAGTTTAGAGAGAGAAAGGGAGAGTGAAAATGAGAAAAAAGGAGTATTTATATGTTATGAAAAAAATATTAAAATTTTCATGATTAAATTAATCTTTAAATATTATTTATGTATTTTTAAAAAATAATTTTAAATATTATTTATTAAAATATTAATACATATATTAAAATATTTCTAAATATTATAATTCTAATTTATTATTAAATATAATATATTTAAATATTTTTATATATTAATAATAGTTTATAATAAATTAAAAAAATAAGTTTAATTTTTGCCCATCAAATAAATATATGGTAAAATAATTATTTTATACATATTCCTAACATATTCCTTAACATCATATTAACTAATCAAACAATATAATATTATTCCTCCTCTATTCTTATACAATTCTCTCTTATTTCATTCCCACTAAATAATTATTCAATTCTATCTTATTTCATTCAACAAACCAAATGTAACGTTAATGTTTGTGGCTGGATGGGTAAGGATTTCGGTGGTAATAAAAGGTTGTTGATGTGGTGGATGGTATGGTATGGCTAGATGGTTAGTGGAGCTTTCTTTGGATTTTTTTGGATGTTTTTTATTTTTTGCTTTAATTTTCTCTGTTTATTTATTTTTTTTTATTGTGACCTTTTATTGAGAAGAAGTGAATGTGAGGTGAGTTGAGTTGAGTTGAGGTTGTTGATGGAAGGGATATGGAAAGTCTGATGGAAGAAGAAAATCTAAAATCTAAAATTTTTAATTTTTTTTTATTTTGTAATTTTCTTTTTATCCCAATGTATTTTTTTTATTACATTATTTTTACGAAATATCCACTTTTTGTATTTGTCACTTTATGTCATGTGTGCGTCATGTGATCATAGGTAGGGATGACAAAATGGATCCGACCGATAGATTTCGTATCGATCTGTTCGGAATGAAGAGTTTTTTTTTTTTTTTTTTGAAAAGCGGGAGCGGGATGGAGCGGTGTAATTTTGGTAAATGCTTGTCCCGCTCCGTCCCGCCCCGACTTTTGAAATTACCATCTTACCCTTTAAATATTTTATATTTTTTCTTATATTTTTAGCATATATATTAGATATATATACTAAAATCATATATATACTAATATTTTATATATATACTTTTAGTATATATATATGTATATTAAAAAAATTTATATATTAAAATTATATTAATGAATAAATTATAATATAATTTTTTATAATATTAAGTTAAAAATAATTAATAAAAATTAAGGTGTAACGGAGTGGAGCACGGTGAAATGGTTATGGATGTAACCGACATCCATGAAAGTGAAAGTTTTCAACATTCATGCAAGAGTGAGGCGAAGATGGATAAGGCAATCTCCACACCCACCCCCACCCCTGCCTCGTTCTATTGCCATCCCTAATCATAGACACTTAACAACTCAATTGATGAATAGAGGTTAAAATAGTAAAAAAGCTCATGAACTGTTTCATTTTTGTTAAATAAGCTTTTATACTTGTATTGTATTTAAATAAATCTTTATCCTTTGATTGGTATCCAAATAAGTTATTATTTCAAATAAAAATTTGGTTTATGTTAAAAGTTTATTGATGTAAATTAAAGGTTAAGAACTTATTTAAGCCAATTAAAGGTTAAGGGTTTTTCTGAATGTAATAAAAGTATAAAAACTTATCTAAATAAATAATAAAGTTAAAGGGCTTTTTTTTTTTTTTTTTATTTTAACCGTGAATAAACTAAATGATTAAAACATTTTTCTTAAATAATAAAGTTCAATGAGAGAATTCATTTGTAGAGAGACTTTCAAAATTCTAAAATAAAATTATTTTATTTGACAAAATAAAAATTAGAATTGTCAAAATTCTTGAAATTTGAAAGAGGATTTTTAGAGGGCTCAAATTCCCTTTTCAAATTCCAACTCTTGAGGTGGAATTTGTGAAATTTTTTTATTTTTTATTAAGATTATTATTTTCCCTTTTTTTATGCAATTTTTATTTTTTCAATTCTTACAACGAAAACTCATGTTAAATTTTATTGTTTTTTATTTGTCATATTATTAGTAATATCTATATATTTTTATAAATCTAATGACATCCATATTGCATATTTTTCTTAATAATTTTTTTATTTTATCTCTAATATTTTTTTTACCTCATCAAATTCCATTATTCAATTTTTTTTTTAAATATTTATCCAAACAATACAATTACAAATGCTAGTATTTTAAATTGATTCATTTTAAAATACTAACATTTCAAAATTCTTCAAAATTTTAAAAATTTTCATCCAAACACACTCTAGGAGTTTATAAATTTGGAAACTAACAAGTGATTTTGGTATTTTGATATCAATATAAAATTTCGATAAAAGTTTAGGACCATTCTTATTATTTACTCGATAATTAATATCAATGTTACAATGTATTATTATAAATTGCACTTTAAAAAGTATCTTTAAAAAACTCCGTAACAAAATCATTTCCCAATATTTATTTTTAAGCAATCACATCTAAAAATGCTAATTTCGTTGTACATTCCTATCGTACATTTCTATATTCGTACATTTTTGGTTAAATTCAGCCTTATTATATTATGCACGTGAAAAAAAAAGTATTGGCTGTAAATAACCGTACAGTAGAGAAAGGATAGAAATGCAAAAGCTTCAATATTCCAGATTTATCCAGACCGTCCAAAAACAAATGGTCCATGACAAGACGGTCCTGATGCGGTGACAACTACGATGCGAAATATTTAAATGAGAACCGTGCGAACTGTCACAATAATAAAAAAGTTGCAAGTTTTAAAAGAATTACATTAAAGGGTAATAAAAAATATTTATTATTGTTATGGTCAAATAAAATATATATTATTATAGATTATTATCTGGTACATTATTAGTGTAGTTTTTAAACTTCACAAGCAGGATTAATAGGGTGACACATACCCTTACAGAATACTAAAAATAAATAAAAACTAATTAAAAAAGAAGTAGGACATGTGGCAACCTCTTAATCCACTTGTGGAGTTAAAAAGTTTACGCTGACATTGTACCAAAAATGAACTGTATTATTATATTATGAATTATGATAAAAATATTAGAGTAAAAGACATCTATCCCTCAGGTTTAATAAAAAATACACTTATCCTCTTTAGTTTGAAAAAACACCCACTTACCTCTCTAAGGTTTGGCAGAAAATACATTAATCTTCCTAAATTATTATTTCTATATTAATTTTAAATGAAAAAACAAATATACATTTTGATAATTATTAATCATCTTTTTTTGTTTTTTTTTTTTTTGTTTTCCTTTTCATTTTTTTATTCAACTTTTTTTAACTAAAAAATAATGAGAATTTATATAGTTTTAAAATTTCTTTAATTACTATGAATTTATTAAAATATTTTTATTTGATTACTTTTTTACTGTTATTTAAAATTTTTAGTGATAATAAAATTAGTTAAAGAAAAAATGAAAAAGGGTAGAACGGAAAATAAAAATATATATAATTATCTTTCATGAGATTTTAATGAAAATAAACTTACCCCTATTATTTTGAAAAACACATTTTATCTCTTAAAAAATAACTATATTAGTATTCTGTTAATCAAATTAATATTTATTCAAATTTTACTTTAAATATTAAAAATACGATTTTTTTTTTATTCTTTCTATTTATTTTTCATTTTTTTTATTTTAATCAATTTCTCTATCTATAAATTTTTAAAAATAAAGACAATTGATTTATTTTTAAATAATAATAACATGATATATTAATATCAAAGTTAATATATATAATTGAAATAAAGATAAGTTTAAAATATTTTTGGGTACAAAAAAATTTAGGTGAGGAGAGGCTAATCAGTCCAAGATCAGGGCATGCTACAGGTCTCAGAGAGGGCTAACAGTGGTACTTACAGATTATCCACCAAGTGAAACTGCTGGTGAGACTCGAACTCTTAAGGAGTAAATATACTTTTCTGAAAATATTAAAAACAAATTGAAATGTTAAAAAATTATTAAAGTTATGATTAGACTTGTTTATGAGTCAAGTTAGTTGTCAATAGAATAAAAGTATTTATGGGCCGCATCAAGTCAGGTTTACTTCACCTATATTATTTTTTTCTAAGAAAATATAAAAATATATTTTTTTATTTAATCTTTAGCACTTTAATTTTTTATTAAGTTTTGAAATATAAAACTTAACGTATTTTTTAATCTTTATATTATTAACACTATTATGAAAATTTTAATATTATATTAAATATTTTTAATACAAATACAGTAAATATTTTTATAAATTATAAAGGTTAAATATAATATTATCTATAATAAAAAAATATTAATGATAAATTAAATAATTATATAATCCTTGTTATTAATTATTATAAATATATATTTTTTTATTTTCATCAAAAATACCTTTTCTTATATAAATATATTTTTTTACATAAACAACCTCAAATTTATTTTGTTTTTTTTGCCTTATTTTAAAATTCACCATTTCTTCTGCAAACGTCTTCGTTTCAATTCTATTTGAAGGACTTGAGTCAGACATTAAATTCACGTCATATTATGCAAGGACTAAAGTAGGGGTGAGTTCGGTTCGGTTCGGGTCGGTTATTTTGGGTTTTACAAACCGAATCGAGGAATTCAGTTTTTTCAAATGGGTAACCGAAACCGAACCGCAATAATCAAAAAATTGGTTATAACCGAACCGTTGTATCTCGGTTCGGTTCGGTTATCGGTTTTCCATATTTTTTTGGGCTTTTTGGGCTTTTGAGAATTGGGCTTTATTACATGCTATTTTAATAGATTATTTATGCCTAACATGCTATTTCCACAATCAAAGTATCTTAATTTTTAAAATTTTTAAAAATTATCTTTTTTTTATAGTATTTTTAATTTTTTTCACTAATTTAGAAATAAAATATTTATTTTTATATTATAAAAATAAAAAAATAATTAAAAAATCAATTAAAAAATAAAATTCGGTTCGGTTCGGTTCGGTTAATTGCGGTTTTTGGACTTACGAACCGAAAACCGAACCGAACCGAAAAAACCTAACTAATAACCGAACCGAATTTTAACCGAATTAAAAAAAACCGAACCGAAACCGAACCGAACACTACGGTTCGGATCGGTTTTCGGTTTTCTCGATTTTTTTGCTCAGCCCTAGACTAAAGTAGAAATGGTGCTCACTGTTCTCATTAGAAAAGTTCTTACCGTAGTCTTCACCTCCTGATGCAGTTATAATTAGATTCGATAATTTGTATATTCGTTATATTTATATATTTTTTTATATTATAATCTTGTTTAAAGTATTTTATATTTATATAAATTTTAACGTGTTAATAATTTTTGTTATATAGATTTTGACAAATTTATATATTCGTATCGTTTTCATATTTTTTTATTTTATATCGTATAATCGTATCATATTTAATATTATCAAGTCTAGTTAAAACCACGTGTTCAGATTTTTCACATGCAAAACATTACAAACTTGTCATTAATTGCATAATTTAAGGGTAATTTTGTCCATCAAACAACAAATACTTGACACAGTGATCATCCAACGAACACAAGCTACGCTACCGCTTCCCTTGCCAGCAAATATGAATAATTTTAATAAGAATGACAGCGGGTTGAATATTTATTTTTTTTATATAATATTCAAATTCGAATTTATAAAATTGTTTTAAAATTTTAGTCCGTTTATTATCCGTATTAAATTTGAATATTACTATCCGAATTAAATAATATTATCCGTCGAATATCCGAATCCACTAAATATCCGAATTTAATAAGTAAAAAAAATTTAAATAAAACATATTTTTAAATTCAAATAAACGGATAATGGATTCAGATATTCGAATTCGAATCCGTCATCCGTATAAGTAATGTAGATTCGGATAATGGATATCCGAAGTTTCATATTTGCATCCGCTGCGGACAGTAATTATAATATCCGAATCCGTATTTTATTCTAATATGCAATATCTAAATTCGTAAAAAATAAATCAGATAATTATAAATATCCGAATTCGCACTATCTATTGTGATCGTACTCTACTTTTAAAATATTCCTCGTCCGGGGATCAACTTTACTTTCCAAATTACCCCTATGGAGACCCCACCAATGCCATGTATATCCTCTTACATTTCCTCAATAAAAGTCAAACTTGACAGGCGGTGGACGGTACGCGAACCGGTCATTTTCCTACGAAGCAACGCCTTCGGCAAAATAGTTCAAAAGAAATAATAACAATAAACCAAGAAACTCAAAGTAAAAAGAAAGACGTGTAGAGGTATTTATAGATAGCATTAAATTGGATTTAAATTTAAAAAATTATATTTAGTATGAGTCTAATTAGATTCGATAAAAAGTTGGATCATTATCTTAAAATAATAAAATATTATTATAATATAATTAAATTTAAATAAAAAATATTTTTATGAAATAAATAGTTATTAAAATTAGATCTGTTTAAAAATAAAACTACTCATCCGATTCGATTTAATTTAAATCGGACTTAAATAAATATTTTAATAATTCGATAAATTCGATCCGACTCGAATTATTATTTATTAAATAAAAAATATATATTTTATTTATATTTAATTATAAAATATATAATTTTTAATATAATTTTTTATATTTAATTAAAATTCCAGCTTAATCTGAATTTAATTAAAAAAATTTTGAATCGCGATCACCTCCGATCTGACCATAGATAGGTCTAATTAGGATGAACCGATCCAGATGAATAACTGATTCGTGACAGGTTTAGTCTCTGACGCGTCGACGTAAAACCTATAAAAACTTTCACGTGTCCGTCAAGCCAAAGCTGCTTTGCTTTGATATTGCGTGCGCGACAATGATCGATTCCCTCCACAAAATCGAAAGGTTCTACGACTTACACGTGTCTACCAACCGCAACTCTTTTTAACCCGTTGCTAATTGCCGGTTCGTCCCCATTTCTGACCTTTTAAATACCAATTCAAGCCCACGAACTTGATCACTTTTTGCTAACCCAAAAAAAAAAATTTCATCTTCAGATCGCGAGCAAAAAAAAAAAAAATTCTAAATCGATTTTATTCAAGTTTGAAGAGTTGTAGCTTTGTTGCGGCGGTTTTGTGTTTGGTTATGGTAATTGTCTGAAAAAAAAAAAGGGAAAGAAAGAAAGATGGTAGCTGAAGCTAAGGTTGTTTGTCAACAGATCGTGCCGGTGTTGGACGTCCCATATTTTGGTAAAGGAAATAATATCGAGGAGATTGATGAAATAGTTGCGATTTCCTCGCCGGTTTCTTCGCCGAAGTTCGGACAAGTTCTTGTTGCTGAGTTTGTTTCCGCCGATTTATCCACCTCTCAACTGGTTAGTCTTCTTCTGTTCTTTTTTTCACAGTTTTTATGTTTGTAAAGAACCTGAGTTTTGAATTTGATAAGGTAAATATGTTGGCTTTTTATTTTGATTCCTCCTATTTAAATATTCATAGCTTACATCTCTGGGATCTGTCGGTTTCGGGGTTTTGTATAAAGATGTTAGATTTATATGCTTCGTGACTGGAATTTGGCATGATTGAGATTTGAGAAGGTTGCATCTAGCTAGGGAATAAAACATGAAATTTCTCTAGCTTTGGCCTTTAGGTGCTAGTAATAGATTGCTATTATTTTAATTTAAGAGAAAAATATACTTTTGACTATTAAAGCTTAAACCTTTGAAGAGAAAAAGCGTTATATCAATTTTGTTTCCTATTTCAGGATGTGAAATCTCTAGAAAAAGTCTCAGATCCAAGTATTGAATCTACCGTCCTGCAATTTGTTCCGAACATCCGTTCAGGTAGTTTTGCTGACATTGGACCGAGGAGATACATGGAAGATGAACATATTAGAATAGATGATCTATCTTCAGATTTGGGACCCCTTTTTAAGTTTCCTAAGCCTAGTGCTTTTTATGGGGTAATAATTACTGTTTTGGCTGTGTTGCTACTGCCTTAATTTGATGATTTTGTATGATTTATAACTAATAATTTAGGTTCCACTTTGTATTCAGGTGTTTGATGGTCATGGAGGTCCTGAAGCAGCAGCTTATATAAGGAAAAATGCTCTTAGATTCTTTTTTGAAGATGTCAATTTTCCCCAGACTTGTGAAGTTGATGATGACTTCCTGGAAGGGGTTGAGAACTCCCTTCGGAAATCATTTCTTCAAGCCGACCTCGCTCTTGCGGATGATTGTACTGTGAACAGTTCTTCTGGAACAACAGCACTTACTGCTCTGATATTTGGAAGGTATCTTCGTGCTTTATAGCTTTATAATTGCTATTTATCGACTTCAGTTATCTTGAGTGTAGTTTCAACTTTTAAATCTCTGGCTGATTGGTTTTTCATGGCTTTAGGCTTCTAATGGTGGCCAATGCCGGTGATTGCCGAGCAGTTCTCTGCCGAAAAGGGGAGGCAATAGATATGTCTGAAGACCACAGGCCTATTTATCCATCAGAACGGAGGAGAGTAGAAGAGCTGGGTGGGTTTATAGATGATGGGTATCTCAATGGAGTTCTATCAGTTTCCCGAGCCTTGGGGGATTGGGACATGAAGTTCCCCAAGGGTTCTTCTTCACCTCTCATTGCAGAGCCCGAGTTTCGGCAGGTTGTTCTGACAGAGGATGATGAGTTTCTCATCATTGGGTGTGATGGGATTTGGGATGTTATGTCAAGTCAGCAGGCAGTTAGCCTAGTTCGCAGGGGACTGCGGCGGCATGATGACCCTGAGCAGTGTGCTAGAGACCTTGTCATGGAGGCCTTACGTCGCAACACATTCGATAATCTCACCGTGATCGTTGTATGCTTTTCGGCAGCTGATCACCGGGAGCAACCATCTCCTAGGCAAAGAATATTGGGGTGTTGTAGCCTGTCTGCAGAGGCTTTGTGTAGCTTGAGGAGTTTGTTGGATGGCAATGCCAATTGGTGAATGTAAATAGAATTTTCAATTTATACTCTTGTTCAAATAGGGGATATTATACTGTTTCTGGCTGCTTCATTTGCAGCTACAAAAAGCAGCTAGCAGTTTTGCAGGGGATGTTTTTGGTATATTTTATGGGCAGATGTACATAGAGGGATGGTGTTGTAGAGATGGTCCGATATATTATTTGTGTTCTCAAGTCATTTATGGATTCTTTTACTCAAATTCAAGGAGGGCTGCCCTTTGTCAGTTCATTGTTCATTTGTGAGATGTATATATATATATATATATATATATATATATAGATCGAAGTTTTCAGTATTATCTTCTTGCTCATCTGACGACTAACGCTATATCTGATGCAATTGCATATTTATGTGCTGTTAATCAATGTTTGCGAATTGGGATTTGAACTCCAAATCTGTCGAAATTATGAATCAACTAAGTTAAATCTCAAATCTGTCGAAATTATGAATCAACTAGACTAAGTTTTAACTTCATGGAAGTCCTTTGCTATGTCTTAGGAATAGTTATTCTGGCTGCAATAATGCGATGCCATTTCTGAGCAAGAAAGCCAAGGAGTTATGATTAGTTTTGTTTTGTTTGGTTTTTCTTTTGGTTTTCTACTTTTACCAAAAGAAATAACTGTCTTTCGTCTCGACTCTTCAATTCTTGATCTTAAGTCCGTATTAGAATTGTATTAAAAAAGAAAAACATAATATACTAAACTAAGCAATTACCTGTTTTAAGAGAAGAAAACTGACTAAACTTTTGACAAAACCTTCTTTTTTTAGCAACTTTTGACAAACTTTTACTGGGAGATTTAGCCCACAAAACAAGATGGGCAGCAACACGAAAGCAAATCAACAAGACTCAGTATTATAATATCTACACGAGCAGAGTAATAATAGATAGGTAGTTTCATGACTTCTCTCAAACTTTAGAAGGCCTTTTGGAGCCCATTGTATTTGTCTGTTAGGTCCATCTCTACTTCATCGTGCTTAATTTTTACATGTAAAATATCTAAAGGATCCACAATTTCAAATAAGATAAACATTTGATTTATACTTGTCAAATACAAAAACACACAACATATCCAATAATCAAGTATAAATAAATGAAGGCCAGTATGAGGTAAGAGAACATAAATATTAAATCCTCTTATTATTCTTTTTTTTTCTTCTGAATATCTTTTGATCTCACTTTAATTTTAAGTATGGAAGCATGTCGTGAAAATCAAACTTTAGTGCCTTTTGACACTTTTTGTCTTTACAATTAACTTTCAACGTTTATCTGACAACTCTTGAAAATCTACTCAGCTCAACCAACCAACGGATATCAACAGTTTCCATGAATCAAACAAATGAACTCCAATATTCACCGGAGCCGAAGCCGAAGCCGAAGCCTTCTTCTATCTTACTTTTTAATTTAACACACACAAAATCATGATAATGTGTAAGTAATTATGCTAACTCAAGCTCATCTTTCAGTTTAGGGTGACATTAGGGATAGAGCCAGGATCAAAATTAGGGCCAATAAGCATTAGGCTAGAAAAGCAAAGTATACTATTATAAACTCTTTTATCGAGTTTGACATCATTCGTCAAGTGACACCAACTTAACTAAAATTTAATATACCCATTAATTAACTAATATCACACGTCATTATACAATAGAAACCTACAATTAGTTACCAAAGTATAATCCTAATCGAGCTCTGCTGCTTGGTAAATCCTAAAAATAGGCAAGATCACGAGGTTAGATAAATCAAGGTTAAAAAAATTAGATCGAAAGTCAAACCTATAAGGTCTCCAATTGAATCGACTAATTTAATTTAAAAATTTAAATATTTGAAAAAAAAATTAATATTAAATAAATATTAAATATAGTAAAATAATTAATAAAAATATTTATTTGACTTAATGGTATGATCTTAGTTGTGAAAAATTGAAACTCCAGAGGATAGAAACCAGATACAGAAGAAGGAAAACTTCAATTCTATCCATTTTCCCAACCAGTTCCACTCTACTCTGAAACAGACAAGGACATCATGGAAGAATTACTCTGAAATTTAATTTTTCCACTCGAAAACAACTTCATAAAAAAACACCAAAGATTGCAGAGACATGCACATTAAGTGTACCTTATCAGATATCAGGTGCTATTATCAAATTATTCCATAACCTCCAGCAAGGCAATTGACATTCAACAACAAGCATATGTTTTCCAAACTTCTAGGTTGAAATATTTCTTCAAACAATATGACTAAGTTTTACCTCTGAAACATCATATGCTTTGCATATCATACCATAAATGATAAATCCTAAAAACTGTATCCACCGTTATGCAATGAGAAGCATCTTCAATTGACCTATAACTTTAAACACAGAAAACAGATTCTATAATGAAAAGGGAAGGAGAGACAGAGATTTAACGAACCGACATGGAGACTCGGGTCTAATGCAATGCAGGATTTCAAATTTCTAAAGTGATTTAGATCAAATTTATGAAATGGAAATGAACACAACTGAAAATCTAGTTGTGATAGCCCTATGTTGTTCAGTAAACACTAGCCATTTTACTATGACATTGTTTTTACATTTTATCACACAAGACTCGAGTCACTCGACCCTCTCCATAATTCATTGCTCAGGAATCCAGTCTGCTCTATAATACAAAGGGACTAAAGTTCATAACATGTCTGGCATATAAAGAAAACACCAGCCTTGGTCCCAAAGAAAGAGCTTCAATCAACAATTTTTTTGTAACAGAAGGAATTCTAATCCAATCATAACACTAACCATGGTTAAACATTCAAATACCAAACAAAGGTAGGAAATATTATATAACCTTGGATGAAATCAAATGGTCTATGGCCTTTGGAGCATAACATATTCACCGGAACACAAAATAACATACGTAAAAGAAGGGTTAATATGTAAACTAGGCCCTGAACTAAATTACTTCTGTCACATTGATACCTAAAGAATAAAAATTCGCAATTAAGTACCTGAACTTGTATTTCATTAAAAATTAATCCCAATAGACTAATTCCGTCACAAAAAATTTGACGTGATAAACCAACACATGGCAACTTATAATTGATCAATTAAGCCACATCAGTATTTTACGAAAATTAGTCTGTTGGTATAAGTTGCTAACATAATACAAGTTTGGATACGTCATTACGATTTTTTTTTCTTTAGATACCAATGTAACAAAACTTGTATAGTTTGAGAGTCAAAATACATATTAACCCATAAAAGAATCAGATCAAGTCATCATTCATCAACCAAACAACAATAAGTAGAAAACCGCATAATCTGATTCAAACAGCTAAATTGATAATCATAACTCCAAAATCATATCCAAAGTATTATAACATGATAAAACATAACAAAAATTAAAGAGAAACGATTATTGAAAATTAAATTCCTACTATTCATACTGAAAATAAACAATAAATCCCATTTTTCGGATGAGCGAAACTGAAGGTCGAACCCGACCCTACTCAATCCCCACCAGCCTTCTGGTAAACATAAGTGAGACCACACTTACCACAATAGTGCCTATCAAAATGGTTAGCCATGAAAGTCCCGGCCCCACACTCCGCATTAGGGCACTCTTTCCTCAGCCTCTGAACCTTCCCGGACTCATCCACCTTGTAGAATTGGAGCACGGCGAGCTTGACCTTCTTCTTCTTGTGCTTGATCTTCTTAGGCTTGGTGTAGGTCTTCTTCTTCCTCTTCTTGGCGCCGCCCCTGAGACGGAGGACGAGGTGGAGAGTGGATTCCTTTTGGATGTTGTAGTCGGCTAAGGTGCGGCCGTCTTCGAGCTGCTTGCCGGCGAAGATGAGGCGTTGTTGGTCGGGGGGGATGCCTTCCTTGTCTTGGATCTTAGCTTTGACATTGTCGATGGTGTCTGAAGACTCGACCTCTAGGGTTATGGTCTTCCCAGTTAGGGTTTTGACGAAGATCTGCATTCTGGGCGTTGGCTGAAGATGCAGAGGAAATGGGGATAGAAGGTGTCGGCTAGGGTTTCAAAATGGGAGAAGAGTGTGGGCTTTATAATGTCAGAGTGGCAGCGAAAGCAAGAATGCATGGTACTTGCACATATAACTTTGATTTGGGCTTTAGGGTGTTCCATCCGAGATGTAGTAATTAGACATCTTCAGTCGAGTAATTCGTACAGATCCATATTAAGTTGAATTTGAATAAAGTTTTTTTTTGTAATTTGTTGATTTGATTCAGTTTAAATTATTATTTATTAAAAATATATATAAATATTGAGATGAGAGATTCACTTACACTAATATTCACGAGTCGGGTAGTTTGTACTGTTCAGAGTCCATATTAGGTCGGATCTGAACAAGATTTTTTGTAATTTGTTGGTCTGATTTGGTTCGAATTATTATTTATTAAATAATTTTTTTTATTTAATTATAAAATATATATAAATATTGAAATGAGAGATCCACTTACACTATGTTTTATATACTTCCGTCACTTTTTATACGATTTATATTTTAACAAATTGACCTTTGAATTTAACAATATAATTTTATTATTCATGCACGTAAAATTTCGGATTGATCTGATATCTCTATTATATCAATCGAGAATATTGTCTTTTTCAATATATATTTAACGGTTGAATATTTTTTTAAATCGAACAAATAGCATGATCTACGTGAATAGAACATGAAATACAACGGTCGAATTAAATAAATATAAATCTTATAAAAAGTTATGAAAGTGTGTAAAACTAAATTAGTTTTACACTAGTGTAAGTGGATCTCTCCTCAAATATTAATATAAAAATAATTTTTTAATATTTTAATAATTTATGAATAATAAAACGGGCTTACCGGTCGGCCTGAAACGAGTTTGGGCAAGGGAAAAAAATTTAACGGGCCACAGTCCGACTCTACCCATGGACGCCTCTAGTAGTACTAATGTATTGGCGTACATATTATTTTTGTTTTAATATCGACTATATTTTATGACACATGCAAATGCATATGAAATTTTTTCTCCAAAATAAAATAATAAAAGGTAAAATAGCACAACAAAACATAATAGTTTAGTGAAAAGTTAAAAAAAAAAAAAAAAAAACTACATCTTTCATTAATAAATTTACATGGATGGCTAACTGCATGACATTAAAAGACACATATATCCCTCTTGACATGGTGCAACAATAGGCCACAGGAAGCATTATCAAGTAAGCTGGATAGGGTACTGATCAACCCAAGCTGGCTCCTCTGCTTCACCAGCTCCAAAGTTAATTTCCTTGCCCCAGAAATATCTGACCATTGTCTAGGTTTTATACAGACTCAATGCAAAAAAAACCTTCCCCCAAGACCCTTCAAATTTTTCTACTTCTGGACCAAACATCTAGAGTTTGAGAAGATAGTTGAGAAATCATGGAAAGTTCCTACTACTAAAATCCAATGGCAGAGCTATACAAGAAATTGAAAAGGCTAAAGGTGGAGTTAAAGTCTTTGAACAAGCTCCACTACAATCAAATTTCTCAAAGAGTATAAGAGAAAAGGATAAAGTTAGAGGTGATACAGTTGGCTATGTTATCCCAATCTCTAACAGAATAACAGTTGCTGCTTGAAAGACAGTTGGCCAGGGAACTCACTGACCTCGTTGTTGTAGAAGAAAAGCTTCTACAAACAGAAATCGAGAGTCCAATGGGTAAAGTAGGGCGATATGAACACGGGGTTTTTTTATAAGCAAATATTGGTTAAACAGAAATACAACACTATCAGAACCCAGCAAGATGGGGAAGGTAAAGTGCTTGATAGCTATGAGCATATAGCCAAGGAAACAGTAGCTTTCTTCTAAAAGTTATTGGGTGAGCCTGACCTCAATATCATAGGTTGCTCTGATGAATTGTTAAAAGAGCTACTAGGAAAATCCTTAAATGTGAATTTGAAAGAGCTGCTGGCTGCACCTATTATGGCAGAGGAAGCCAAGAGTACACTGTTCTCCTTAAAAGGCTATAAATCCCCAAGGCCTAATGGATATACTGCATAGTTCTTTAAGTCTACTTGGAACATTGTGGGTGAGGAGGTGGTGGAGACATTTTTATATTTTTTCAGAACAGGGGACTTGCTGCCTACCTTCAACTCTGCAATCATCACACTTTTGCCTAAGGTGCCCAATCCAAAAAGGATGACTGATTTCAGGCTCATATCCTGTTGCACCATAATATATAAGTGCATCACCAAGATTCTAGTAAACAGGCTGAAAAAATGCTTGCCTAGCCTCATCTCAAACAATCAAAGTGCATTTATGGAAGGGAGGAGTCTTGTGGACAATGTATTAATGGCCCAAGAATTAGTTAATGGCTACCAGAAATCTACAATGTCCCCTTAGTGTGCAATTAAAGTTGACCTGAGGAAAGCCTTCGGCTCTCTTCAGTGGGATTTCATTCTTTAGATACTCGGAATCCTCGAGCTGCCCAACAATTTTATTGAATGGATCAGAATATGTCTCACCACTCCTAAGTAATTCGTGGCCATCAATGGTGGTCAGGCAAGCTACTTCTCTAGGGCAAAAAGGGTCAGGCAAGGGACCCAAGCTCCCCTTACCTTTTAGTCATCGCCAAGGAAGTCCTTTCCTACTTTCTAAATGCAGTTGCAATCCATGGAGTACTTGTATTCCACCCCAAATGCAAGAAAATCAGCTTAACACGACTACAGCAAATTGGTCTTTTAGCGGAGTTTATTTTAAGAATAAGGGCGTTTATAAACGCCGCTAAAACAGTGGAGGCATTCCAAAAAAAGCCGAAACAAACGTCGGTAAAAACAGTGATAGGATATTTAGCGGCATTTTACCTACAAACATCGCTAAATTATCTGCGTTTGTAGGTACGTTAATGGCGTTTAAAAATGCCCCAATTGAATGTCCGAAAATGGTATTACATGGGACTTGACTTTTAGCGGCGTTTGTGATCAACAAACGCCGCTAATGCTTGATTTTTAACGGCATTTAAAGCTTGACTTTTAGCACTTTTCTTGAAACGCCGCTAACTGTTGCCATAATTTTATGTGTTTAGCGGCGTTTTTTTTTTTGAAACGTCGCTAAATATGCAGAATTTTTTTAAAAAATACTATTTATTTTCTTTAAAAAGTTATATTTATCAATAATACAAGGATTTCTATTTACAAGATTGTCCAACAATACACAAACAACACAAATTATAAATATATATAAATATATATTTAGTATAAAATAATAACCGTACAACAAATGTATTACGTAACACATCAAATTCACTTACAACTTAAAAAATTACAAATTATAAATGTTAAAAGTTGGAGGACAGCTGTAAGAAGAACGTTTTCTCCGCAGCAAGTTGTCCTCATGAGCCCTACTTCAAAAAATTAGAATACATAATTAATATATAAGTTATTAAGTTATAAAAGTAAGATAACTAACAACGAAGATATTATATTACTTGAGATGGAGGATTTTGTGAAGTCGTTGAGCCTGCTGGAAACTTTTGCTGCACTAAATTCATCAACGACTGAAACTGTGTCTGCAGCTCCTGATATATTCGTTGCTCTTCTTCTTTCTCAGCTTGTCTCTCTACTTCTTTCCTTGCCATCTCTGCTTCTCTCTCTGCTTCCTTCTCCTCAAAACGTTTATGCATATTTTGCATTTCTTCTCTCAGCATCTGAACTTCATATGCACTGGAGTTTTGTGAAGAAGAAGCAGTAAACTGCTGAGAACCAAGTACATAGTAACTAGATGGTGTCGTACCCATTCCGAAACCTCGAACCAGTCCATGTCATTCTTTTCCAGCTATTTCAGTGAATATTTGATTCTCGACATCTTGCATATTCACTGATGAGCCATCTGATGATCTGGCTTGATACTCAGCAATTTTTTCCCGGGCTTTCTCCTATAAAACAATAAAATTAATATAAGATTTTGTAAAAATATATTTGTAAATGAAAATAAGTTTGAAGAAAATATACCACAATTTGCTGAGTCTCGACGTTCAAATAGGATCCATCCTTCTTAGTATGAGTTAAATGAAACAGTTCAACTCGTCCAATTTTTTCCTCCAGCTCAATTTCCTACAAAATAATAATAATTAATACTAAATTGTATTAAAACAATTGAGAACTAATATAATAATATATTATGAATGTAAACTTACTTTTTCATTAGCTTTTCTGGCAAAGCTTTTTGAACCACTGGTGTGACTGTATTTTTGTTGCTGTCTACTACTTACCCTTATCTTTTCTCGTTCCTGTACATTAGACAAACCACGTTATTAATGTATACATATTTCATACAATTGTATTATATCAAGTATTATAAAAACTATAAGGTGGCGGTAAGAGAGAGGGCCTGGTCAACCTTGGAAAATAGTGGGAAACAGCAGCTGCCTCTTCTTCTTTTGGAAATTCTTTGATGTTCCAACAATTTGTAATTCACCAAATTTATTTACCGAATATTTGTCCAGAAAGTTTCAGAATATAATTCCATCTTATCCAGCTGACTCGAAATTTAACAAAATTTCCCTTAAACGGTCAATTCTGGGACTTAATACCATGATAACCACACATGTATTAGCATTCTTATAAACAACAAAAGAATCATTAATTTTTATTCTTAACTCACTCTTGCAACACTACAATCTGAGTAAAAGAGCATCAACGGTAATTGTGTCATTAAGATTCCATTCTTATCATTAATAGTTAATAAATAAATAAATGAGAATGTTCATCTAAGTAGACCAGAAACATCCTTAACAAACAAAAATTCAAAACTATTATATTCAGTTTGTCACTGATGAGATAATTCAATATATGCTAAAAAACTATTCCACCACGTATCGAGCAATCGAAGCTTATTGATGGGGTGAAAAAAAACCTTTAATGTCCATCACAATGTGAGACAAAAATGGAACAAAGAATCTCCTAAAAAGACATCTGCAAATTGACAATCTTGTGCCAAATACATTCCCTTGCCATCACTAACCACCATGGAAATAGGTTGGGTTTCCATGGTTTTACCCAAGATTTAGAATTTCATACAATTTTGCACAAAAAGAGTTCTCAAGGCATTTATGAACAACAAAATCAGAAAATGAAAAAAAAAATAAAGAATAAGAGATATGATCAGAACTCAGAACAATGATGCACTCAATATTAAGAAGCTAATTAAGGTTAAAGAAAACTTAATGTGCACAAAAAGAGTTCTCAAGGCATTTATTCACCTAACAATTGCTATAGATCTCAATTAACTCAGAAGAGTGATGCACTCAATGTAATTTAGACCTCGAAGACTGAGTTTGTGAGAGAGAAAATGGGGGGAGGGGCAAACAAGAGAGAGAGAAAGATAGGAGCTAGGTTTTTTAATTTGGGGAAACAACGAAGGGGGAGGTCTGAACCGTGAAGATGTTGATATAAAAAGTTAGCGGCGTTTGTTGATACAAACGCTGCTGTTTTCCGAGGCAAAACGATGTGTTTTGCCTTGGTGCTTTAATGAATGACTATAGCGGCGTTTTTATGAGAAAAACGCCGCTAGTGCAAACCTTTTAGCGGCGTTTGTCGATACAAACGCTATTATTTTCCAAGGCAAAACACTGTGTTTTGCCTTGGTGCTTTAATGAATGACTATAGCGGCGTTTGTACATATAAACGCCGCTATTTAATTCCTTATAGCGACGTTTATTACTTGAAAACGCCGCTAAATAAATTAATAGCAGCGTTTCTTGTTATAAAAAAATGGTACTCGCCGGCATTTTTAAAAAAACTTCGCGATTGAAATGCCACTGTAACTCTAAATTGTTGTAGTGCACATCTGCGTTTTGCCAATGACTTGCTCATCTTCACTAAAGGCAAAGCCAACTCTGTGGAAACCGTCACAAACATTATGGAGATTTTCTACCGTTCCTCTAGACTCAAACTTAATAGTGCTAAGAGTGAAATTTATAGCACAGGAATAAAAGATAAAGAGCTGCAAGTTATTGCCGCCAATACAGGGTTTTAAATTGGATCTCTCCCAGTCAAGTACTTGGGTGTGCCATTAGTAGCTAAAAGGCTGAGTGATCGATGGTGTTTAACTCTAGAGGAAAAAATCACCCAAAGAGTCCAAGGACGGGATGCAAAGCACCTCTCATTTGCTGGTTGTCTCCAACTTATAAAGTCTATAATCTTTAGCATACAGAAGTTTTGGCGCAAAAACTTCATCTTACCAGCTAGAGTGGTGAAGAAGATTAATCAGATTTGCAATGCCTTCTTCTAGAAAGGGAAAGTAGGCAGTGCAAGAGGATCTAGAGTGAGTTGGCAGGAGATTTTCCATCCTAAATCTAAAGGAGGATTAGGGATCAAGGACCTTGTGTCTTGGAACAAATCTTGCATACTAAGGAACTTGTGGATGGTGCTAACCCAAGTTGGCTCACTTTGGGTAGCATGGATCAAAAAGTATGTCCTGAAGAACATCAGCATATGGCAGCTGTCAGTAGCACAAAAGTATAGTTGGAGCTGGAAGAAGCTTCTAAAGTTACAAAGCCTTGCACCCAGATTTACTCATCAGCAAAGGGATCGATTAATCTGGAAGCTACCTGGCCCAAACTACAAAACAACTCAAGTCTAGAATGAGCTGAGGCATCGAAAGGGGAAAGTCATTTGGCACGTAATTGTATGGTGTCATTTCCATATCCCACGGCATTCTATCATTGCTTGGTAGGCAACACTTACTAGACTGTCTACAAAAGATAGAACGCGCTCACGGGGGATGAGTCTTTCTATAGTATGCATACTTTGCAGTGTTGAAGAGGAAAGTCGAGACCATATGTTCTTCAATTGTGTATACTCTAAACAGTTGTGGCTCAGATTACTTCATGCATGTGACAAGAAAAGAACAATAGGTCCCTGGTAGGAGGAGCTCAACTGGGTAGTGAAAGAATGTAAAGGTAAAGCATTAAACCCGACAATCATGAAGATGTACTGGAACACGTGTATATTTTATATATGGCAAGAGAGGAACAGAAGGTTACACGAAGTGCAAAGCAGATTGGAACAGGAACTTTTCAATCTTATAGTTAGAACAGTAAGTGATAGATTAGTTGGTGTGACAAACTTTGGACATAATACTGTAAATAGTACATTCATAGAGACTTGGGGACTTGGCACAAATGTATAGAGGTAGATAGTTTTTTATCAGTTGTACAGAATTGATGTTGTAGCAAAACTTTTCTGCTTCTTTTTGAATAAATAAATAAATAAATTACTTATAAAAAAATTTAAGTTTGCCACTAGATCTTATTTCAATAATTCAATTCAAGAAGAATTGAGTTGCTCAGACTATGATAATTATATTTGATAGTAACTAATATTCACCAATCACAAAGTATAATAAGAACAAAAAGTAAGCAATTTCTTGTCAGAACTCCAACTAAGAACAATCATGTTTGATGTTTCTTGCAATTGTTAAATACTAATTAATAAATAGTTCATGCATGACGATTTCAGTATGAGAAAACATTAATTTCATTTTCATGTTCTTAAATTTTTTTATTTTTTTTTAAAGTTTATTTTCTTATTTGTTTAAGTGAGGTAGTATTATTTGCATGGGTTATCTCGTTGATATTACAAGGGAAATATAAATAAAGAAATTAAATAAGCATGTGCTTAGATCTGTTTATGAATCAGTCGGAACCGATTAAGATTGGAGTCAGGCTCCATATTAACGATGTCATATTTGTCTAGGTTTGATACGACCCAAAATATAGGTAGAAAATTTTGTCCAGATCGATCCGATCATGTAAAACACTATCTAAGTTCGCACATTTTCATCCAAATTTATACATAAAATGATCGATCTCTCTTAAATAGATCGATCCTTCTTAAAAATGGTCGATCATTCTTAAAAAATGACCAATCACTCTTAAAAATGATCGATCGCTCTTAAAAGTTTATATTACTAATAATAAAACAGGCGAGCCGAATCAAACATGGGCAAAAAATGTCATGTCCAAGGCTCGGCCTATTTCTTAAACGATTTTTTTTTTTTGCCCAAATCCGTATTTTGAATCCAATATTTCTATCTAAACTCTTTTAAATATTGGACGAACCTTCGAGGTTAAACAATTAATCCGACCCTTGGACGTATCTATATGTAATGTCTAAGTTTTTTTTTTTTTTCTTTTAGTTCAATGTTACATGCCCTGGAAATTGGAATGAGGTAAAATTCTACGCAACAAATTAAGCATTCGAATGTTACATTGCGAATTGGAATGGAGTAAAATCCTACGCAACAAATTTAAGCATTCGAATGTTACATTGCGAGCCGGTTTCTCTCAAAACACACTGGGCGAGAGTACAGAGTTCCTCCGATGTCCATAATCCATGCTGCTGCTCGGCTCAAAATAAATACAGTAAAAAGGAAAAGCAAAAGAAGGCTAAAATACTAGGGCTCACAACTCAAAGTGGTCGCTGGTGAAGACTGAGTAAGTTGATTCAATGAAAATAAATGGAGAATCGCTGCAAATTCTTGGCTTCACAAAAAGAACAGATTTTGTGCAAACTCCCCCTCTCAACAATTCCTTGTAAGTTCAATCTCTTTCTTTTCTTTTGTTGAATCTCAGATATTTTTGGGAAAACCTGGAAGGACATCTAAAGAGATAAAAAAAAATCTAATTAACCCGCTTGGGAATTAGTAAAGAAGAAATTCCATGCAATTACATGGTCTACCAGCTGGGCCATAGATGCTGATCATGGAAAACTGATATGGAGATGGAGATGCGGGGGATCGAACCCCGTGCCTCTCGCATGCAAAGCGAGCGCTCTACCATTTGAGCTACATCCCCTTGTGCTTTAAAGTTTGTTTTTTATCTATAGAAAAAAGTATTGATGATTAAAACTAGAAACGTTTCTAAATCTTAACTGAAGTACAATATCTGTAATTTCTTTTCTAATAAATGAAATTTTATATTAATTTTTTTCTAATAAATGTAATTTTAAAAAATATATAATTAATTTATAAAATATTTATTTATATTAATTTTATAAAAATATTTTTAATTTTCCGTTTCTTATTTGTGTTAAAATGATTGTAAAGAGGATTACAGAGACAACCAAAATTTGAAGTTTTTTTTTTCTTTCTTTAAAGTCTAAATTTATTTATTTTTGTTTTTGGTATTTAAAATCTAAATTTATTTGTAAAAGAAGATGAATAAGAGAAATTACTTTATACAGGAGAAGTCCCTCATTAAAAATTTTAAAAACACAAATATGCAAATCAAGCAAATCAAATCAAATCAAATCAATGACTAAACAGACCTGTTTCTTCTTTTTATCACTCAAACAAAGGCTTCATTAGAGGTGGCAAAATGAACCCGAACCCGCCCAAACCTGATTTGACTAAAAAGTCAAAAACCCGAACCCGAAAAAACCCGAATCCGAATGGGCCCGAACCCGAATGGACCCGAACCCGAGACCGGCCCGAACCCGAACCCGAATTTAATACTAAAAATAAAAAAAATCAAATTGCAATTAATTAATTATGTTTTTACAAAGCAATAACTTTAATTATTAATTTTATTCTAATTTTTTTAAATAAATTAATTAAAATTTAAAATTTAATATATATATATATATGATGATGAAATAATAATTTTATCAAAAAGTAAATTATATTTTGTACTTATAAGTTATAACTTTAACGTCTCATATCATGATGAATTTACAATCTAAATATTTTAAATTCTTGAAAATTTTAGAGATGTGAAAAAAAATTTGACACTAATTAAATTATTCTTTAAGGGTAAAAAAATTTGACAATAATTCAATTATTTTGGCCTTTTGGGTTATACTTATACGGTTAGGTTAGAGTGGGTTTAATTGGATTATGGCTTTCATGGGATTTTATTTTAGCGGGTGGGTTTAATGGGGTTTTGGGTTTTATGGCCTTTTGGTTTTGGGTATAATTATTATATATTAATAAATAATCATATTAATTATATATTTATTACGTATAATTTAAATATAAATTATATTTTTTTAGTACTACTTTATAATTTATACTTTATACTGATGAAAAAATATAAGTACTCAATATATATATATATATATATCTTGACTATAAGCATAAAAGTTTTGCATTTTATAAGTATATAAACGAATAGATGAAGACCAGAATTTATTTTTAAAAGTTTTTTATTTTATAGTGAATATAAATTATAATATATTTATATTTTGAAATTCGAGTTCATCAAATCAATTATTTTAAATATCAATATGATTAAAATATAATATATCATATTTTTTATAATAAATTATTTCAAAATTTGATTTTATATAACAAATTAATTTCTTATTCTTTTGGTGCTAACAAATATTAATTTTAAAAAATAAATATAATTAAAAATATCATATAATAGTAAAAGTATAAAAATAATAATAAATTAATAATTTGTTTTTAGATATAAATATTTAAATTACGTAAAAATGATTACATCTAATATAAAATAAAATGATGTAAAACATACATGAATCCAGACCGAACCCGAACCCAGACCGAACCCGAACCCGAATGGGCCCGAACCCGAATGAGCCCGAACCCGAATGGGCCCGAACCCGAATGAGCCCGAACCCGAATGGGCCCGAACCCGAATGAGCCCGAACCCGAATGAGCCCGAACCCGAATGGACCCGAACCCGAATGAGCCCGAACCCGGATGGACCCGAACCCGAATGAGCCCGAGCCCGAATGAGCCCGAGCCCGAATGAACCCGACCCGAACCCGCCCGAACCCGCCCAATTGCCACCTCTAGGCTTCATGTGGATTTTTAAAGTTAAATGCAGCATCGTTTTCGTGAGTATTTGAATAACACTCTTATGATGTCGTTTATAAACGAGATATTTAAATTAGTAAATTATTTAAGTTTGATTCAAAAAAATTCAAATTCAATTCGATTATCATCGAATCAAGTTCGAATTTAAAAAATGATATTCAATCGAGTTTCAAACAATTAATTTCTAATCAAATTTTTCACTATTCAAATTCAAATCAATTGATTACCAAATCCCTAATAAAAGTGAAATTAGCGTTTAGTGTACTAACTGTTTCAAAATCTGAATCTTAATGGTGGGAACTGGGAAGTTAATTTTGTTCCAAATATCTCCCAACTCCTAATAATATCCCTACACTCAATCATGATTTTCTTTATTATTTATTATTATCGTATTAAATTAAACTATTAATTAACTAATTAATATTATAAATAAATAAAAAAAAAGGTTCAATTGTTAACCTAATTAGATAGGCATTAAGTAAAACTTTTGTCATTAGACTTTGACTCCCACTTTTATAATTGACTGTTATTAAAGTTGTGTTGTGGATGACGGGAAAAGCAGACCAAATGCCAACGATTCCCATTATTCTTTTCTCAAAAGTTCAACCATTTGGGTCTATCCATATAAAGCCTTCCCATCTGTAAAGTGTAAACTTATCTTTCCACATTATCATTCCGCACAACAAAACTGCAACGGGGAACGTTTTAATTATTGGAAAATGTTAATCCGTGTAGGTGAGCAAAATTTTGATTAACTTAATAAATTGATCGAAATCGATTGAATTCGATTCATTTAGTTTGATTTTTTCGATTTTAAAATTCATTCAGTTATTTAATTCAATTTAATCGATTTATTCGATCGGTTGTGGTTTTTTATTTTTAAATCGACCGATCGAATAAATCGATAATTAATTAAAAAAATAAATAATATTATTTTTATTTAAATATATATCCAAACTCTAAATCCAACCCAACAACCCGTAACCAAACAAATAAAAAATTCATGACTCAAATATTTAGAGTGAAATCGAAAAAATCAACCGAACCGAATCGATTAATTTCAATTCGATTTTGGAATGTTTTCGATTCGGTCGATTTTATAAGTTAATTCGATTTAATCGATTTTCAAAATTTTAGAATCGTATCAACCGAATGCTTACCCCTAGTTAAGATTAGACCTGTTCAAAGACTAGAATATCCGTTCAGTCCACCCGATCCAATCTGTATTGGACCGAACTTGGACATAAATTTTTTTAATTTGACCCGACCCGGTCCGAACCACTGTTTATTAATAAAAAAAAATATTTTTTTTAATTATAAAATATATTAATATTAATATAAATTTTTTTAATATTTTAATATTTTTTAAAATAATAAACGAGCTTTCAGATCGAACTTTGGTAAGAGATTTCAAAAAAATTCAAACTGCAACCCGACCCATAAACAGATCTAGTTAAGATGATATACATAAAAATATATATATATATATAATTAATACATTATTTTTTTAAAATTTAATAAAAATAATATATTAAATACAAAAAAAAACTTTTTCAAAATAATAAATAAATAATCCTTAAAATAAACAGACCCTTGACTATTTCACATTCATTTCTTCCAATACTAACTAATGCTTAAGATTTTCAACGTGACCCAAGAAAGGTTTCTACATGCCATATGGCATATGGGGATAAAAGCACTTAGCAGCCCTTTTCTTTCTTTTTTTTCTTTCTTGGTGATTTCTTGTAATCCAAGCAATCAAAGATGCATGACCATTTGAAAGAAAAGGAAAAGATAACAATTTCATGAAAGGAAGAAAGAAAGGTTAAGATTAAATTTAGACAAAAAGATACAAGTAAGAAGACCATCAACATATATGCAAGTAAAAAAAAAAACCAACCTCACACATTATGAACAAATCGAATACAGAGTATAATGGATGCATGGAACTTTGAATAAACAAATCATCATCACCTTCTAAAATTGTCTCCTCGTTATATATTTTGGATGCTTGAATGTGTGAACACTTCCGCACACACAGGCACATAGAGATAGAAAGAGAGAGAGAGATATAGTTATGTGCTTGGTGGTTCACCAGCAGGTCCAGGCCGGGCATTTAACAGGGGCTGAAGAGCTTTGACAACGATGCTCATATTTGGTCTAAAATCGGCTTCGTATTGCACACACAGCGCAGCAACAGCAGCCATCTGCAATCAAAACAATAAAATGCTTTAGGCATGGATCAGTGACAGATGACATTGACATTCAGTGAGAGCCTATGTTACTTGAACTCGGATGTGAGTGTCGAATACGGGTATTTGTCCGACACAGGTATATTCAGTTTTTCTAAGTTTTTTCCATGTATGTGGAGGGTCATCCCCACACTCATGTTCGAATATACGTCAGATACGAGTACTTAAAAAAAAAAAAAAAAAAGTCGAAGCAACAAAATTGAGAGCACCAGTCTTGGAAAGTCAGGCCAGGATAGGTTTAAGGTTTAAAACAATGTTGTATTTTAGAGGAGCAGGAGAGGCCATCCAAAAGAATTTTCTTTTTTCCAATTCTCTTTTATTTCACCTCACTGGCAAATAAGTCATTACTACTCTCAACCTATGTTACTTGGATTAGGGTGTGAGTGTCAGACACGAGTATGTTCAATTTTTTTCAAGATTTTCATGTATTTGGAGGGTTTTTGGAAAATCATATCCCTATATCCATGTCCAGATATGCGTCGGAGCCGGGTACTTCAAGCAAGGCAAAATAGCTCTCAACCACTCCTACTGGGAGATGTCAATTGTCCAAAAAGAAACTCTCTTTGTATACACAAACACCTCTATGGTGCTATCACATTACATCTTTTTTCATCTAGCCTTGCATCTTATTGCTTATGTGGTATTCTTTTTCTTAAAGCTTAAAAATTATTTTCAAAAAAGGGGGCATCTAGAATCAAATTTAATAACCAATGTACACAATGTGTGCCACCTCTTACTTCTTTTCTAGTGAATGAGAATACCATATTAAAAATGTATTTGGATCAAAGCAGTCTCTTAAAATTAGCATTACTTGGAAACTTATGGGAAGGAGAAATGCTAACAGAGAAAATGTGCTAATAAAACCAGACATTACCAGGAGCAACCAAGCAAATTAATACCTTTGCAACAGCCTTGGGAGGATAATCTCCTCCTAGTCTTTGATCAACACACTGCCTAACCTTGTCTTCACTTAGTTTCGGTGTAGCCTAACACAATTCAAAACTGTCATTAATCAGCCATGTCTGAAAAGTTTAACAATGAAACAAAGGCTGGATATAAGAAAATAAGTAGCAGAAAAGTACCCATGTCACAAGACTTTGCTGTCCACGGGGTAAAGTATGATCAACAGGTTTTCTCCCAGTCAGAAGTTCAAGCAGCACAACACCAAAGCTGTATACATCACTCTTGGCATTTAATTGTCCAGTCATTGCATATCTGCCAACAAACAGTTAATTTTCAAGGCATTCAATCTGAAATCAAGCTATATAGAAGAAGAAATTTTTGATATTAAACTTAGGGTAAAAGACACTTACCCCCCTAGGGTTTAATGAAAATTTCACTTACCCCCCTAAAGTTTTGAAAATTCCACTTTACCCCTTATTCAAGTTATAAAAGAATCAAATGACAATTTTATCCTTTAAGGTTTTTGGAGATAATCCACGATTAGGAGGTTCGGTTAGGTTCGGTTTTAGACAAAAATTGTGATTAATGTGCAGTATTATGATTTTTTACACTTTGTGGTTACCGAACCGAATAGAATAAAAAATCGTACCGACCCGAACCGAATTCCATCAGTTCGGACCCGAACCCGATTTTATTTAAAATTTTAGCCCCCGACCCGATCTCTGTTTAGATATACTCGAAAACGCCCCGAACTCGATTTTATTTAAAATTTTAGCCTCCGACCCCGAACCCAACCCCAGAAAGACCTCCGATCCCATTCTGAATAGACTAAACTAACCGACCCTTTTAATTTTATTTTAAATATAATTATTTATATAATAATTTAAAATTATATAATATAATATATCATTTATATTATATAATAATATATAATATACAATAAATAAATTATTTTTTAAATAGTTAAAACTGATTAAACCGACCGACTTAAGTCGGTTTCGGTTTTTTCGGTTTTAGAATCTTTGTCGGTCGGTTCGATCGGTTTTAAAAGTTTAATCGGTTTAATCGATTTTCGAAATTTTGAAACCGAACCGACTGAATGCTCACCCCTAATAATATATAGAATTATAAAAAATTAAAAGAAAAATAAAAAAGTAGGGACGGGTCAATTCGGGTTTATGGTAAATCATAACCTGACTCGAACCCGTTATTTTTTTTAAATTACCTGCTTGACCCGACGGTTCGGATTATTTTGCCAACCCTAGACATTTTCTATGCCATAGAAATGCAGTTTTGGCATGATATTAATTTTTAAAGAGGAAAAAGGGTATTATCCAAACTATAGGGTGTATCTGGAATTATGATCAAACCTCAAGGGGGTTTTAATACTTTTCTTAAAGGGTCCGTTTAGATATACTCGAAATCGCCCCGAATCCGATTTTATTTAAAATTTTAGCCCCCGACCCCGAACCCAACCCCCAAAAAAAAACCCCAATCCCATCCCGAATAGACTGAACTAACCAAACCTTTTAATTTTATTTTAAATACAATTATTTATATAATAATTTAAAATTATTATAATATAATATATCATTTGTATTATATAATAATATATAATATACAATAAATAAATTATTTTTTAAACAGTTAAAATCGATCGAACCGATCGACTTAAGTTGGTTTCGATTTTTTCGGTTTTAGAATCTTTGTCGGTTGGTTTTATAAATTTAGTCAGTTTAATCGGTTTTCGAAATTTTGGAACCGAACCAACCAAACCGACTGAATGCTCACCCCTAATAATATATAAAATTAACATATATAAAAAAATTAAAAGTTAGAAAAATAAAAAAAAAAAATCGAGGGCGAGTCAATTCGGGTTTATGGTAAACCCGAACCCGACTCAAACCCATTATTTTTTGAAATTATCTGCCTAACCCGATGGTTCGGATTATTTTGCCAACCACAGACATGTTCTATACCATAGAAGGGCAATTTTGGCATGATATTAATTTTTAGGGGGGAAAGAGGGTATTATCCAAATCTCAGAGGGGGAAAAATGGTATTATCCAAACCTCAGGAGGGGTATCTGGAATTATACCCAAACCTCAGGGGGGGTTTTAATACTTTTCCCTTAAACTTATGCTTGTTCCCTTAAACATCTCAGTAATCAAATGAAAAACTACTCCATTTTAGGTTCCAAAGAGCAATTCGTGATTGATTCAGCAACTAAGTTTGTCCAAAGCCACATGTTACCAACAACCAAAATGATCTTTGACAAAATAAATATAACAGATAGTAGTATGAAAAGAATCCACAAATTACTTACTCAGGAGCATGATAACCAAAGGTTCCAAGTACACGAGTGGAATGAAGACGGGCTGCCATATCAGGAGCCTGATTAGATAAATCAAAGTCTGCAATCTTTGCCACATCATCATCAAATATTAGCACATTGCTGGACTTTATGTCACGATGAATGATGTGAGGAACAGCCTTCTCATGCAAGTACTCAAGCCCTTTCGCAGCTCCTACAGCAATTTTTACTCTTTGTGCCCATGTCAGAACAGGGCCTGGCTGAGCTCCCTTAACACCTTTTCTCCCTGCATTAAAGGAATAATAATCTTGCAATATTAACAGCACAACATGAAAAAATTACAAACCAGATATTTTGTTTCCAATAGAGGAAGAAAGTCAAGAAACTTTATAATTAAATTTTTCATAAAATCACAAAGAGATCCTTTCTTCAAGCATCATTACACTCTTATATAAGGTTTTCAACTTTGTATAAATGGAGCACTGAATAAAGCATCGTCACACATACCATGGAGAATATCATGCAGCGATCCATTAGATGCAAACTCATAGGCAAGTATACGAGAGCTCCCATCAACACAATAACCAAGCAACTGAACAAAGTGTTCATGCTTCAACCTTGATACCATAGAAACCTGAAAATCCATGCATCAATGGATGTAAATCTGAAACTCTAAAATTAATATTGAGATGCAGTAAATGCAATGAATTATAGCTGTTAACTGAACCTGGGCTAAAAACTCATCATCAGGTTGCTTGCTGGCATCTAACTTTTTGATTGCTGCAGCCTGCCCACTTCTAAGAACTCCGTAATAAACTCTACCATATGAACCTTCTCCAATCAAAGAATTGGTACCAAAGTTATCTGAGATTTCCTTCAATTCATCTGCTGGAATAGCAGGGACTTCAATAGGCTGAACCTTCACAGTTTGAGCACTCTTTGATGCATTTTCAGATGTATGGTAACCTCCATCATTTCCTGTAGTCAAATTCAACCCAGATTAGACCAATAGATTCGGTACAGCCAACACAAAGCATAGCCAGCCATAACATGCAAAAGAAAGATTCAAACATATATCAATTATAAGTAGTAAAATAAATTAAGTGGAAAAAAGAATAGCATATGTGTGTGTGTGCTTGTGTGTGTGTGTATATATCCTGCTAATAAAAATCTAACAGCATAAAAATAAACTAATAAACAAATTGCAATTAAACTCCAACTGACTATGGGCATAAGCACCAAAGAAGTTCATGCCTTCCTACTTATCATGCTTCATTCAACTAGTTCACTGTATTGATGATGCATAAATATCCAAGTGAAGTTAACAAAGATGCAATGTTATCTGGCATCAGCCCTGACGTGAATTTCAACCAAAGGATTACCTGCTGAGTTTTTAACCATGTATTGGCCTCCATTATCTGCGGCTTTGTGGATATCATCCTCTTCGCAACAGCCAAAGCAACTCATGGTTCAATCCCTTGACAATTATCTCTAATTTGTAAAAAACAAATCTAAAAATTCAAGGAAGCATAAGAGTAAGTACAAATGTTAAAAGATAGTAGACTTTTTTTTGTTAAATCAAAATTAAAAAACAGCTTAACCACCACCAAGTTTTACATGAATTGCAGGTATATAAGCTGCAAATCAATGCAACAAAAGTACAATAGATCTGGAAATTCATGTATGGGTATCGTGTCTCATGTTTTTTTTTTTTTTTCGTGTCAGTCGTGTAAACATAAACATAACACAAATTATTAAATGTGTCAAAATCCTAAACACGAATTTGATACGTGTATTAAACATTTCGTGTTAATCGTGATTAAACATGTCGTGTTGTGTTTATTATACTGCTTTCATGTCTATTAAACATGTCGTGTTTGTGTCGTGTTTCCGTATCGTGCCCAAAATTGCCAGGTCTAAGTACAAATAGGCAGAGCATAAGTCTTTGGTCAGATAGATGAAAATAATTGCCAGGATAAAAAGCAGAAGAAAAATGAATTTGGTTTTTCCACTATGTGTGGGTTTGTGGTCCAGATATAAATGAACTGAAAATGTTTGGATTGTCTCTTACCATATGTCCATGTGAGGCATATCTTTTAGTCTTCTAAACCACAACATTTTTTTTATCTAATTTTTGTCTTTAAATCTAAATAGCTGGCTCCAAAGCAGACTCCTATATCTTTTTGCAGACTCTCATTCAAGATATTGAATATGCCATGTGAAAGAACAAAAAAAAAAACTCTAGGAATGCAAATAAGATCAATTCTGTAGATTCATGGAATTAAAGCGTTTCATTCTTACACATAATATCCCCTATGAAATGAGAGGTAAGGTGAGTTAAACCTTTCATTGGATCATCCAAATGCAGCCTGGTATAGGCAAACATTCAATGAAATCACAGGGAATTCATGCTCACAACCTACTTGAAATTGCACATGCATGAAAACATATTGGACATAAAGTTTGGTAAGGTTATTTAGCTGCGGGCAACTGTTAGTAAAACAAAACAAAAAATGGCAAAAATCTACAATTTTACCAACTTTTTCACCTAAAAGTTTCCCAGCACACTAATTCAGTTCCAAGTAGCTTAAAATCCAGATATGATCACAAATTATATTCAATAAGCTCTTCCGAGTACAACGCTGCAAACTTCTCAGTTAAAACTTCTTGTCATTATAAGTTAAACCACTCAATCAAGCAGATCAACCACTCACCAAACCAATTATAACTTAAAAGGTCAAATTTTGGGGAAGAATGATTTCACGTGTAAAAGCACAATCAAACTCAACAACCCATTTTCTTTGATCATAATTTTTCCAAAAATGGCTTCACGAATCCGTAAAATTAACTAGTGATACTGATCCGCATGCATGTTAATTAAAATCTACAATTACAGTTAAAGACGAAGAGAAAATCAAAGAAAAAAAAACAAATTATAGTATAAAATATCACCTGAAATTTGCCGCCGATGAAGTGGAGCAAGCACTTATACTTGGATCAGTCCACTAAGAGACTGACCGTATTAGTTGAGCCGGAGATCTGAGACGGTGAAGCCGGCGAAAGATGCGCAGATTAAGAGAACCGAGGGATACGTAGCGTAGGATGAAAGGTAAAATCGGAGTCTTGACTTTTGCTGGCAGTTCCCTTAATTTATTATTTCTTAATTTCACTTTTTTTTTTTTTTTTTTTTCTATTCTACGCTGAGCTAGCCAGACTTGACAGTTGACTCCACCACCGTTAGGTTGAATTTTGAACCGGCTATTATAGGAAGAATTTAAGCCCACCGAGTTAGGTTACGTGGCTGTTTTTAATTGGATTCAATTATGAAAAAAAAAAGGCGAGTTGTTTTATTATTTATTATTATTAATTAATTAATTCAGGGGAAAAAACGAGTTGTTAGATAGAAAGAAAGGAAAAAAATGAAAAATCAAATCTTGTTTTTGAAACGATCTTTCAACACTGAGATTCAACTTGTCTTCTTATTTCTTTACTAATTTTCTTTGTAAAGTAAAAGTATGAACTCTGTAATTTAGTTTACATTGCCGAAGAAATTATTATTTTATCGCTTAAAAGTGTGTAAATTTTGAAAGGATTTCCTCTTCAATCTTTGATTTGATAATTGATAAATTCGGTTGACACTTTTTAAAAAATTTGTTCAAAATCTCAATCACTCATCCAATAAAATCATCTAAACTTCCTTTAATCGTTGAGTTAGAATTCAAAAAATCTTATCTAATTCAATTCAATTAGAATTATGGATTTAGCATATCATCCAATTAAATTAAATTAAATATGTTCATGGATAAACTATCCGATCAAGTTTGAAAGTCTATATAATATTTGAAACGGTTTGGACAGAAATATTATATTAAAAAAATGAGTTTGGACAAAAAATAAACTCGTTTTAAAAACGGACGGGACCTTGAACATAGTATTTTTGCCTAAGCCCGACCCGACCCATTTTACTATTAATTGCATAAATTTTTTAGAGGAGTCAATCTTTTTTAAAAATGATCGATATTTTTTAACAAGAATCAATCTTTTTTAAAAAAAAAATCGATATTTTTTTAAGAGATATTGATCATTCTGTATAAAAATATGAACGAGCTTGTGCGGGCCTGGATAGTGCTCTTATATAGTCGGACCGAATTTGGACATAAAATTCTACCCATATTTTGAGTCAAACCGAACTTAAACAATCACAAAATTTTTGTCATACCTTGCTTAGACTTGACCCATAAACAAATCAACATCTAACCAATAAATAAGTCTAATCTATAAAAAAAAATTACATTTCTTATGATAAGTCTAATATAAATTTAATAAAAATATCTTTTTTTCCTTTTAATTTTAGGTAATTTTTTAGTTTATGTATGAATATATCAATCTGACAATCTCTTTACAAGTTTTGTCTTTTACTATTTATGTATTTCATCCCTTATTCTCATGTGGATTTTGTTAGCATCTGACTTTGTCTCAATTATTTGTGCCATACCACCAATTATCCCCTTAGCTTTTCTTTCACGTGAATCAACCATCCATCAAAGTTATATACCTTATCTTTAATGCCATATTCAGGGTCCATTTGACTCTCGATTAAGGTATGTTGAGCGTTGATGTTGGTACAATTTTTAAAGTTAAAAATTATGTTTTATCGTAAATGTAATATTAAATAGATAAAAAAAATTAACTTTTATTGTTAAAATCATAGTTTGGCAATCCAAATCAAAAAATCGAAAAGGGATAATGTCATGAATAGTTCCTGAATTTTATTAAATTTATCAATGTGGTACCTGTACTTTAAAAATATTCAATGCGGTACTTGTACTATCAAACCGTGTATCAATGTGGTACTTTGACTTAACACCGTTAAATATAGATGATGATAATGCATTGACCAATCAGGTGATGACACATGACAGCACCTGATTTTTTTAGAAATTAATATCTAAATTTTTGTAAAAAAGGGGAAAAATATTTAAAAAATAAATAATATTTTAAAAATTAATATCTATTTTTCAAAAAAACTTAAAAAATTATATTAAAATAATAATAAAATTTAAAATTCTATTTTTTTAAATTAAATTTTTTAAATTCAAAATTTTAAAAAATAACAAAATTAAAATATTTAACTAAAATTATTTTTAAAATATATAATATTTTAAAATTAAATATTAAATCATTTATAATATCTAATTTTTTTAAAATTTTAAATGTTATTTTTGAAAATTACAAAAATTAAATTATGAAATTATTTTTATTCTTTTAAAAAAATTTATTAAAAAAATTAAATATGAAATTAATTTTTTAAAATTTTTGAAATTTTTAAATTTTTTTAAATTTTTTTAAATTTTTAAATTTTAAGAAAATTTTAATTTTTTAATTTTTTAAAATTTTTAAAATAATATTTTTATTAATATTTTTTAAGTTAATACACATGGCATCATTATATGATGCCATGTGTCATCATTATATTTTTAAAATAATAATATTTTTATTTTAAAAATTAAATTAATAATTTTTTACTTAGTACACGTGACATCGTTATATGATGCCACGTGTCTAGTTTTCATTGGATACAAAAGTCACGTCATCAATTTTTAATGGTGTTACTGACAGGTACTACAATAGCACACGGAGTGTAAACTTTAAGTATCAAAATAGACATTTTTAAAATATATGTACTACATTGATAAATTTGATAAACTTCAGAGGCCATTCATGACATTATCTCAATCGAAAATAAAGTTTTTGAGCTTTAAAAGTTGACTTACATATCTAAACTTTTATTATTTTAAACATAATAATAATGTCAAACATTTAAAAATTCTTAAACCATATTTTCTATCACAATTTTTAAAAGTATTTTTCTATCCAAATTTTTTCTAATTCAAATTTTTTTCAACGACAATACTAAACACCCACCGTATCAATGGGTCCAATTGAAATTCAATGATAAAACGATATTCCAGTGCGATAAGGTGTTTCTGATCGAAAATTCAAATCGACCGTCAATATTAGACCTGCTCACGGGCTGGACTTGGGTAGGATATTTTGTGTTTCGACCCGGAACAGTAATTTTATTATAATAATATTATTTTATTTAATTATAATTATAAAAAATATATATATATTTTTTTTATTCCAATGAACAGTATTTCGAGCCTAAACGGGCGGGCCGGACCGACCCAGGGCCGGGCCTGGGCAGAGAAAATAAAAAAAAATCGGGCCGCGACCCGGCCATGAGCAGCTCTAGTCAATATTGTGATAGCCATTCTTTTATGCAAGAAAGATTTTAAAAATTCAAATTCTATTCTACCCATTTCTTATATCCATTTCTGTTTGTTGAGTTAATTAAAAAATTGCCCACGCTGAATACAAGCCTGTAATTTGCAAATTATTGAGAATTTGACAAATGAAAATTAGGTATCCGAATTCTTAACGGCAGCTGAAGAACTCAAAGCTGCAACAAAATAATAATATATATTTGCTGAAATTTGAATTACCAACTCATTGTTGCTAGCGACGACAATATTCAGATTGTAACAAACTGATTGCAATTATGCATGATCAAGACACACATGTTCACATAAATGTTTATTGTTTCTTACTTTGTTTTTCAGCAGATATTATATTTATTCTCCTTGCAAAACTGATATATTGGAGCGTACAGCACTGACGCTTTGTTCTCAAAAACTCTCTCTTTTTTTATATGGGATTGATTCATTTGACAATTCGTATATTCCTATCGTATTTTTATATTTTTTATGTCATTATCGTGTTTAAGCCGTTTTATATTTATATAATTTTGACGTGTTAATAATTTGTATTATATATATTTTAACATGTTAATGTATTCGTATCGTATCCGTATTTTTTTAATGTCATGTCGTATTTTGGTTATTTTTCCAATATTATATTTGTGTCGTGTCTTATTGTCAGGTCTAAAATTTGAAGCAGTGGCTTATTCTTCCTTGGTGCGTTTGATGTCACATTCTCTCCTACCTAATCTCGTGATGCGTCACAAACTTTTTTACCATGTCTACCCCAATTGGGGATTTTCAACTTGAAATTGTGGCTGACCCACTTTGCCTATTCCTGTTGGGCATTCGGTGTGGAGTCTGATAGTCAATGATCGATTTTGATACCATTTGTTACATAGCATTATCTTTATTTCACAAAATCAATTTATTAAAATATGTGGCACTCACGCTTATAATTTCAAAGATTTTTTTTTATGTGGGATTAAAATATCATATCTATTTGGATAAATTTGAGAAACATGCATTTTAAAAGAGAATTATTATTTAATGATCTAATGTATAAAAATAATTTGTAGAAATGAAATTTAAAATTTTAAAATTCTTAACAAAGAAATGAGAAAGATCTAATTACTTTTAATGAAAAAAAATAAAATTTTCTTTGTCTTTGACTACTTTATTGTTTTTATTTTAAGGATTTTTTTAATCTGTATATTAAAAAAATTATTTGTGAATAAATTTGGAGAAGATTTATTTATCAAAATTTTTTTAAAAAATGAGATAAATAATAAGAGAAAGAAAAAAGGTTGTTATTAAGGGTATTTAAGTATTTACAATTTTTTTAAATAATTTTTTAATTCTTTATTTTTATTTTTCATATTACTTTTGTCCATTAAATCATTAAACAAATATTTTCAAATGGATTGAATGTTTTTCATATTTTCCCTATCTACTTTTCTTTGAAACGTTTGGCGTGACACATGATTATGGCTGGATTTGGGGGTGCCGTTGATCCTGTGGATGGACATCTGGTTGTAGACATAACAACATAGACAGGGTGGAGAGGAACTGACGAAAGATTTGCACCCCTCCGTGGATTCGTGGGCTCGTGTAGATTTGATAATTCGTTTATTTATATCGTATTTGTATATTTTTTTTATTATAATCGTATTTAAGATATTTTATATTTGTATAAATTTTAATATGTTCATAATTTGTGGTTTATAAGTTTTGATATGTTCATGTATTCGTATTATATTTTAGTTATTTTTTTCGTATCATATTCATGTTACGTAATCGTGTCATGTTCAATATTATCAAATCTAGACTATGTTCCCACCGACAACCCATATCCCAACCATACAAAAGACCAACCTTTTTACCTATACCCTAAGCCTTCTCCTCACAGTTCATTATATTCTTTCTTTTTTTCTTTTTTCTTTTTTTCTTTTGAAGTGTCAAACAATAATAATTCAGGTAATACATACTTTATTTAAATGAGTTTGTTTAATTATGTTTTGTAATTATAATAAAAATTGCAACACTCAGAAACTATCAATTAAGATTTGCTTATAGGTATCATTATTAACTTTACATAATATAATTGTTTTGCTAATTAAGTTATGGTCGTTTGTTGATTTTATTTTCAGTTTCAGTTAAATTTTTATGAACTTCATTTAATAATTCCATTTATTTTTGTAAAGATTGTAAAACTTGCATGTCATTCTTTAAATTCATCAACAAAAATACATTATATATGTTAAAATCATTAACTCTTTTATTTAAAAAGAGGTTAAAAAATAAAAACTAAGGTTGCAAAATAATACCGGATTTATTTACTAAAAAAAAAATATGCCGGAAATCACGAGCTCAGAATTTACCAAACGCAACAAAATTATGCTTGTAGCCTTGTAGTAGTCATAGATAAGTAGGGGTGAGCATAACCGATTAAATCGATCGAAATTGATTTTAATTAGATCATTCATTTTAATTTAACCAATTTTGATAAAATTTGATTAGAAAAATTGGTTTAAATAAGTTTATTCGATCGATTTGCGATTTTGTATTTTTCAAATCGAATCGACCCAACAAATCGAACCTAATTAAAAAATAATAATATATATTTTTATTTATATTAACCATATCTATTCCAATTATTCTATTCAATCCATAATCATATAACCCAATTTTATAAGCTCAAAACAAAACTCAAACCGACATAATCGATCAAACAAAATAGATTAATTTTGGTTTAATTATTTTAATTTTTTGTAAAATTTGATAAATTTTCAATTTCGATCAATTTATTCTATTTTTAAAATTTTAAAATCGAACCGATGTAATACTCACTCTATAAATAAAAGATCATAAACTTATTTTTGTGTTGGCTTAGACTCAGCCTCACTTTATTACATGATCAGACAGACCACCTGCGGACTCGTTGAGTTTGACTGCAAATTTCTTTATCCTTTTCGGTGAAGATCAAAGTAAATGCAAATTGGCTTCTTGATTGGTCCAACAGTTTTTTTATTTTTACTTTAATTCTGTTGGCTCCCGGACATTATTAAATGCACATGCACTGAATCATTCCTCTATTTGTAACCGATTTTTAAAATTAATTAATATATTATTTATAATAGTATTATTATATTAAATGTAATAATTGATAAAATATTATTATATATAATAATCTTAAAGAATGTCTAAAAATATGTTAATAAAATTCATATTTATTTTTCCAAGATAATACTATTTAATAGAATTGGTCTTACATGTTTAATTAAATATTTATATATGTATAATCATATAATAAATAAGTCATATGTTACTCATAAATAATGAAAATATCTATTTTTAATGGTTAAATGGTAAGATTGTATCAAAAATTAAGATAAAATGATAATGTTGCAAAAAAATAAAATAAAAGAAAGTTTAAATATGAATCTCTTAATTTAGTATAATGATAAATTTAATTATTATCTCTTAATAAATTTATAACTAAGTTTTTATTTATTGTCATAATTTTATATTTGGGTATCTCAAATTATATGAAAATGGACTAAAGTTTTAGCTTAAATATCGATGTAAATTGATTATTTAAACTTAATAAATTATTATCTCTGGTTTAGTATTCAAGTTATATATATGATTTTTCTTTTTGTTAACAATTTAAAAAGTTCTTATATTCAGTATTATGAAAAGAAAATATATATATTTATATATATATATATATATATTAAATTTGTCAATGTGATGGCCAATACAAGCAATCTACCAATGATCATGGTGTAGTGATAGATAGGAGGTCAAAACTTCAATAACCAACAAGTTACTATTTGTTCGACTTAACACAGTAAGATCGAATTAGATTAAGTTTGTGATAGATTTTTTTTTATGATTTTAATTGATTTAGTTTAAATTACTATTTAATCAATAAAATATTATTTAAATTTAAATTTAATTATAAAAATATATAAAAATAATATTTTAACATATTTCAAACAGTAAAATAAAATTTTAAACTCAATCAGCTTGGGCAAACAAATTATTTTATTATTCGAGCTTGGACTAGTCCAATTCAATTCCTGAGCATTTGTATTACAAACTACAACTAGTTTGTATCTTGTGCGATGCACGGATTAGTTTTATTTATTTAAAATATGTGTAAATGTATAAATTAATGTTATTTAAACACTTACATAAACGATGGTATATATAAATACATAGAATCAAGATATTCAATTATGATAAGGTTGTGATATATGATATAAAAAATAGTATTATTAAAGATGAAAAAAATATAAAAATATATGATAAATAGTACTATCGAGCATACAAACAAAATGTTAAAATAGAAATTTATAGTTTACAAAATTTCAAATTAAATTTGATCAATTTGCACTATCTCTATTTTTTGCGATCATTTTTATATACCGATAATTTATATACTTAAAAGATAAGTTATATTGATTCAGAAGCATAACAATGAATTTAAACGGTTAAAAAATGTTGTGTTAGCTTATTGTCAAATTTTTATGTTTTTGAATTTTTTGAACTTGAAATTTAATGCAAAATTGTTTTCCTGTAAAATATGAATTGAAATAGTTTAAATTTTGAGTAAGTAATAGTATTAAACTTTAAGCAATTATTTAAAAACAAAAAATCACTCAAAAGTCTTTAACAAAATGTATTAAGTTACTTACTTTTTATATTTTTCAAGTAAATATTGACTTTCTTGAATATCTGTAATTGTTAATTTTGAATTTTCATGAAAAAAAATTGAAATCACTAAATTCTATTTCGAAGATATACAAACAACATATTAACTCTTCCAAAAAAATATTTCCACTTTGACATTTCCATCGTCTTGTTGGTAAATTATGTAAAATTTTAATTAATAATTTTAATATTCATATGAACTTAAAACTTGTTGAGATATAACTTCATTTTTTATTTGAAACAATTGCTCAACTGTATAATTTAGAATTTGATTAGCTCACCATCGAGAAGAACAAATGAAGTTGATAATTTTGAAAATATTTTATTGAACAATTGTTTTATATAAGTAATATGAATAAAGAAATAATTTTTTTGAATAAATTTCCTTGATATATAAATTTTTGAATATAATATGAAAAAATTAGTAAATATACGTTAAAAAAATAATTGAAAAAAATATTAATTTTTATAAAAAAATAAAAAAAAATCATAGAAATAGAAATAGCAGTATATTCAAAAAAAAAAGTTGCAAATTCAAAATTAATGATAATAATTATTATGTAACACATACCATTTATATGCTTATTGGATGACAAATAAGGTGTATAGATGTTCTAAAACTCTTGAAAATATGAAGTTTAAATTATATCTCTTTCAAGATTTTGTGTAACTTTCGATTTAAATCTCTTTCAAGATTTTGTGTAACTTTCGATTTAAGTCAAATATATAGTAGTAGCTAGTTTTTTAAACCCGTACGATGCACGGATCTTTTTATTTTATTTTCATGACTTTAAATTTTTTTTTTTTATTTTTTATATTATATTATATTCAAAATAATATATATTCTTATTAATCTACTATATATAATCATACATTCATAAATGTGCATATATACAAGTTATATTAGAAATAATATTTATTCATTTAAAAGAAACTTAATTAATATTTTGCAAATTTAAAGTCATTCTTTTTTTTCATTAAAAAAATTTGTTACTTCAATTCATTTGCTAAATACAATTATTATATGTAACCCTAAAATAGAAATAAATAATCATGTGTTGGTTTTAATTTAAAAAATCATTGTTTAAAACTTCGATAATGATGTAGTCATATCTAAACTCAGATAAATAATTATATATTGATTTTAATTTTAAAAAAATTGTTTAACTTTTGGATAATGATGTAGCCAAATTTAAAACTTTGATAAATCAAATTTTTTTAAAGATGTGAAAGTCAAACTCAAAATTTATCTTAATAATACATCTTTTAATACCCAGATAAATAACTATATTTTAAGAATTTAATAATCTTAATTGTAATTCTAAAATAATGCATAATTTATTAAATAAATATAGATATTTGATAAGTAATTTATTTTTTTAGAATCCATATACTTTGTAATATATAAATAAATATATATATATGTATGATTATATATGATTATAAGTTTCAAAATGAAAAATGAAAAATCTTTAAGACTAAAAAAGTCAAAAAATCTAGAGAAACAGACCTAATTATGAGGGTGAGGTTTAGTCTAAAGATTTAATATACTCATACATGTCTAATCTAATTTGGAAATAATGACTATGGTTAGAAGAACTTGGATTCAATGCCTCATTATCTACATCATCATGGAATTTAAGAATTTTCATAATTACTTGAAAAGTTTAAATTAAGATAAAGTATATAAAAAATGAATGACATATTTTACTTTTAAAGTTTTGAAACATTTTGATAATTTTAAAATTAATATGTCTCATTGTTGAACGCTGTTAAAACCGACAAATTAAAATAAAAATAGTTTTTGTTTAATTTATTTATAGAGTTGGCCTTTATCTAAGTCAATGCTTCATGGGATTATGGGATTGAAAAATTTGATAACAATATGTCAGGCATGCATTTTTTTAAAATACTCGGATTATAAAATCAATATAAAAATTTGACCTGTAAAATAAAATTCACCTTTAGTAAAAAAAAAAAAAAACTTAAGAGTTAGGAGAAGAAGTATACTAAAATCACTTCATATATTATGGTAACTACCATAACATAAAACCATGAAAGAAATATTAAAAAAATTAAATCAAACACAAATATTATACATAAAAGCTAATCAATTTTTAAAAAAAAAATATAAAAGTAATGGACTAAAAAAGATAAACCAAATAATAAAAATATTTGAATTACAACATAAATCAAATATATGAATTGAGAACATAAAAAAATGAGAAATTCCAAGGATCTAAAGTCTCAAAGATCCTAAAGATGTACATCTATTTACAAGGGTGTGGTTTAGTAAAAAAATATTTAAGATTTAAAACATTATCACCTTTTTATTATTTTTAACAGAGATTTTTTGTTTGTGACCCAACAATACAAATGGATAAATTTATCTATTTAATACCTCAAAATCTAAATGGATCAAATTTGATCAGTAAAATTTAAAATTTTGAAAATGTGATAAAAATTATTTTGGCAAGATTTATTTTTGAAAATTTTGAAATTTGAAAAAAATAATTAAATTTATTTAAGATTAATATTAATGCATGAATTTTGGATAGTTTTAAATTTAATTTTGATTTTAAATGGATAATTTTATCTATTTAATTATTTTAAATTGGTTGAAACAAAGAAAATAGAAACAAGAAATAAAAATTTTAACATCAAGATTTTACGGTAAAATAAGTCACCTAGAAAGATATAATTCAAAATTGAATTAACATTTTTGTTAAAAATAATAAAGAGGTGATAATGTTAGATTTTATTTTGAATTTTATTTTCTTACTTATCCTATGTGTCATTAAGAGGAGTTGTTCACTTAAGCGTTCATGTCAGCAAATACTTACCCAGTTAGCATGTATCCTGTTATATTATATATATATATATATATATATATATATATATATATATATATGATTATCAAAAGAAAGTAAAATTTTAAAATAAATAAAAGGATAAATTTCATTTATACGATGTGTTTTGGAATTTTTTTAGTTAGCCTTGTCAAATTATGTTGCATTTAATTTAAATCTTAAAAAAATATTTTATCTATTTAATAATTCAAATAGACCAAATTTGATCTTTGAAAGTGAAATTTAAATTATGAAAATTTGATGATAAGTTATTTTGGTAAGATTTATTTTTGAAAATTGAATGATATATAATAAAGATTGAATTTGTCCTATGTGTCATCATGAGAAGGTGTCCATGTAAGTATGTACCTTGTTATATTATATATAATAGTTTTTTTAACCTTTGCATGAACGGAATTTTTTTATTATACTATTGTAATTTAAATTGTTTTAATTCTTTAATTCATTTTAATTTTAATATTATTTTAATAAAAATATATATTTTTATTTATCTACTATATATAATTTTACACTCATAAAATTAGCATAATTAAGTCTTGTATATTCATTAATTTAATATATTTATAAAATTAAAAAATATATATTAAATAACAAAGACAAAATATAACTATATAAAACACAATAATTAAAACTAAAGTGCAAAAAAATAGCATTTTACAAAAGAATTAAGCTTTAAATAAATATAAAAAAAATATATATTAAGAAGTAAGTTTGATTTCATTTAATATTTGTCCACTAACTAAAAAATGCAATTGGTTTGACAAAAACCAATACAACTTATTTTTAGACCTTGCAGACTTATCTTATTTGGTAAATTAAGGAATAAGAAGATTGAAATGCAAAAAAGTTCTTCAATAAAGAAATTCATCCTTGAACAATTTTATTTGCATTAAACTTGAATTACATCCAAATGAAAATCTATTTATAACTCTACTTCCTAAAAAATATAGAAAGATAAAGATTACTCTTACACTATCATCATAATCTAAATAACAAAAAAAAAAAAAATTCTCCATTCATCAAGTGAACTCAATCCATCTTGAGATAATATCCTATTGCTGCTTCAAATATTAGACCATCAAGCAATAGCCTTGTTCAGCGATGACAGCCATGACCCTGCTTGGATGAGATTCAAACTCTTCTTGTTTTGTTGATAAAAAATAAACAATAAAGATAATTAAAATACATCAACAATGAAATAAAAATAAACAATAAAGGTAATTAAAATATATGAACTAATACTGTATTTGTCATAAATTAAAATGGAAATAAAATTTACCTACAGAACACCACATGTAAACAACAATTCTACATAGTATTTGCCAATGTGTTACGCCTTCAAAAAAAACATCAGTCGAAAAGAGTAATTGTGATTTTCTCTGTTTCCTTTTTCCTTTTGTATGAGAATAGGTAGATAAAGAGATTCTTAAAGTGGGTTCTGAGGTTGCAAAATTAAAAAAAAAAAAAAAAATAACCATCGACATGGATTTGTGGAGGCTACCCTCTCTGCATAATAATAGTTGTTGCTCTTGGTTCTGCATCTTCAGCAAGCAAATTAACCTTGGAAGGTCCTGCCAACATGCATGCATCAACTATAGACAAAAATTACAGATCTTGAAAATTGAACAAAACAAAAAATAAAAATAAAAATAAAAAGCATAAAAACATCAAGTAAAGGAATATGAAAGATTGAATAATAGATACTTCTTTTTTCAATGATCCAACTCTCGATTGCATTGATTAATAGTTACATCTTGTCAGGCTACTAGCAGCATATGGATAACGATAACCAGAGAAGAAAAAAAAAAGAGAGAGAGAGAGAATTAGAGTTTTTGCAAAGAAAATGAAGGAGTAGATGAGAGGAGAATACAAAAAGAAGAAGAAGAAGAAAAATTCCAAATGCTAAGTTGAAAAAATCTTTTCATTACTTTTAAAATTCATAAATATCTGATAATATTTTAAAAATTTTCTCATATCCTTGTAAGCGTTTAAGAAGATAAATTTCTTTAAAATTACTTTAAGATTATATAAATGCATAACTTTCTATAATTTTTAAATTTAAATTTGATTTTAAATGAATAATTTTATCTATTTAATTATTTTAAATGTAAATTGATTGAAACAGATAATATAAAATCATCACATGTAAATTTAAAAATTAAGATTTGTGATAAAAGAGAATCACCTAAAAAGATATAATTAACACTTGCTGGTAAAAATAATACACATTTGATAATATTAGATTTTGTTTTTAAATTTTATTTTCTTGAATCTTGAAATTTAATTATTTAAATGGATAATTTTACTTTTTTAAATATTAAATAACAAATTTAATCTTGATTTTGAATTTTGATATTTAATAAATTGATAAAATATAATTTTATTTATATTTATCCTACGCATTAGGAAGAGATATGCACGTAGACGTCTATGTCAGCAAAAAATGTCATATTAGCATGTAACCTGTTATATATTATATATATATGTGATTACAATAATTTTAAAAAAGAAAACAAAAATTTTCTCATTAATAACTGCTCAAGTCTAAAACTAAAAAAATAAAATAAATTAAGTAGACATGTAAACTTTTAATTTTTACTCAAATCTAAAGATTAATTTAATTAAACACAATCTAGTGATCCTACAATTACATCCGTTGAAATTGGAAGGGATGGAAGGTTTCACCATCACGCCATCTCAAATCGAATCCTATTCTAGATTGAGGCACAGTCAAATATTACTCTACTTTTCCACTTTTTTCGTACAAGTCCACCGCTTCGACTTGCCAATTAAGTTACTGAATTGCTTGTTATGTATGTGGTAATTTTTTAAAACAAATTATTCAATTCATAATTAGAATAATTTTTAGATTTTTAAATGAAATTAGCAGGATAACAAATATTCTTTACGTATATAAAAAAAAAATTAAAAAAAAAGTAGAACATGTAATAAGTTTTTAGTTCTCTTGTAAAGTTAAAAAATTTATCACCGCTGTATCAAATATGATTTTTTTTTATTTGAATGGGAAAATAAAAATAGAAAGAAGGGAAAGAGAAAGAAAAAAAAATAGAGAGATCATTTGGTTAGAGCAAAGGAGAGAGAAAACAATTATAAATGATAAAAAATAAAATGGTTTTTGAAAATTTTTAAAAGTTGATTTTTTAGAAAAATTATAAGTGATAATTTTTTAAAATTCTTAAGTGAGGAATATTTGGAGGTCAAATTATTTTTCCAACAAAATAGATTAATTCAAATAATCACAAAATAAATTTCAGAATAAAGAAAATTAAAAGAAATTAAATTTTGAATAAATTTAAAAATTATATCAACATATATAACTTTGATAATGTAAGTAAATAAATTGAAAAAAAAAACTCAATAAATAAGAAAATTACATCAATGATAGCATGATTAATGTGAATAAAAAATAAAAATATTCAATTAATATTAATTGATAATAAATATGTGAATATGATTTCAAATCTTACTTTTGTTCTATATTATGCTACAAATATAATATATATTTGTATGTAATTATTTAAATAAATATGAACAAAGTATGATATAAATTATAATTATTTTGTTATTAATAATTAAATCAAATTTAAAAATGAATAATTTCATAACATAAACATTAGGATGTTTTTATGATAACACGAATATCAATACATGTCCGTTAATTATTAATAAAAAAACTATCATTATTGATACAATTATAGTTATTAACAAAATATGATCATATTGATATTGATATATATATATATATATATATATATATTAAGATTTTTAAAATAATAAAGCTTATTTAAAAAAATAATTTTTGATAAGTAATATTTTTCATAAATTAAATTTATTTAAATAAAAAATATATCCAGTTGTTCCGCTATAATGTGCGGTAAAATACTTAATTAAATTAAATAAAATATGATTAAATAATGCATTTAAATATTTACTTATTTTATACGTAGTATATTTATTTTATAAAAAATTATAGGATGCATGAAAATTATATAATAAAAGGTAGAAAAAAATCATAAAAAAAATGAGAAATATGAACTTTTTTGCTATTATTCTTATTTGTATCATTTTTATTTCTCCCTTTTTTGAAAATAAAATATATAAAATTATATCAATAAATATATATCTTTTTAAAAATTATATATTGCTTTCATAAAAAAAATTATTTTTTTTTTTAAAAAAACGGGGAAAAAAGAAAGAAAAAGAAATATATTTTTATATAAATTTTGAACTTTAGAAAAGAAAACGCGATTTTAAACTTTTTATGCATTAAAAGTTATAGAAAATTTTCAAATTTTTTAGTTTCTCTTATCTTTCACTTCCTAAATATTTTCTAACAAAAGTTTATGAATAAAAATAATTTTTAAAAAATATGAAATATACATATTTGATTTAAACTTTGTATTTTATAAACTGAACAAAAAATAGGACAAAAGATGGGAAAAACTTATGGAGAAAGAAGAGAAAAAAAAATGAAAACTTTTATCATCTTAATTTTTGTCATTTTATTTACTTTCCTCTTATTAAATATTTTTAAAATATATTTAATTAATATAAAATATTATCAATTTCTATATGTAAAATCTAAAACGTGATATCGCATGAAAAAGTATTTTTAGTTATTACAATTAGACCTTTTTTTTTTTTAGTTATTATAACTAGATTTGATAATACGTGTTATATTTATATTATTTTTTATTTTATAAATATAATTATATAAATATTAATATATTGATAATTTATATTATATAAATTTTGATATATTTATATATTTTTATTATTATTACGAAAGTTAAGAGAGTAAAACACGTGGTGTGTCCATGGGCCCACCATATTGGTATATTGGATGTACATGTACTATTTTTTTTTCTTTCTTTGTTTCCTTCTCCTTTCTCTCTTTTTCTCTCTCACAGTCAAACATTTCATCAAACTAGAAAGAATAAAGAGGACATTTTTTTTTAATGAATGAAATTAAAATTTTAAAAATTAATAAATATAAATTTATGATTTTTGTGCCAGACGAAACCATTACCCAAACACATTCCCACAAAACAAACAAACACGTTCCCATCATCAGTGAAACCTTTCGCAACTTGTCTCCAACTTCCGTTTACTTTCCGGCTAACACTTTCCCTGTTCTTCACGCCGTCTGTCATCCGAGCAAGTAACCGTTAAGTCTGTTAATCTTTGACTCTTTCTGCTTGTTTATATTTTAGTTGATTTTTCTGCTTTTATTTGGATATGTTGTTGTGAAATGTGGGAAAAAAGCTCAGTGCTTGGAATTTGGGATTCAGTGAAAAGTAGGCTCTCTCTCTTTTTTCTTTTTTTTTTTTTAAATTTGATTTGGTATGTGGGTTACTCTTAATTGGAATCATGGATGTGTTGGTGTACTGTTTTTGGACTTTTGAGGAAGAGCCGTAGCTGATTAGTTGTAATTAATTGTATAGTTTTTCTATTTTGGGGTTTTGGAGCTTTGATCTGTAGCTGGAATAGGGTTAAAGTTCTGGTTTGTTGTTGTTAAATTGTCTTTTTTTGAGGTTAAATTACTGGGTTTGAATCTTCTGGTTATCTGGGTTTGATAAATGGAGGCTAGATATGGAAGTGAAGCTCATCATTTTTATGGTATGAATCCGGCGGATCTGCGGGCAGTCGGGAAAAGGACACTGGAGTGGGATTTGAATGATTGGAAATGGGATGGTGACCTTTTCATTGCTAGCCGGATAAATCCAGTGTCTGCTGATAGCATGGGAAGGCAGTTTTTCCCACTGGGGTCTGGGATTCATGGGAATTCGTCCAATAGTTCATCATCATGCTCTGATGAAGTGAATCCGGAAACTGAGAAAGCGAAAAGGGAATTGGAGAAGAAAAGGAGGGTTATTGTGGTCAAAGATGACAGTCTGAATGAAGAAGCAAGTAGCCTTACTTTGAAGCTTGGGGGCCAAGCTGCTCATGATTATCCAATCAGCGAAAGGGAGATGAGAAATTGGGAGGGAACTAGTGGGAAGAAGACTAAGTTGAGCGGAGGTTCTGGAAATCGTGCAGTGTGTCAGGTTGAGGACTGTGGAGCTGATCTGAGCATTGCCAAGGATTATCATAGACGGCATAAGGTTTGTGAGATGCATTCCAAGGCTAGTAAAGCACTGGTCGAAAATGTCATGCAGCGATTTTGTCAGCAGTGTAGTCGGTAAGCATTTAAGATTTGAAGCGCTTTGCAGAAATGAAAGAGAGGCTAATTAAATTTTTAGAAATTCTGATAGAAGGAAAGTCTTGATGATATTGTGTACTTCAAGCTGAAAATCTATATTGTTGGATGACATGTTGTTTGGTTTTTGGTAGGTTTCATGTCCTTCAAGAGTTTGATGAAGGTAAGAGAAGCTGTCGCAGACGTTTGGCTGGCCACAATAAAAGGAGGAGGAAAACAAATCATGACACTGTTGTCAATGGCAATTCACTGAATAATGAGCAAAATAGTGGTTATCTGTTGTTAAGTCTTTTGAAGATACTTTCTAACTTGCATTGTAAGTAACTCGGTGGCTTTCCACTACAACCAAATACTATTGGGTTTATGTCTGTTGATTATAACCTTCCATTTTTTTCTCTGAAAAATGGGGCTCAATTTGCTACTGATTTTTCATACTTCACAATCATTTTCCTAAATTTATTGGGGACCTAAGGCGATTTTATGGCTATGTTTGAACAAGCAATGCAAAAGTAATTTCAACCATTGTACAGCTACTGGATTCTCTCTCAGGATAATTTACCATGCACTTTCTCTGAAATCTATATTTTAGGTGAACGTAGAAGTTAGACATAAAAGAGCTGTTAAGATTCTTTGGTAGTAGCATGATTCTAGCTATCGTATTTCCCATGGAATATTTTGTATTTGCTTACGGGGTGAATGATTCTGTTTTTCTTAAATTACAGCTAACAGATCTGATCAGACCACAGATCAGGATGTGCTATCTCATCTTCTAAGGAGCCTTGCAAACCATACTGGTGAGCAAGGGGGAAGAAACATATCTGGGCTTTTGCCTGAACCTCAAGATTCAGAAGCTGTTTTGGCTTTGTTTTCGAATGGCCAAGGCCCTCCTCGGCCTTTCAACATCACTGAACCTGTATCAGAGATGCCACAGAAAGGAGTATGTTCTCATGATACTAGGGTTGCCGAAGTCCAAGGCAATACAGCTAGAGTGGTCAAGATGAATAATTTTGATTTGAATGACATATATATTGACTCGGACAATGGCACAGATGACATAGAGAGGTCACCTGCACCTGTGAATACAGGGACTAGCTCTCTTGATTGCCCTTCATGGGTCCAACAGGACTCTCATCAGTCAAGTCCACCACAGACCAGTAGGAATTCAGATTCAGCATCTGCCCAATCACCTTCTAGTTCCAGTGGTGATGCTCAGGTATCTCTATGTTGCATAATATGCATGATTGCATGCCATTTGTCTATTAAAATTCCATGAATATTACTTTGAGATATAGGACATTTGCTAGATGGCTTGATTTGTGGAGGAGTTTCAAATTGTGCCAGAAGTTAATGTTCTAGGAGTGTTAATACTTAAGCAGTCAAGCCTCATCGCTGAACATTAATCTATGAACAACTCCTCACAAAGGTGTAGAATGAGCCAGGTTATGGCCTCATTGAGGAATCATACATGGCAAAGCTTTGCCGGATTAGGCTAACCTCAACAAGTTACTTCAAATAATTGTAGACAGTGTCTGATGAATATAACATAGGCAGGGAGTTTATCTCTCTGTCATGACAAGCAATTATGATGGAATATTTTGATGATCCATCTCTTTGTCGAGTAATATATGTAGTGTTATAAAATTCTATGTTATTAAAAGTTTAACCTCTGAGGATTTATTTTTTACTTTGATCATTGCAGAGCCGTACAGATAGGATTGTGTTTAAATTATTTGGGAAAGAACCAAATGATTTTCCTCTGGTCTTGCGAACACAGGTACTTAAAAGTTTTTCAATGCGACTGTACTATGGGGTTTGCTTCCTCGGAAAGTATACTTATGTAAAATGTTTGAACTTCCAGATTCTTGACTGGCTATCTCATAGTCCCACTGACGTTGAGAGCTATATTAGGCCTGGTTGCATTGTTTTCACAATTTACCTTCGTCAAGCTGAGGCTGCATGGGATGAAGTAAGTTTAGTTTGTGTGAAACTATGGATTTTTATCTTCTTTGCTTTTAAATTCTATTAATTTCTTCATAATTTTAATCATCTATCATCTTTGTCAGCTCTGCACTGATCTGAGTTTCAGTTTGAGTCGGCTTCTGGATTCTTCAGATGACACTTTCTGGAGGACTGGATGGATTTCTATAAGGGTGCTAGATCAGATAGCATTCATTTATAATGGTCTGTTTGGTCTTTATCTTTGTCTTTATTGGTATTTATTTAATTGATATGACCAAATAATTGGCAAGCAAGAGCACTTTTGTATGCAGGATTGAATATTCTGAGCAATTTATTTTTATGCTGCAGGTCAGGTTGTGGTAGATACATCTTTACCTCTTGGAAGCAACCATTATAATAAAATTGTAAGTGTCAAACCAATTGCAATATCTGCAACTGAGAGAGCTCAATTTTCGGTTAAAGGTATCAATCTGTCTCGGCCAACCACAAGGTACTCTTTACACTTTTCTTGCAGCCAATATTTCTTGTGTCATTTTATCCCTCAATGGCTTGAATTGATCCTTGGGAGTGTATATAAGATTAGATTTAGGTTACCCTATTGTATGTTTTGTATTGGATTTCTATGGTTGCTCTAGAGCCTTTTATATTCTTGGATTTCCTATAGCAGGTTGCTCTGTGCAGTAGAAGGGAAGTATCTGGTACAGGAAGCTACTCATGAGTTGATGGATGACAACGATGATTTCAAGGAGCAAGATGAGCTTCAGTGCGTTAACTTTTCTTGCTCTATCCCTACTGTGACTGGGAGAGGATTCATTGAGATGGTTTTTCTTCTACTTCTTATAATCGATCCTGTTGCTCCCCTCCTCCCTTGCTGTTATCTTTTACACAGATTATATGTGAATTCTAGTAAAGTTCCTTTTAGTGGAGTGAGAGGTTACAATGTAGATTGTAGATAATAGGTGTAGTGTAAATACATCCTGGTTAACGAACTCTAGTACTTCTTTGAGGTGGACTGTTGTAATTCCTTACATGAAATTCCATCTTATTTATGGTGAAAACATGGGGGTGGGCGAGGGGGGAAAGGGAGGCCCTAGGATGATGAGAATTTGAGACAAATGGTGTGAACTTCTAAATTCTTGGAAGTATTTATAGTGGATTGTAGAAGATGCTTGGCTGCTTGGACAACTTTTATTAATTCATGGCTGGCTTTGGTATTGTTGTATTTGCGGTAAAAATGTAGAGAGAGATGTAGAAGCATGACTCTTTCTGGTTTTCCCGTTGCACTGTATTCTCCTGTCATTATGTTCTTTCCATGTAGTGGAAAATAAATAGAATCTACTGTAATATCTGTCTTTGCTACTTTTTCCTTTTTTTCCGTGCACGTGATAAAAGATGCATACTATATAATTTATTCTGTTATGTCTTTCTTTTAGTGGAAGCTGACATTTCCTTGATCTTCTCCAGATTGAAGACCATGGATTTAGCAGCAGTTTCTTCCCTTTTATAGTTGCTGAGAATGATGTTTGTTCAGAGATCCGTATGCTCGAGAGTTTACTGGAGATAACTGACACTGATGCAGATGTTGGCAGAATGGAAGCCAAAAATCTAGCCATGGACTTCATTCATGAAGTTGGTTGGCTTCTTCATAGAAGTCAATTCAAGTCTAGATTGGGCCACTTGGATCCTAGCCCAGAACCCTTTCCTCTAAGTCGGTTCAAGTGGCTTATGGAGTTCTCTATGGACCATGAATGGTGTGCTGTAGTGAAGAAACTTTTAAACATTCTTCATGATGGAATAGTGGGTTCAGGGGAGCAACCTTCCCTTAACCTTGCATTAACAGAGATGGGTCTTCTTCACAGAGCTGTTAGGAAGAATTGTAGACCTCTAGTGGAGCTCCTTTTAAGATTTGTCCCTGAGAAAGCTTCAGATAAATTCGGATTTGAAAACGAGACAGTAGCTGGCGGTGTTGATAAAAGCTTCTTGTTTAGACCTGATGTCCTAGGCCCTGCAGGTTTGACTCCTCTTCACATTGCTGCTGGTAAAGATGGTTCTGAGGATGTGCTGGATGCATTAACTGATGATCCCGGAAAGGTATCTTATTAATTTATTTCAAGTATACCCGGAAGGGAACTACAGGAATTGTTGTTTCCATTCTCTAGCATGAATTTTGATGAATGCATTCCTTTGTATCTCCTTCAATCTGGATTCTGTCTGCCATGGTCTATTTCTCAGTTTGGGCTGAAAAGTTCAAGACTGCCCACCATGAGTGCAATTGCTTGAGTCAAAATTGCTGACTCTATTACCTATCCTAGGAGTACACATGTGATAAACTGCCAAACACACTCCCCCTTATGTTGCTCCGACTTTTCATTGTTCTTGAAGTACCCGTATTCTACATCTGTGTCCGACGCATATCCGGACATGGGCATGGGGATATGATCCTTCAAAGATCTTCCAAATACGTGAAAATCTTAGAAAAAATTGAACATACCCGTGTCGGACACATACCCTTGTCCGATACTTACATCCGAGTCCGAGTAACATAGCTCCACCCAACACTTCCACAAGGATTTGAACTTGAGTTCTTTGCTTTTAAATGTCCTTTGAAGTTAAGACCGAAAGTGTTTAACCGTTAAATCTGAACATAGTTCTATTCTTTTCTCTTTGTATTTTGGATTCAATTTTTTTGTTTTTGAAAAACAATCGTGTGTATTTTCCGTTTAGGTTGGCATTGATGCTTGGAAGAGTGCTCGAGACAGCACTGGCTCTACACCCGAAGATTATGCTCGCTTACGCGGCCACTACTCATACATCCGCCTGCTACAGAAGAAAATAAATAAGAGACCACCTTCTGGGCATATGGTAGTTGACATTCCTAGTGCTCTCTCCGACTCCATCACAAACCAGAAACAAAATAACGAGTCAACCACCAGTTTTGAGATTGGCCAGCTTGAATTGAGATCCATGAAGCGACATTGCAAGCTTTGTGATCAGAAGCTGGGTTCTTATAGCTATGGAACGGCTAGCAGGTCATTGAATTACAGGCCTGCAATGCTTTCAATGGTAGCAATAGCTGCAGTCTGCGTTTGTGTTGCTCTACTATTTAAGAGCTGTCCTGAAGTATTGTACGTGTTCCGTCCCTTCAGGTGGGAATTGTTGGACTATGGAACAAGCTGAAGTCCGGTGTAAGTCTCCCGCCCCAAGTCTTTAACGTTTAATAGGTGGTTTGTATTTGTAATCCTTTATAATAAACTGTAAAGTTGAGATATGGTGTATAACACCAGTGTTTGGACTGAGTTTCGGATGCAGTAATATTGTTGACATATACATATTTATTTGTTGTTCGGATCAGTCATCAATGTAATGTTATCAGCTAGATTTGTAAATTCTGATCCGAACTCAAAAAAACTGATCAACTTATTCGAATCAAAATTTGATCCAACTCGATTCGACTAAAAAAGTCAACAATCCGAATCAATTCAATTCGAATCTGAAATTATCCGAATTCAAATTGATATGAATTCAAATTGATCCGGAAATGATTCGAATTTAAATTAAATATAATTTTATTTTAAAAACATTAATTTAATGAAAGTAATAATTATAACATAAATTATTAATTTATTTTAATTTTATAATTTATAATTATTATTTTGGAGTATGATAAAGTATGCATTATGTAGACAGTGGTTATTTAAAAAATTAAAAAATGAAAAAAAAAAATTGATGTTATTATATATAGGGTTAAGGATTATGAATTAAAATTTAATCAATCGTTTGTAAATAGAGGTGCTCATGGGACGGACCGCGGTCCGAAATTCTTTTGATTTTTTTGCCCAAGTCGGGTTGGGCTAACCCGTCGGCCCATATTTACTGTTTAGTATATTAAAAAAATATTTTTTTTGTATTTTTTTTATATATTTTTAAAATTAAATTTTAAAAGTATTATTTTTTTATTAGATGAATAGTGATCCGGGCCGGGCAGGGTCGACCCAGGTCACTAAAATCCCTGTCCAAGCCCGACCCAATACGAGCCGGGCCTGCCGGGTTGGATGAGCTGCCCGGCCCGTGAGCAGGTCTAGTTGTAAATCAATCTTAATATTTTTACTTTAAATCAAATAGTTAAATTGGATAAATAGTAAGTTTGTTGTGTTTTTTATAAGTAAATTTGTTGTATACTATAATAACCTTCTTAAAGTAATTGTTCAAAATTTCAAGATAATTGTTCAAAGACTAAAATATTTTTTAAATATATAATAATCTCTTAAATAAATTAATAAAATATTATATCAATTATGATAATCTTATAATAAGATTTAAGTAAATTATATATTTTAATCTTATTAAAAATTTATCGTTATACATATTATTTAAATATATGTATTACTTTTATTTTAAAAGTATAATTCATTCTTATGTAATTTAAAATAGAGTACATAAAATACATTGTTAATAATGATACGTGTATTTTATCATAATGATTTGCATGTTATTTTATAATAATATCTCATCATGTAATTAGATCAAATTATATAATCTCTTATCATTATTAAACCTGCTCAAGGGCCGGGCAACCCGCCCGACCCAACAGGCCCGTACTGGGTCGGACCTGGGTAGGGAATTTTGTGATCCAGGCCGGCACGACCCAACCCGAATCACTGTTTAACTATTAAAATAATATTATTTAATTTTAATTATAAAAATATTAATAAAAAAATAATTATTTTTTTTTTTAAAATAAAATGAACAGTGTTCACGAGCCCGCTCAAGGTCGGGCCTGGTCAAGGAAGTTGAAAATTTTTCAAAGCCTCGACCCGACCTATGAGCACCTCTAATCATTATACATGTCATTTTTAAGATAAATGTGTTGTTTTTATTTTAAATGTATAATTTCTCAAATTATCATGTGATTTTTTAAAAATATATAAAATACATCACTGATATGTGTATTGTATTATAATGATTTGTACACTGCGTTATAACAATATATTTATAAATATGTAAATAAATTAGGATAAGTATACAATAAGTAAAACAAATACTCGAATTTGTAAAATTATTAGACTATACCAAAATCCAAAAGAAATGGATTAGATAAATATTTATTTTTAAATATTATTTATTATTTATATTTTAATAAAAGTTTAATTAAATCTGACTCGATCAAATAATTTATTTAAATTTGATTAAAATTAATAAATTGAATCCGAATAATTCGAATGTCAAACCCGAATGAAAATCCAAATAATATGAATATCAAATCCGAAATGATCTAAAGTCGAAATAACCCGAATAAAAAATTATCCAAAACGATTTAAATTAAAAAATAACTCAAAAATTTTAAAATTCGAATCGATTTAACTCAAAAACTAACAGTTCCCAGAACAATAAGAAGGAAAGGAATCTGAATCAAAGCACGATTTCTTCTTCCCCCATGAGCTATTGGTACTCCCGTTCTCACAACGTCTGAATACGTAGCTAAAGAAGAAAAATAGCAAAACAAAGAAAATATAGTTACTAATACTTTCGAACAAGAAATTACCTGAAACTGAACCTTCTTCTCCTTCTGTACCTGTGATGATCATTACGTGCAATTCCAATAGCATGTAAAAATAATTGTTATTGCTATTTTTTCACTCATCTAATCTAATTAGTAAGAAGATAGAAGGATCCCAATCAGGTTTGCAAACTAAAAAAAATAACACCAATTTAATAAATTAAATCCAAAATATACCAACCCATCAAGTCTATGTTGTTCCAACTCTTCATTGTTCTTGAAGTATCCGTGTTCGACATCTTTGTCTGACACATATCCAAACATGGATATGGGGATATGATCCTCCAAAGACCCTCCAAACACATAAAAATCTTAGAAAAAATTAAATATACCTGTGTCCAACACTCACACTCGAGTCCGAATAACATTAGCATCAAGTATTAAGAGAGAAAAAAGACGAGTGCAGTAGGGATGCAAAGAAGAGGATATAGGCTAAGATAGTACCAATTGCGATGATTGATGCAGACACAAATGCGCTCACCTACCCATCTAGAGGGAATTTAGGATTTAGGATAACAGATGACTAACCTGTAAAAGTAAATGAAAGAAAAAGAGCTACAAAGTTAAAAGAGAATGCTGCAATATATCAAGCAGAGCAATTACCATCATCAAGATAACACAAGTTTTAATAACGTAAATCAAGTTATACAGATCAATCAAGTATTAAAAGGTTAAAAGTAAAACGGGAACCACAATGACACGAAGAAGAGGGTATAAGCTAAGATAGTACCGACTGCAGTGATTGATGCAGACAGATGCGCTCACCTACTAAAGAATTGGCATCAAAAGATAAGTAAAATTGAAACAATGTTGGTCACATAAATACCTTCATAATGATATATTGCACAACAAATTACAATGTAAGAATTGGTCTTTGACAACATCAAATTACATTTTTTCTATCAATATCCATAGTCAGATAAGAGGCCAGTTGGATGCTTTCACAGCCATTAATGCAGCTCCATGGATAATTTGATCTTGAAAAACACAGGATGCAACCAAATCGCTTGGCATAAGTTATCCAATTATCACATTAGAGTTTAGACGTAAAATATAGCAGAAATGAGAAACCATTACCTGCATGGATGCAGAAATCCTTTTCCCATGGTCTGCCTCCAATCGAACAATACACTCATTTAGACCACGAATTACTTCAGAATTCTTCAGTAACAAAAACAAAAAAATTGAAGTTAAGCATGGAAGAAACAGGCAATCAGGAAAAGATAAGGGTCAAGTCACTGTATTTGTAGTTTTGTACCATCAAAAAATCTGGGCGGTACCGATAGGATGGATTGAGAAAGTATGCAGCAACATAAAGAGGATGATGGAACAATGAACTCCAATAACTGTCAATCACACTCCAGAAAGGTCCATATTTACGCACATCATCACCATGAATGGCTTTAATTGCAAGCTTTGTTCTAAACATGTCATTATAGATAAATGACATTGATCGGATTTCATCACTACCTATCTTTTGAAGAACTTCAGCAACTGGTTCTAAAGATTTCTTCACACACTGCATTTTCTTCCAAAATGTGACATTTAAGACTATTTTTTCAACCTCTTTACCTTCATCTAATTTGGAAAAGCGGGACGAAAGCCATCTATTTGATTGGAACAATCTCTTAAGACCAACCCTCTGGTCCAACAAACCCTGTAAAGTGAAAAAACTAGTTCCAAACTTTGTGACAGCTGGCTTAAGAAGTTCCTGTCCCTTCGTAAATTATTTCTTCATAAAATTCAACAACCAGGTATTGTTATAAATAAACCTCGTCACCTTTTTTGCTTTATCTATGCATTCTCCCACCCATTTTATATTCAAAAAATCCTCAAGCATTCTATCAATGCAATAGACAACACATGGTGTCCAAAATAAGCTTTTCCTTTTCTCTTCAAGCATCTTTCCAGCATTCCTGAAACTCGAAGTATTCCTAGTGATCACCTGCAATGAAAATTATGGGGGAAACAGCTAAGCATTATGCAAACTCACACAGATATAAAAGTATATTCACAGAGAAACAAAACTCTCTACAAAAGTAAAAGATCTATAACCTGGACTACATATTCTTCGCCAACCTCATCCACTGCTTTGTCTAACAACTTGAAGAGATTAGCTGCATCTTCTATCATATCAGTTGCATCAACAGAAGAGAGAAAATAAACACCACGAGAGCAAGAGACCAAAAAGTTAATCAGCGTCCTCCCCTGTGCATCATTCCAACTGTCAGCCATGACAGAACAACCAGTAATTGCCCAAGATGCCTTAAACTCCGCTAAATACTCCTTAATATTAGCAATCTCCTCCTGAAGGAAACGACCAGATATCAGTCGACTTGAAGGAGCTTGCAAACCTTGCCCATGCTGACCAACCAGTTCCAGCATTTTATGGAAATATGGAGAGTTTGCTGCATTAAAAGGGATTCCTGAATGATAAAAGAATTTGCAGATAGAGGACATCACTTCCCTGCGAGTTTTCTTCTCAAACCCTATTTTTGCTCTTGTTTGTTTGTAGTGTGGTGATGTCTGGCGTTTCAAAGCCTTTAAAAATACTGAATCCAGTCTTGATCTTTTAAGTAGTGGTTCAGCATCATTACCACTGCTACCAGGAGATCTACCTCTGACATTATTTGTAATGTCACTATCAGAAACTTTATCATCAATAGCCAGTATATCCTTACTTATACATTGCAAATACCCATCCTCCTCTCCACCTTCATCCTCATTATCTGACTGCAAGTAGAAAGTGGATATCTCCTTGGTATCAGGTTTTTGATGCTTTTTGCCAGTATGGTGCCATCTCATGTTTTCTTTAATTTTGAGATATACCTCCTCAGGTGCCTTTGAACAATATGCAACTTCTCCCGGGATCCTAGCAAGATGTTGCTTAAACCGATTTATGCCCCCACTTATTAGTTTTTCACAAAAGTTGCATTTTACTCTTTTCTTCTTCTCATCTTGAGCAACACAATGTTCCCATCCTGGGTCCACATATCCTAATGATCGAAGAGGGGTAAACTTGATAACCAAGTTCTTGTCACCCATCACTTTCTTGCCTTTGTGTTTATAACCTGCGGATGCTTCTTCTCCATCATTGTACTCATTAGATTGGAAATTTAGAGAAGCCTGTTCATATTCTGATCGCCTTCGTTTTCGACCAGATCGGCATCCTTCCAGGTTATTTCTCATCTTCAAGCATACTTCTTCAGGAACCTTCTCACAGTGAGTAACTTCTCCAGACAATCTGGCTAAATGTTGCTTCAATCTGAATATTCCACCACTGACTATTTTCCCACAGTAGTTGCACTTAACCTTCTTTTTCCTTTCATCTTGAGCAATCCCATGCTCCCATCCAGGGTCAACATATCCCGTGGAGCGAAGTGGGGCCATCTCTTCAACCATTTGGTAAGTAGCACAAGAGCAGAAACTTTATATCACTAGGCTGTTCATGATTGAATTAAATTGTTGAAATAAATAAAAGTTAATGGAAATTTTGAAAATCAGTAAACTAGAATTAAATTTCAGCCATACAGTGAATTTGCCATTTTGAAACACTGGAAATCCCTTTCCAACTGCAAATCTCCTGTTTCATATCCCTCAAAGATCGAGCTTGCTTACTTTTATTCCTCAAAACCATTGCGCAAGTAACAGGTGAGTTGGGAAACAACAAGGCAGGGAATGCAAAAGAAAATAAAAATCCCTGAGGAAATACACCAATCAAAGTCATTTTGACAGCCAGAGGAGACACCATAATGTGGCAAGAAGGTACTATCTACTACTTCCTAAGTTTAGACAACAAGTTTATTATGTCTTCATTTGCTACCTTCGGAGAACATTAAACAAGAGATTTATTGCCATGGAGACTGTATAGCCTATTCAAGAGTTTGCAAACCATGATTTCTTGGAATACTCTTAAAATTTTCTCAAAAGTATATGAAGATAGGAGAATTACCAGATTGTAGGCAAGTGTAAGCTTCTGCGATCTGCAGAAAATGTACATCTACGGGTTAGATTTCTCACAACAATAAATGCAATTGAATTATTTTGAAATTGCAGAATACATGATTAAAAATATTCACATTATTATCTCATCTGAATGTTCCTGGAAGAAAAAAAAAATGTTATGTTCAGGTACAACACACGAACTAAACAAGAGGGAAAGACTGAATCTTCATACTGCATTGGTTACTTGTGTTTCAAGGTATGTTGGCTCTTGTCAAGAATGCAAACCTCCATAAGACATACCATATTTTAGACAGTAAATGGATCAAAAGGTCCATTCAAGGAACAAAGTTCCCCACTTAGCTTCTAAATAAAAAAGGCATTAAAATACTGATGCCAGTCTAGGGTGATAAGTTTCTTTGACGGGGAGGAAACTAATTCCAATTATAAAAAAATTACTGTTTGAGACGACTAGTCCTAGCCTTTTACCAGGTAAATTTTAGTATGTCTCCCAGATCCACAGTCAGACTTTGACAGGTCGAACAGTTATAAATACAAAGGACTTTTGAAATATTACAAAATACTAACAGATATATTACTCACCAGAACATAGTATTATAAATCATTGTTTGCACCATGAAGTCGCTCCATGAATCTTAATTCTAGCAAAAAGTACCAAGAAAGAGTCCCCAGGTAGTAGTAGATTCTAGATAGAGTAGAATTATTAACATTCACTAAACTGCTCTAAGCCCTCAAATCACTCCATCCTTATGTAAAAAGAATTTGTTTGTTCAAATCAACCTCTAAAATGCTTAAACTTATCTAAGCATGCTCCAATTATTCCTTTCCAGATCCCTACAAAGCGCGTTGCTAATAAGCTTAAACCAATATAACAACAAGCAGATTTTACAACCTAATTCAATATTCAAAGGCGGCACCAACGAATTTGTGCAATCCAATCAAAGCATATAAAAAAATTATCAAATATTTAAAGGCATACCGATGCTTACCAACTTGAACTTAGACTCCACCAAAGGCTTTTTGTGAACTGGAAACAAGTCAGGATGCGACTCCCATACTTTCTTTCTATAAACTGCTTTAACCTAACCGTATCAAAATTCCAAATCAAAATCGTAAAAAAAGATAAATCGAGGAAATATTTTAGTCTAACTGATTGAAAGCAATCAATGAAGTCTACAATCTCCAAAAGGAAAACAACTCAAATTCAAAATTTTCAATCAAAGTCGACGACAACAATAAAATGAGGTAAAAAAAAACCCTAAAAATCAAGATTTAATAGCAAAATGATAATAAAAATTAAAAGAATAAAAACCTGAGAATGAGTAGGGCGAGAATTAGAGGGGAAGCTTAGCAAGAGTCTGGCTTCATCACCCTGCATTTCTGTAAATTGGCGGGGGGCTGAGTCGCCTTATGTTTTTTAGCTTCCGGTGTTTTAAAGTATTTATTATTTTAATTCTATGGTAATTTTGGGAAAAGTTTTTGGGTGTGAAACGCTCGGATATTTTACAGGTGTTGGATAGCTAATGGAGGATCATTAATGAGATCAAAATTCCAATCTGATGTGATGTATATACGAATGTATACGATAGATTTGTGTTCGTAAATTATTCGAGTTTGATTCAGAAAAAATTTGAATTCGTTCGGTTATTGTCGAGCTGAGTTTGAGCAAATCAAGTTATCGAACGAGTTAAGTTCGAATATCTTAATATTTAATTCGAATAGCTCGCGAGTTTAATCGAGTTTTTTATTTTAATATATATTTTAATTATTTTTAATTAATATTGAAAAAATTCTCAATTCGAACTCAAGCTTGAGTTCGAGCACAAATAATCGAGTTTGAAATCGAACATAGGAATCAAATTTTTTTTTTTACTAGGTAAACGAATCTAATCGAACGAAATCGAATAATCCAATTTTTATTTCAAATCGAACTTGAATTTTAAAAATAAAACTCGATTGAACTCGAATCAAAATTCAAATCAAATTTATATTAAACCTTTTATTGTTTGAACTCGATTCGTATCGATTACAACTCTAGATATATACTAGAATTATTTTCCCGTTTTGCTAAGGATTTTTTTTAATATTTATAAATTTTTAATTAAATTAATAAATATAAATTTAATTATATTAAATAATTATTATTTCTTTAAATAATTTTTTATATTTTAATATTGTAAGTAAATAAATTTATAGTTAAAATCGAATCACTATGATAAATTATGTAAAATATAAGATGAATTGAGATACGACACAAACACCCCATGAAAAATAATTAAAACACAAAACGACACGAATACACAAAGTATCAAAATCTATATAAAACGAATTATTAACGTGTAAAAATTTATATAAATTTGTAATACTTTAAACACACACAAAAATAATACGAACACGTCACGAACACACAATTTTTTCTCTAAATTGAATATTTATAACAAATTATGCAAATTAAATATGTTATGAATTGAGACATTCTTTCTCTTTTGCTGATTTTTTTAATATTTATAAAATTTTTATTGAATTAACAATCATAAATAAATATAAGTGAAATCATATTACATAATTATTATTTATTTAAATATTTTTTTATGTTTTAATATCGTAAAATAAATGAATTTGGAGTTAAAATCGAATCACTATGATAAATTATGCAAGATATAGGATGAACTGAGATACGACACGACATAAACACCACATGAGAAAATAATTAAAACTTGAAACGACACGAAAAATAACATAAACACGACACAAATACATGAACGTGTCAAAATCTATATAAAACAAATTATTAACGCGTAAAATTTTATATAAATTTGTAATATTTAAAAAAAAAAAAACACAAACAAAAATTTTTTTTTTCTAAATTGAATCACTATAATAAATTATGCAAAATATGTCATGAATTGAGATACGACACGAATATACAATGTTTTTTTTAAAATTAAATCACAATGATAAACTAAGCAAAATATGAAATGAATTGATTAACGACATGAACACAGCATAGAAAAAATAATTAAAACACAACACGAAAAAATAATATGAATACACGAATGTGTCAAAATATATATAAAATAATTATTAACATACAAACATTTATATAAATTTATAATATTTTAAATACATGAAAAAAATAACATAAACACAAACACATAATTATCATCTTTTTTCTCATTCCTTTTTTTCTTCCTTCCTTCCTCTTTCTTTCTCTTTCTCTTCCTCTTCCCTTTTCCTTTCTCTTTCTCTTCTTTTCTCTTTTTATTTAAAAAATAATAAAATAACACGTGTCAGCTCATGTAGTAAAATTTATATTATCGTTAGATTATACATCCGAACATTTTATAGTTGACCGATATAAGGATGAACTAATTGGCATGTAGCTTGCTCTACTTGTATTTCTTGAAGAAAAAAAAATGGTACGAAGCGATTATTTTACATTAATATATATTTTTTATTTAAATTATATTATGTAATTAATTTTTTTTTAAAAAAATTAACTATTTGTTATACATTAAATATAATAATTAAATTATAAATTTTTATTTCAATAATTCATTAATAATTTTTATAATAAATAATTGATTTTTAAAAAAAAATAATTACGTAATAAGATTTGAATGAAAATATATATATGTAACTTTTTATAGTTGATTGATGTAAGGGAAGGACTAATTGGCATGCGGCTTGCTCTACTTGTACATTATTTTCTGAATAAAAAAATTATATGAAGCGGTTATTTCACGTCAGCATATATTTTTTTTATTCAAATCATGTTATAAATTATATATATTTTTTTAAATTAATTATTTATTAAACATTATATTTAATAATTAAATGATAAATATATATTTCAATAATTCATTAATAATTTTTTTAATAAATAATTAATTTTTTTCAAAAAAATTAATTATGTAATATGATTTAAATAAAAAAAATATACAATGACAATATTTTTTGTTTCCAGAAAAAATGTGAAAGATTTGCGTTTTACCTTTTTTCTGAACTACTTTAATTTTTTTTCTTTTTAAAATTTTTATGAGCTATTTCATTTTCATATTATATTCTAAAGATTTTTATATTTAAAATCCGTACATGGCTTAAACTTTTCATTGTTAAAAGGGTTAACTATAACGATGGTCTTTGAATTTGGATGGCATATCATTTTAGCTTTTGTAATTTAAAAAGTAATTTATTGGTTTTTTTACATTTTTATGACCATCACGAAACGATTTTTTTTCAACATAATCATTAATTTGGACGTTAAATGTCAATTGACACACACTGACACATACATGGCATCGGATGGCAGCTGACATGTTTAAAAATACTTGAATGAAGACCTTGTTTCGTTACAGGTGATCAAATAATTTAAAATAAATAATAAAATATCATTTTAATAAAAAGATTTAATAAACAAAAATAAGACGGACGTTTATTTTAAATCTTTAATTTTATTTTTTATGTATCAAAAATACATTAACTCGCATTTATATAATTTTTTAAATGAAAGCAATAGATTGATTAGGTATAGCTTTAAATAGGTTAACGGTAAAAAAAACCTATGATTTATAGCATTTGCTAACTGTCAAAAAAATTATGTTTCAATTTTTTAAATCAAAACATTAGATTAATTACAGATAATTTTAATTATATGTATAAAAAATTAAGTAAAAGAATAATTTTGATGTCTAAATAAATTTTATTGAATTAATTAAATATCTCAAATTTCATTGAATTAATTAAATACCCAAATAATCATAAGTGGAATGCCTAATTCAATCCAACTAATTTACTTTAAAACCCAAAATAACCATAAGTCATTATTTAAATACCTTAAATAACTCAAAAAATATGATTTTTTGTATTACTTAGTTAGCCACCAATCATGTTTTAAATTACCTAAATAATCCAAAAATCATGATTTAAATACTTCAACTAACTCTAAAATCACAATTTAAGTCATTGCTTAGTTGGCAACAAATCATGCTATCAATTTCCCAAATTCAAGGCTCACATTGATTTGGGGACAATTTTAATTGAGTGTAATTGGTTGATAATTATATAGGTATAGAAGAATAAATAAAAAACATAATTTTAATATCTAAATAAAGTCAATTTTATTGAATTAATTAAATATATTAAATTTCATTGAATTAATTAAATATCCAAATAATCTTAAGTGGAATGTCTAATTCAATCCAGCTAATTTAATTTAAAACCCAAAATAACTCAAAGTCATTATTTAAATACCCTAAATAATTTCGAAAATATGATTTTATTCATTGCTTAGTTGACCACCAATCACGCTTCAAATTATCTAAATAATCCAATTATGACTTAAATATCTTAAATAACCCTAAAATCATAATTTAAATCATTGCTTAATTGATTACAAATCATGCTTTCAGTTTTCCAAATCCAAACCTTACATTGATTTGGGAAAAACTTTAATAAAATGTTATTGATTATTATTAATTTTTTGGAAAAGCCTCACAAATCGTGCTTTCAATTTCCCAAATCGAAACCTCTTCTAATGTTTAAACCAAGCAAGGCATGAAAGTTAGGAATAGAATTGATAAATTCACGAAAAAAAATTAGAGTTCAGGTTGATAACTTAATGAAATAGAGGTGGAGATGGGTAGGGACTTAGGTAGATTACTTCTTCATTGGACAAAGTTTAATCATATACCAAAAAATAAGCTTTATTGGAGAAGGTCTGATTTTATTTTGGTTATTAAAATGAGACTTAGGTTAATATTTATATTGGCTTTTTTTCTTTATACTTATTTTGTAATGAGGAAAATGTTACAGCAACTGGTGGCTGACATTTTGATCTCTCAAACATCTTATTTTGCTTTGCTTTTTCTTTGGTATTTAAATTTTAACACAAGAATATCATGACAATATTAGTGACCTAGATGGACCATATCAGAAGGAATAATCACAAACAAGTATCCAGAAGATTATTTCATCCTTTTAATTGTCAACTGATTTTCTACTACCTTGGATGTTAGTTTAGCATTATAAAATTGAGTTAAATTGATGTTTTTACAATTAGGCTTCTCACTTGAGTTAAATTGATGTTTATACAATTAGGCTTCTCCAGATTGAGTTAAAGTAATTACGCCTTATTGTAGTCATCCCCCCCTACCTTGTCATTATCTCAAAAGAAGAATCATAAATCTCACTTGTGTATTAAAGTTTAATCGGGTAAAAAAGCGTTCACACCATTTTTAATTTTTGAGGCATCTTTTATGAGACAAAATCGTGACACCCACTAGGTCGAAACAAATAGTATTTTGCAAGTTAGTGTGGATCGTGATATTTGATATATGAGCCTACTCAGGGGTATTAAAGATGTGCCAATGAAAACAACTGACTTTTGTTGGAGTGGAAGAAGATGTTACGATCCCAAAAGAAATCATGAATCGCATATCAATAGTTTATTAAAGTTCAATTGAATATATAATAAATATTCACATCATTTTTAATTTCTGAAGCGTCTTTTGTGAGGCAACGTAATAAAATTCAATTGACCTAATTGTATAGTATGTCGCAGGTTAGTGTGAAACTTGAGATTAGGCTGCGATTTAAACAACTTTGTATTGTTAACCTAATGGGACAAAGTGGGATTTTCTTATCTTGTTGAATAATGTGGGTGCTAAGTGCTGAGGCACACAATCCCAAACACTAACGGTTATCAAGAGCTGTTGTCTTAGAGAGTAATTAAGTTGGAACTTGGAATTAGAAAAGTAATTAGGATTGCCAGTGGGCAATGAGGTTTAGGGTTAGTTTAGCATTGCTGTTGGAAAAAGTTCGGGTTGGAAAAAGCTCGAATTGAAAAATGTTTGTTTATAAAGTGTGGTTTAAAAACTTTTAAGTGTTTAGCATTATTGTGAAAAAATGTTTTTTTTTTTGGATAAGCAAAGTTTTTATTTATCCAAAAGCAGCATGCACTGCTACATCAATACAACCAGCATAGCTGGCAAACAAATGTACTATTTTACAATGTCTTCTTTACATAGCTAAGAACCAATTATGCTATCAGTGAGCTTTTTAACCCCCATGCAACATGCAAATCTCTATTAACAGTATCATCCTTTATGGTTTTCATCCCCCCTAGTCTATAGCTAACCTCCTCCTTGATTTTCTCAAGCATTTGCATACATTGCTGAGATTGTTTACCAAACCTGCGGTTATTCCTCTCCCTCCATACATGATATATGAGAGCATTCCAAGCAATTCGAAGCACTGTAGCAATAAGAGATTTACCCTTTAGCTTCCTCTTTGCCCATTGAACTTCAAAGTCCCAGCTTCTGATGACTCTATGAAGCTTACATAGGTGCAGAATCTCCCTCCATACTGCCTTAGAATACTCACACTCAAAGAATAAATGGTCTCGAGTCTCCATTTGTTGACTGCACATATCACAAGTTCCATTTAGTTCCATTCCCCATTCCATCAATCGATCTTTTGTAGGGAGCTTGTTCTGAATTGCCATCCATGATATTTGGGAATGCCTTGGAATATGGTAGGCATACCATACCAATCTATCCCAATCCACCTTTGGCTGCCTTGGCCTGATTTGCTGCCACACTTTAGCCACTGAAAACCTGTCCCCAGGAAATTTCCAAACTAATCTTCCATTATTCTTGTAGGTAAATTGAGCTGCTAATGGTCTCAATTGTAGGAGTTTCCTCCAAATCCAGCTACTTCCCTGGGTGATTGGGAACTGCCAGAATGAGGTGCCTTTTAGAACATAGTTGTGGATCCAAGCAATCCACCATGAACCTGCCTTAAAAAGCAATGTCCATATTATCTGCATTATGCTTGCCCTGTTCCAAGAACCTAGATCCTTCAGGCCAAGTCCCCCCTCTGATCTTGGACAACAAATTTTCTGCCAGCTCACCCTTGCTCCTCTGGCTTCTGCATCTTTCCCTAACCAATAGAATCGAGAACAGAGTTGATTAATTCTGGAGAGCACTGCCTTAGGTAGAATAAAGATTCTACACCAATAGTTTTGTATATTGAACAAAACTGATTGAATAAGCTGAAATCTTCCAGCATAGGACAGAATCTTTGATGTCCAGTGAGTGATCCTAGCAGTAATCTTTGAGATAAGTGGGACACAGTCTTTTTCTGTCAGCTTCTTTGTTACTAAAGGAACCTCCAAATACCTCACTGGCAGCTCTCCTAGCTTGAAGCCTGTCACCCCCTGGATTTCCTGAAGCTGAGCTCTACTGATTCCAGAAGAATAAAGTTCACTTTTGGCACAGTTGAGCTGCAAACCAGAAAGTTTATAAAAACTTTCCAGGATATCCTGCACTCCTTGGATGGATTTCAGGTGCCCTTTAGTGAAAATCATCAAGTCATCAGCAAAACATAGGTGAGTGAGCCCAATCCTTTTGCACTTAGGATGGAAATCAAAGACTTTATGCTGTGCAGCAGCATCCAAAAGCTTAGAAAGTGCATTCATAGCAAGCACAAACAGATAGGGGGAGATAGGATCTTCTTGCCTTATACCCCTTTCTCCCTTAAAGTAGCCCACCAAGCCTCCATTAATTGATAGAGAGAACCTAGGACCAGTGATGCAACTCTTGATCCATGTTATAAATTCTGTTGGAAAATTCAAAGCTGCAAGAACCAGCAACATGAAGTCCCAGTCAAGTGTATCAAAAGCCTTTTGAAGGTCAACCTTTATAGCACTTCTAGGTGACAGAGTTTTCCTGGCATAGCCTCTTACTAACTCCTGTGCCATTAGGACATTATCTGAGATATTCCTTCCTTCCACAAAGGCACTTTGACTTTTGCTGATGATTGTTGGCAGGAATTTTTTGAGTCTTCTTGCCATCACAGATGTAATACTTTTGTAGACTACTGAACAACAGGAAATAGGCCTGTAGTCTTTAATACAAGTAGGATTTTGGTTTTTTGGCACTAGAGCTACAATTGTGGAATTAAAGCCTGCCAGCAAATCTCCTGTCTGGAAGAAATGAAGAATGGCATCAATGTACTCTTCCCCTACTACTGCCCAAGCTTCCTTAAAGAAGTGAGATGTGAAACCATCTGGCCCTGGAGCCTTGTCCCCCTTGATGGCAAAAATGGACTCCTTGACTTCCTCCCTGGATATTGGCTTTGAGAGTTCAAACTTTTCTGCATCCGAGAAGGAGAACTGCAAAAGTTCTCGTAGAAACTCCCTTGTACATCACTCAACATTATAGTCCTTAGTGCCAATAATTTTCTGGAAATGAGAGACTGCTGCCTGAGATATCTGTGAAAAGGTTTCAAGCCTATTTCCACTATCATCATACAGGACTCTCATTGTGCCCCTATTCTGCCTAGCTGCAACCATCTTGTGAAAGAATCCAGTATTCTGATCTCCTTCTTGAAGCCATTAAACCCTTGACTTCTGCCTGAAGTGACTCTCTTCAGCTTTCCTCAGTTCATTATACTCTTGAGCTAACATCCTTTCCTTTTCTACCAATTCATCAGAAGGATGGCTGAGTAGATCTACTTGGACATCCTCTAACTCCTTCCTCTTAGTTGTAACCTTCTCAGATATGCTACCATAATAAGCATGATTAAAGTTCTTCAATACTGACTTTAATCTCTTCATTTTGGTATGCAACCTGACCATGGGATTACCACCAGTAGGTACCCTCCAAGAGTTCTCAACAATATGCATAAACTCTGGATGTCTGGTCCAATAGTTAAAAAACTTGAATGGTTTAGGTGGAGAGGCACTCACCATATCAAGCTTTATGAATGCTGGGCTGTGATCAGAAATTTCTGGAGCAAGGAATTCTACATGAGACTCTGGAAATGCTGTGAGCCATTCTGCATTAATAAGCACTCTATCTAACTTTCTTGCCAGGAAACCTTCAATTTGCTTGTTAGACCATGTGAATCTAGGCCCTATGAATGTGTGATCAAAACAAGATAGAACTTGTAAGCAATCAGTAAAATCCCTTATATCAGTGCTAGGTGCTTGAGATCCAACATAACTTGAGCTTTCAGAGGGGTCAATGATAGTGTTGAAGTCTCCAGCTAGCATCCATGGAAGGTTAGACATTGTGCTATTTAGATGAACTAAATGGCTCCATAACCTTCTCCTTTCAATGCCCTCATTAGAAGCATAAATGGCAGAGAATAAGAACTTCTTGCCTGTGTAAGATATGCTACATGTAAGGCTTTGGTCCATTGAAGCAACCAGACTCAGCTGCACATGGCTTTGGTAAAGAAACCAGATTCTTCCATTATTGGCCTCAGAATAGTTATGGAACATGCTCCATCCTGGAAAACTTTTATCTAAAATCTGCTGCATATTCTGAAGCTTGACATGAGTCTCAATCAGACAGACAATGTCAGCTCTTAGCTTTCTTATTCTACTAACTACATCTTTTTGTTTAAGGGAATGATTGAATCCCCTTACATTCCATATGAATAGATTCATTAGGATTGGTTAGGCAAGGAACTTCCTGAGGCAGTGGGATTTACCTTTGCACTGGTCCTTTTTCCTTTGTCAATAGGCCCTCTCCTCTTTGTCTTCAGATTCTTCATAAGATCTGCTACTCCAGCAGAAGCTGCTCTTGGTTTCCTAGGAGAGTGCTCTGTCCTGTTTTCATCTTCAGTAACTGCCCTTGTATCATTCCTGATCTCAGGCTCAATTTCTGCCCTATCCTCTTCCTCAACTACTTCTTCCAAAATGGCATATCGATTGAGTGAACTTGCCTTCCTGGTTTCAATATTTGTTTTCTGGTTTGGCATCATAACTTCCTTATTGATGAAGCTTGACATCATATTTTGATTCTTGGGGCTTACTAATGAAGTTCCAGCATCACATTCAGCTCTTTTGCCATTCTCCTCAATAATTTCCTCTGCTATACATTCTTCCTGTCCTTGCTTCTTTTCCTTTGGCCTCCAAACCTTTGCTACAACATTAACAGGCTTAGATGGGCAAGCTTTATCCAAATGGCCAAAAATCTTACAGTTTGTGCACCTTTGTGGCAGCCAAGGAGCTTCAACTGTTATGGACGCAATGGATCCATTCTCCAACACAACATCTATAGTGCTTGGAATGACAGTTGTGGCTGCAACTTCAATACACACTTTGGCATAGGCCAATCTCTGCTGGCTGGATGTTATTCTGTCCATGTAGAGAGGAATGCCCAGCGCACTTGCTATATAGCTCAATCCTGTTCTTGTATAAAGCTCCAATGGAACTCGACCTAAATGAATCCAAATAGGGAGTTTTTCCATACTGAAATCCAGTGTTTCCATCCCTGGCTCCCATTTCCTGACAATAAGTGGCTTATTGTGGATATGCCAAGGGCCAGCTTCAAGAACTCGATCTCTTGCCTCTGAGTTAGAGAATTGAATCACAAAAAGATTTAGCCCAGCTGGCTTAATCTCTACAGTACTATCTTTCCCCCATAGCAGCGTGACCATTCTCTGAAATTGACTGAAGTTTGGAATTCTTCCAATGAACTGAGCCACCACAGAGTTCTTCCAATGCTGAATTCCTTCTGCAAAAACCTCACCTGGAGGCTTTACTGTCACAGCTCCATTGCAGATCTGAGGCGAAAAAAACTGCAAAGTCTGATCAGCAGAGGCTGAGAAAAGTTTCCTCCAATCAGCTTTTTCCACCTCACCAGAAGTTGTTTTAACTGCCTCTGTCCTTTCCCCCCTTCGAGCTCCCCTCTGCTCTTGATCTGATTGTGTAATGTCACCATGAACAATCGCGTGATCTGAATATTCCATCCATGTCCGCGCCTGATCTGAAGCCATTGAAGAAACAAGGATTCCAAAACGATCCAAAAACCAAAAACAGCTTCAAGATGCAGTTGTGCAAAAAACCAAGAAAATCCAAGAAAGAAGCACCGATCGACTAAATGGATGTGAATCTGTCCTGACAAACTTGTTTGGAGATGGTGACTGGATCGCAGAGAAAAAACAGCACCAGAGATGAAAACCAGCAAATTAAGTTCCTTACTGATGATGATGGCAGACTAGACTACTAGAAAAGAGCCACTCAAAATGGGTTTTGTTTGCCTGCCCTTGATTCACCTTAATTTCCAGATTGTTGCAAATCAGGCGAATCGGGAACAAGGGGAGATCACAGAGGCAGCAAACACAACAAGCACACAAAAAACAAAAATCGATTTTTTTTTGACAGAGGGAATTCGGGCTTTAAGGGATTTTTGGGTTTGAGTCGATTTTGGGAGGGTTTTCACGGTGAAACCTTGAGGAGAGCCAGGAGAAACTTTTGTGAGAATTCGGTAGCCACCCGACGGTCGTCGGAGAAGATCTGGAGGGTGGAAAGTCGCGGGTTCGAGCCTAGATCTAGGCTTTTTCGGGTTGATTTTGGGAAAACTAAGTGGGTATTGGGGTTCAGGAAGCCAAAAGGAAGATTTTGGTAGAAACCGGGAATTTTCTGGGTTTTTGTCGGCGAAGAGCGGCGACAGTGAAACGGTGGTGCACGGCGGAGGCGACGGCCGAATTCTGTGTTCTGTTTTTGGTTCAACGAAGCAGGCATGCCACAGCCCATGTTGGAGTTGTTTCCAATGTTGTTTCAGAGCTTGTTGTCTCCTCCTCTCCTGCCATATCTTTTTTGTGCTCTCTCGTGAAAAAATGTTGTAGGAAATTGAAATGTCAAAAAAAGATATGTTTAAAATAATAAAAGTGTAGAGATGTGAGGATAATAAAATCATTTTATCCAAAAGTCAGCTTTTAAAGCCCAAAAGCTATATTTTTTGGCTTTTTGGTTTGGCTTTTCAAACCATGGTTTCAACAGCAGAAGCCAAATTTTTTTATCTGTTTAGCATTGCGTTTGCGGTGAAAAGTAACTTTTTACCTCAAAAGCTGTGCCAGAAGCAATGCTAAACGAGGCCTTAGTGGAGTTTTTATATTTCACCAATAAAATTAATAAAATGATACATATTTTTAAAGTATAATAAAAAACAAATTAAAAAAAAATTTAAAAAAATAGACATATAACAATCTTTTAATTTGTGGAATTAAAAAGTTTTCATGACTCTTGTCTCAATGTCGGCACTAAAAAAGTTTTAGGTTCAGTCTTATTTTATGTGAGTCTTCTTTAATTTTATGTTAATCGGTTGTTTATTGATTTTTCTCGTGAATTTATTGTTTGATAGATATCAAAAGTTATTTGATTGTGATAGTAATTTTTTTTAATATATAATTTTAAAGAAAAGAAACATAATTGGAATTGAAAAAAAAAAAAATTCAAGTTATTGCTCCAGTCATATTTTTAAATGATTATAGAGATAATTTCATATTACATTTATTTATACTTGCTATATAGACATGTTAATGGATCAGGTCGCTGGTCTGATTCGCAGGTCGAGTTCGATTTGAGTCGGGTTTTGAATACAAATTTTTAAATTCGGACTCAATTTGTATTATTATTTTATTAATAAAAAAAAATATTTAAATTTAAATTATATTTAAAAATATTTAAATATTATTTTAATAAGTAAACGAGCTTAATCGAATTTGAATGAACGAATCGGGTATCATAAAAAGTCTTGGAAGTGTCAATCGGGTTTGGCTTGGCCCACCCGATCGATAGAGACCTATATATCTATAATTATTTATGATGATTATAGCAATAATTTCAAATTACATTTATTTATAGCTACTATACATAATTTTTTAAATTAAGTTTGATATTATGAGTGAAGTAATGCAGATTATTGAAATTTAAAAATATATTTTATAAAATTAAAGGTATAAATATAAGTTAATCTTCTTAAATTGATTTGATTTTTTTTTAATTTCATTAAAATTTTCCATATGTACCATTTTTCTATGAATTTTTTATTTTACATATAGTTAATGAAAATTTTAAAATTCAAAAAAGTCAATGAAAATTTTAAATTTCACAAACGAATTAAAATTTTATCATTTTTTATTATTTAAAAAAAATTATATTCTAATTCAATATGTCCTGATCATGTATTAGATAATATTTTTGCTTCTATTAGCTTCTTTTTTTCTTTCAATGTTTTTCTTATTTTTCCTCGTGTCTACTCGTATACACTGGATATACTAAAACTTTAATTGTTAATACTAGATATTGCACACCCATAATGTGGGTGAAAAACTAAAAAAATAATGAGTTAAAAATATATATTTTGAAATAAATAATTTAATAATATAAAATGTAGGTGTTTTTTTAAATAAGAAAATTATTTGGTGATATTATGTGAGTTTTTTAAATAAAAAAATTATCTGATAAGATCATGTAAAGTAATTTTTTTTAAAGAAAGTAAATTACATAAGTATTTTTAATTTTGTTTTATTCAATTTTGTTTTTTTAGTATTTTCACCAACTGAGTTACCTTAGTAAAAATTATATAATATTAAAATTTACATCAACTCAGCCATTCCCTTTATAATAATATAGATTCCAATTAGAATTTAAAAAATTATATAATATTAAAATTTAACCACCATTATGTGATTGTTTAATAAATATTTGTGTTTTAAAAAGGAAGATAAAGTTACCTTAGTAAACAATTGTGATAGTTTAGGTAGTTTTTATTTAATATATAAATATATATATGTGTAAAAAATAATATTTATTTTTAATTTTATATTTATTATTGTTACTTTATTTGATTTTTTTTTGTAAATTTTGCAACCGGAATTATGTGACTTTAACTCGTGATATCAAATTTAATCAAAAGCATTATATATTAACTAGAATTTATTACACCCATTTTATTGGGTGAAAAAATGTCTTTTCAAACAAATTTATATTTTAAAAAATGTAAATTAAAAAAATAGGAAAGTAATTTTTAAATAAATAATTATCTTTTTAAAATTAAAAGATATATACTAAAAAAAAATTAGTATTAATTTTTTAAAAATTCAAAGATCTAAATACCCTTAATTGTATTTTATTATTATAATTTTAGTTTGATTTTTATGTAATCTTATTAATTGAGTTAGTGTTAATTGACTCGTGACATCAATTTAATAAAAAGCTTTATATATAGTATAAATATAAATAATATCTATATTATTATAAAATCTTTAATTAAATTGATATTACGTGTTAAGTGATATTAATTTAACAAAAAAAAAATTAATTTAAAATCAAAATAAATTAAAAAAATAAAAACACATTTACAAAATTTACCCATTAAAAAGCTACATATATTTACTCATTTAATTTGTTTTTCTCTTTAAAAACATAAATCTTTTTACAAAACAAACATGCACCACCGGTTCGCCAAATTCTAATTAATGAAAAAAACGAAGCTTTGTTTTGGATAAGAATGAGTTAAGTTAGGGTGAGAAAATCCAGATCCCATAGAATAGAAGAATCTAGAAACCATTGGCGGCGATTGGGTTTGGGTGGTTGATAAAGAGGATTGGTATTAATTAGAATTTAGAAAGAGCAGAAAAAGCAGGAGGAGAAATTACCTAGTAAGCGTATCGGAGATCGGAGGGAGAAGAAATAGATGGAGTTTTTGGCCAAAGAATACGGGTATGTGGTGATAGTGGTGGTTATTTACTGCATTCTGAGCATATGGATGGGAATCCAAGTGGGGAAAGCTCGCAAGAGGTACAAGGTTTTTTACCCAGCCCTCTACGCTCTCGAATCCGAAAACAAAGATGCAAAGCTCTTCAACTGTATTCAGGTTTCATTTCTGCTTTATTTTTTTTTTTTTAATTCTTAAAAATAAATAATAATAATAGATAGATAGATAGATAGATAGATAGAATTGAATTGAATTGAATTGAATCATCCATAAACAAAACAAAAAAATAAATGGAATTGCAGAGAGGGCACCAAAACTCGCTAGAGATGATGCCCATGTTCTTCATACTGATGGTATTGGGAGGGATGGCCCATCCTTGCGTCTGCGCTGCGCTGGGATTTGTTTACGTCGTCACTCGTTATTTCTACTTCACTGGCTATTCAACCGGAGACCCCCAGAATCGTCTCAATATTGGGTATTTCTTAATTTTCTTTTTTGCTTTTTGCTTTTTGATAATTGATAATTGTTGTTTCATAAAAAAACCACACACTTAACTGCTACATGAACGATGATGTGCAGGAAATATGGCTTCTTGGCATTGTTGGGCCTCATGATTTGCACTATTTCATTCGGAATAAATATGCTTCGATCATGATTTCTCTCACTTGAGATACTCAGACAGACCATCTTTCTTTACTTTTGCCTTTTTGCTTTGCTTTCAGACAAATAAATTAGTAAGTATTCTTCAGGTATTTAAATTTACGGTTGCGGACGCGATTTTGATCGCATCGCGTTTATCATAATTACGAACGTAATAAATATAATCAATTGTGATAAATATCGACTGTGAATATCGACAAAAAGCTGAAACTATAAAATAGTGATCGTAACCTTACGTTGCGTTGCGATCACTATTTAAATTTACTATTCTCCATGTTGACTCTGATCTCATCAATATTTATGTATTCAAACAGCCTTCTTATGTATGTTTGAATTTGATGTGTTCACTTCAGTCTTCAGCTTTTCAGCAATTTGCATAAATCTTAGACTCTGATCTCATCAATATTTATGTATTCAAACAGCCTTCTTATGTATGTTTGAATTTGATGTGTTCAGTTCAGTCTTCAGCTTTTCAGCTTTTCAGCAATTTACATAAATCTTTGATGTTCAGCTGCCTCTACTTCTCATCAAATCCTTGCTCTCACCTTCCCAATTATAATTTAAGCAAATTAATAGATATTTTTTCTTCCTTTTTTTTTTTTGGGTTTGATAAGGAATGAAATAATTACTTCTAAAAAATCCCTTTGTTGCCGTATGAAGCTTTGGTCTAATTTAATTGCAAGGGATCTTAGAATTTTGAGATACATGTTCAAGTTTCACCATAAATGATTTTAGTTCAGTTTTTTATTAGATTTATTCAATTATATATTAATTTGTTTGTTGATTTATTTATCTTTATGATTAATTGATTATATATATATATATATATATATATGATATGTTAACAAATTTAACTCATGGTATTAGACATTGACTAAGAGGATTACTGATGTGAACTCTTAAATTGAATCTCTTGAACTCTCAATCAATTTGAAAATTAATTCAAGAAAGTCAAGAATGAAGTCAAAAGATCTAGATCCGTCGAAAACTTGTTTCAAAAACCTAGATTTGATGAGAACGTCACAAAAGATTGTCTTTGATAAGTTTTTAGTTCAGTCAAGAATAAGTAGAGAAAACTGAAAAGCTCTTCAAGAATAATAACTTCATTCAATGTGAAATATGATAAATCTGATGTCAAAAGCGACCACAAAGTATATATAATCCTAAATATAATCTCTAGGGTTGGTTAAACCACCAATAATTAAAAGATTAGGGTTGAACATCTCAATCCCAAAACAACTAATAAAAGAAGTTCACATAGTAAAATAAAAAGGTCTCACATGCCTATTAGATTAATGAAATAAAATAGGTCATACTAAACCATTAGGCTAGCCGCCTCCTTCTGTAGCTTGTATTACATGGATTAAAGCTGTTTTTCATCTTCATTCAAATCCATCTTGAATGTTGAAGTCTTGCTCAATAAATTTGCAGACTCGGCCCAAGTGGGTTGCACCAATCCTAGCATTGCTTCCTTAATCTTCTTAGCTCTTGACCTTGTGATTAGCTCATCTAAAACTTGCAAAAGATCTTTATGACTTAGTCCACCGTGGTGCCCATCATTCCCCTTCTCCTCAAAAGTATTCGATCTCAAATCATCACCTGCATAAAAGGGAGAAAGATTAGAAACATTGAAAGTAGCAGAATCATTATACTCACCTATCATTAATTTTCTCAAAGATTTGGAAAGGTCCATCTCCTCGAGGATGCAATTTAGTCTTTCTATAGGTTGAAAATCTTTCTTTGCGCATGTGAACCCAAACTCAATCTCTTGGTTCAAAGATGACTCGCTTTCGTCCTTTATTGGCTTGGGAAACAAATTTTTAATTCTTTTGAGCAATTTGAAAACGTACTCTTTCATGAATTGATTTCACCAATTCAGCCTTCTTGTGTCCATCCAAACTATTCATTTCATCAACAGGTAAATGCATTAAATCTAAAGGAGTTAGTGGATTAAAATCATAAACAATTTCAAAGGGAAAATAAGAAGTAGTAGTATGCATAGTCCTATTATATGCAAACTCTATAAATGGTAAACCTTCATCCCAAATCTTTAAATTTTTTTGAATGACAGTGCGTAAGAGTTGAGTTAAGAGTCATATTGACTACTTAAGTCTGTCCGTCAGTATGTGAATGACAAGTAATGGAAAATAAAAGTTTGGTACCTAATTTTCTCCACAAAACCTTTCAAAAGTAGCTAAGGAATTTAACCTCTCTATCAGAAATAATACTCTTAGGTACACCATGGAGTCGCATTATTTCCTTGAAAAACAAATTAGCTATGTTTGTGGCATCATCTGTTTTATGGCATGGAATGAAATGTGTCATCTTACTAAATATGTCTACTACTACAAAGATAGAATCTCTACCCCTTTTTGTCCTAGGCAGCCCTAAAACAAAGTTCATTGATATGTCTACCCATGGCTCACTAGGAACAGGTAAGGGTGTATACAACTCATGTGGTAAAACCTTAGATTTGGCCTTTTCTACAAGTAATGCACCTACCACAAATTCGAATGACATCTCTTCTCATCCTAGGCCAAAAGAAATGTTCATGTAAAATTTTTAAGATTTTCTTGACACCAAAGTGTCCCATTAATCCACCAACATGTGCTTCATGCACTAACAATTCACGCATTGAACAGTTCAGCACACACAATTTACTTTCTTTAAACAAGTAACCATCATACTTGTAAAACTTACCAAATGTCGCTTTATCACATGCCATATATACATCAGAAAATCAGCGTTATTGGCATAAATATCTTTCACATATTCAAATCCAAGCATTTTAGCACTTATAGAAGTAAGTACATACCTCCGAGATAAAGTATCAGCAACGATGTTCTCCTTAGCTTGCTTGTAATGGATGACATAAGAAAAGGTCTCAATGTATTCCATTTATTTAGCATGTCTCTTATTTAACTTGATCCTTGAGATGCTTCAATGATTGAGGATCGGTGTAGCTTGTATCACATGGATTAAAGCTGTTTCATCTTCATTCAAACCCATTATCCAGATTTAATCCAATTCGAATCGGGCTTGTCGGACCAAACGAGTAACTCGACTCTTGAATAGGTATATGCAAAAGTTGATGGTGAGCTGATGTGGCATGTTCGTTTAGTTTTTTAATATCTTGCAACTGCTCTAAGATTCAACTATTCAGTTTTGAGAATCAAAGGAGAATGACAAATTTTGAAAATTTGGTCAAGCATAAATAGCTACAAAGGTGGTTGGGAGCTCGTAAATCTTACAACTACTTGTAATTTTCTTCTGAAAATTTGTCGAGCTCAAGGAATCCATTTTTGTGAAGAGTCTGATTCAGAATCTTTTAGCTAATGACAGATAAACATTTGGCAAACAAAATGGTTAACAGAAAATCTACCAGATACGTAAAAAATCAATCATGCAGGCAGAAGTTCATGAGGAGTTGAATGTTTGATAAATTAATGTTGCCGGTTAATTAATAAAATTTCGTAGATTCAGAGTAATGTATTAAAATAATAACTTCGTTAAATGCATAAAATAATATATATATATATATATATTTTATAATTTTTTAGGATCCAACAAATATATAAATTAATAATTCTAAAAGAATAAAAATATATACATTAAAGTTTATAAGATACTATAAGGAAATTTTCACTTATCAACTTTTACTCTTATTTAAGCTCTTTCTCAAAATATGCATTTAAAGTTTTTTTTCTTTCTTTCTTTCTATACCTAAACCAAACTGAACTCCATTCTTAATTTTTTGCAATGCACATATTACATTAGGTACATTCTTTTCATGTTATAGCAAGTAGTTATTTAAAATGACTATTGCTTGAAATGTCTCTTTTGGAGAAACTGTTAATAAAGCACAACTGTCATCTGGATTTTGATCATCATTAGTAAGCATATTCATGACCCCAATTCCATCACTATATCTAGTGTTTTTCATTTATAAATCATTCATATATCTTATTAAAAGAAAATAATAATATAAATGTATAAGGATTGAAAATATAAAATTCTTTATAAGTTAATAAATATTAATTTATCCATAATTAAATAACATCTTTAAAATAATATTTTTTTAATTCCAATAGTATTATTTTATAGGTTTTACCGTATTCAATTTTGAGGATCAAAGGAGAATGAAAAATGAAAATTTGGTCAAGGTATAAATTGCTACAAAAGGTGGTTGGGAGTAGACCTGTTCATGGGCCGAGTCGGGTTGGGTTGCGATCCGATTTTTTTTCAAAATTTTTATTCAGGTCCGGCTCTGGATAGGGCCGGATCGGCCCGACAAACCCGAATTCACTGTTCATAATATTAAAAAAAATTTATATATTTTTTATAATTAAAATTAAATAAAATAATATTATTATAATTAAAAAATACTGTTTCGGACCGGGCCGGCCTGACCCGAATTAAAAATATCTTATCCAGACTCGACTCAATACGGGTGAGGCCGGACGGACTGCCCGACCATAAACAGGTCTAGTTGGAAGCTTTTAAATTTTAGCAATTACTTATAATTTTCTCCTAAAAATTTGCAGCTCTCTAGGAATTCATTTTTGTAAGGAACCTGATTAAGAATTTGTTAGCCAATAACAGATAAACAAATGGCAAACAAAAGTTTGACAACCACAAAGAGTCTTAGGCCTCGTTTAGCATTGCTCCTGGCACAGCTTTTGAGGTCAAAAGCTGCTTTTCACCGCAAACGCAATGCTAAACAGATAAAAAAATTTGACTTCTGCTGTTGAAACCATGGTTTTAAAAGCCAAACCAAAAAGCCAAAAAAATATAGCTTTTGGGCTTTAAAAGCTGGTTTTTGAATAAAATGACTTTATTATCCTCACATCTCTACACTTTTATTATTTTAAACATATCTTTTTTGACATTCCAATTTCCTACAACACTTTTTCACAGCAATGTTAAACACTTAAAAGTTTTTAAACCATACTTTTTCACCACACTTTATAAACACACTTTTTCCAACTCGAGCTTTTTTCAACCCAAGCTTTTTTCAACAGTAATGCTAAACTAGCCCTTAATAAAAATGGAACATAGCATAACTACGTCATCCAATGGGAGAATGACACATCGCACAAAGGTGATTTTTTTTCTCTTGGAACTGGCAAAAATAAGATTATAACTCAATACATAGATTGGCTCTACATGGCAGATTATTGGTCTACCATTTGGTAGAAAAGGTTACAATTGCAGCAAAGGAGGACCAAGTCAACAACTAATTTGCCTAAATATCAATTGAGAATTTGGAAATTTTGAGTTAGTTGCTGATTTCTTGGAACATTCTCTGATATGCCAGCAAAAATGATTATTTGGGTTAAAATTCAAGCAAATAGTTTCTACAAAGATGGAATTTATGATTAGAGTTGAAGTTAAGATCATGTATGCTAAAAATCAACTACTAGACTTAAGTTGCTACATTTTAGGAGGAATATACTTTCTTACTCCAAAATCTTAAGAAAATGATTGACAGACGTAGCAGATCTAATAGCAAAAGTGAAAGTAATTACACGTGATACTATCTTACGAAATCACGAGATCTATATGTGGAAGTGTTTAGCCAATAAATAAATTCCTCTCTGCACGACATAAAGCTCCAGTAGCTATTTATCAGTTTTTTTTATCAGAATATAGCTGTTTTTTTTATTTATCGAAATATTACTATTTTGAGATTAATTTTTAAAATTCATTTGTTATAAAATTAATTGGGAAATCGTCATCTCTCATGATGATTTTTCAGTGTAAAATTTTTAAAAATTGAAAAAAGACAAAAAAAAAATCATCATAGGGGCGGCGATTTCTCTTAGTGTATTTTAAAAAAAATCAAAATATACCAAGAGAAATCGCCATGGGGGTGGCGATTTCCCTTTGTCTTTTTTTTTTTACTTAAAATTTAAAATTTAACGGTTAGAAAAAAAAATTGCAATTTTTTTTAAATTTTGTATTTTAAATTTAAAAATTACAAAACGGGTATAAAAAAAATTACCTTGTTTTGTTTTTCAATTTTTTTAAATATATATACTAAAATTTTATAATTTTTTAATGTTTTAAAAAATAAAATAAATTTATTATTTTAATTTTATAAAAAATAAAATTTTATTTCTTATTAAAATTTTAAAAAAAATTTATATTTCTTATTAACATTTTATATAAAAAATGTATTTCTTATTTAAATTTAATATAAAAAAATTATTTCTTAATTAAATTAGATATAAAATAAAATTTTATTTCTTATTTAAAATTTATATAAATTAAAATTTGACTTCTTATTTAAATTTTATATGTGAGATCTGTAACAAACGGGTATAAAAAAAATTACCTTGGTTTGTATTTTTTTTATAAATATATATACTAAAATTTTATAACTTATTTAATTTTATAAAAAAATAAAATTTAATTTTTATTGAAATTTTATAAGAAATAAAATAAAACTTATTATTTTAATTTTATAAAAAATAAAATTTTGTTTCTTATTAAAATTTTAAAAAAATTATTTCTTATTTAAATTTCCTATAAAATAAAAATTTATTTCTTATTAAAATTTTATTTTAAAAAATGCATTTCTTATTTAAATTGTATATAAAATAAAATAAAATTTTATTTCTTATTTAAATTTTATAAAAATTAAAATTTGATTTCTTATTTAAATTTTATATAAATTTAAATTTTATTTCTTATATTAATTTTATATAAATTAAAAATTAATTTCTTATTCGGATTTTATATAAAATTAAATTTTATTTCTTATTTTAATTTTATGCTGCATAAAATATTAGAATTGGAATCCTTCTGCAATGGATGAGACTAATGATTTAGGGTTAGGGTTTCAGCTATTTTTCAGTAAATCAAATGCTGTATAAAATATTGAAATTGAATTGCTTCTGCAATGGATGAGACTATTGACCAGATTTAGGGTTTCAGCTATTTTTCAGTCAATCAAATGCTGCAGAAAATATTGGAATTGGGTTCCTTCTGCAATGGATGAGACTAATGATTTAGGGTTAGGGATAGGTTTCAGTTATTTTCAGTCAATCAAATATTGCAAAAAATATTGAAATTGAATTCCTTCTACAATAGATGAGACTAATGATTTAGGGTTAGGGATAGGTTTCAGCTATTTTCCAGTCAATCAAATGCTGCAGAAAATATTGGAATTGGATTCCTTCTGCAATGGATGGGACTATTGGACAGTCCGGTACAAAGGATAAGATTTATCATCAGTTTTTGCATTGAATGAGTTATCAGTTTTTCAGTCAATTAACCCTAGCCAGAAAATGGGAATTAGATTCCATCCTGTACAAAGGATAGGATTTGTTATCCGGTACAACACAATGAACCATTATAAATTCATAATACTGATGAAGGTTTATAATACCCCCTACAACAGTTTTTCAATCAGATTTTTTCTGAGTGCTAATACCTCCTCATTCTCTATTTCTTCTTTCTTTTGCTAAGTGATAATACCTCCATCCTCATCCTTCTCAGTTTTATTACTACACAACATGAGCAACAGAGTGATCGCATTGGTCTACTATAATGGCCAAATTCATAATACTGACGAAGGTGCTACCTTTGATTGTGAACGTCCTAAAAGCTTTCGTGTTGATGAAGACGTCACATTAGAGGAACTGAAGCTGCAAATTCATACAAAAATTAAAGTTGGAAATAGAAAAAGAGTTTTAGAGATTAAGTATAGGCATCCTCTTTCTATTGGTGAAAGATGTGTTCGATATAGAACATGTCCACTTAAAGATGATGATGATGTCAGATGCATGTTTTATGCTCACGAGACATTTGCAAATGTTGGTGTACTTGAGTTATATGCTGACATAGAGGATGTTCACGATGATTGTGAGCCTTCAATTGGTCGCACTATAGAAAACTTTCCCACAGAAGATAATGATTCTGAGTCGTTCTATGTTCACACTACATACGACGTTCCCGCAGAAGAAGTCGTTCCGCTATCTCAAGCTACAACGTTTCATAATTCATTAGTCTCACAAACAATTCCTACTTTCCTCGAAGATGAGCCAGCTGGTGTTGATCCTGTTCCGCCATGTGAAGTCCATGGTGAATTTAGTGAGGAGGAAGAGGATGTTGAATTCGCAAGTGATGACAAAAATGATTCTGACCTAGACGTCGTCGCTGCTGAGATCAACACTCATGGAGATCTTCCCCCATATGAGGCTTCATCTCATATGCAAACCCTAGATCTGGAGGCAATGCAAGTGCCAGAATTTCCTGAGTATGCTCATACATTTGCTACGCCTCTGACTTTTGATCCATCTACAGTTGATCTGTGTGTTGGGTTGCAATTTCCAACGAAAGAGGTTGTGCTTTCAGCTATTAAGCACTATAACATCAAAAACTCTGTAGATTATATAGTAATTGAATATGAGCGGACTAAATATTATGCCAAATGTCTAATGTATGGGAAAGGGTGCAATTGGAGAATAAGGGCAACATTTATGAAGAAGAAACAGGCATGGGAGATTAGAACATATGAAGGGCCTCATACTTGCACATCGGGTAAGATTTCACAAGATCGTTGCAAGTTAGATTCTAACATGATCTGTTCATGCTTTCTGTCATTGGTCCAAGCAAATCCGAAGATCTCCGTTTCAATTTTGATCGCTGAGATACGAATCCGGTATGGATACATCACCACCGATAAGAAAGCGTGGAAAGCAAAGCAAAAGGCAATTGTTCGAGTTTTTGGTGATTGGGATAGATCGTATAATGAGCTACTAAATGGTTAGGTGCAATAAAACATTTCATTCCTGGTACAATTGTGGAATTGCAAACGGTACCTGCATATCACGGTGATCGACTGGTCCAGGGTAAGAGAATATTCAATCGACTCTTTTGGACATTCAAATCGTGCATTGAAGGATATCCGTATTGTAAACCTATTGTGCAAATAGACGGTACTTTCTTATATGGAAAATACAAAGGAACATTAGTGTTAGCTATTGCACAAGATAGCAACCGAAACATGTGACAAAACGACGGAGACAATGAAGGTTTGGTCATTCTTTCTCACTAATTTGCGTAGATATGTGACAAAACAGCATGGCATATGCTTGATGTATGATCGACATGAAGTCATCAAAGCTGCAATCAGACGCGATGGTAGTGGATGGAATCCTCCACATGCATATTCAATGTACTGCATTCGACACATTAACTTTATAGAAGAAGTTTAACTATAAAGAATTGCGTCGACACATTGTTAACATGGGTATGTAATCGAATCATAGTTATTTATTTTATCTCTTGTATTTCCTTTAGTATATAAAATAATACTGAAATTCACAAGTCTTTTGTTTTTTATTGTATTAGGATACGAGTTGAGGCGACCGAATTTTCATTTCATGTATGAGAATCTTCGTGGAGAAAATGCAGAGGCAGCTAATTGGCTTGATAGGATCCCCAAGGAGAAGTTGGCCCAATCATATGATCAAGGAAGACGTTATGGCCATATGACAACCAACCTAGCTGAATCTATCAATTCAATGTTGAAGGGAACGCGTCATCTTCCCATTACTGCTTTAGTGCAATCAACATATTATAGGTTGGCTGCACTTTTTGTTAAGATGGGGAACAAGCAAATTGCAATGATGGAGGGAGGGCACACATACTGTGAAACAGTCACACAGGCTATGCAAGAAAATCGCAGGAAAGCTAACTCCCACTTTGTTCATAATTTTATGCGAGCAAATCAATCTTTTCTGATTGAAGAGTTAGTTGATCCACACGAGGGTGTTTCTGCAATGAAGTACAAAGTCAAGCTTAGTGACATGTGGTGTGATTGTGGGAAGTTTCAAGCGCAAAGGTTCCCTTGTTCACATGTAGTTGCTGCTTGTGCACATATCCATGTAGATTGCATGCAATATGTGGACAATGTCTATAGACTGTAAACTATATTGAATGTTTATAGACATGAGTTCAAATCAGTTGGAAATGAAGGTTATTGGCCTCAATATGATGGTCCAAAAGTGTGTCCCAATCAAGAAATGCGGAGAAATCCACATGGTCAGCCAAAATCAAGTCGTATTAGTAATGAAATGGACCTCATGGAGAAAGACCAACCAAAACGTTGTGGATTATGCAGAAATGAAGGTCATAGCCGTCGAAAATGTCCGCATCAATCTAGCACATCGGGGGAGAGTTCGCATCAACAATAAAAGAATTACATGTTTTCATAACCTGTAATATTTACATATTTTGCCATTAAGGGAAAATGTTATGCAAGTTTTTTTCTACTTATCATGTAAATTGGATTATTATTTTATATAAAATTAAGAAATTTTATAAAAATATATTGAATAACAAATTAAATTACATTTTTATAAATTAAATAACAACATTAACATTTTAGTTAGATATGCTAAATAAAAAATTAAAAATAAATAACAAAATTAACATTTTAAAAAATATATTCAATAATAAATAACAAAATAAATAAGAAAATTAAAAATAACAATTAATTTCCCAACAAAATTAAAATAAATAACATGAAATGCAAAACATATAAATTTATATATTACAAATTTAGAATACATTATTCTCGTTATATTGATAAAAGTATATTTATTCTAATTAATGCGTGGTGTAGAGCAACAGTGTCGAGCTCTCCTAGTGCAAGTGGTTGGACACGTCATTCAACCTCATCAGTGGCACGTATTCGTGGTCGACCACGACCTCTTACTGTAACCGCCACTGATTCCGATTGTATGTCATCCGCCATTTCTTCTGTATCAAAAATTTGAAACCCACTGCTGGAGGAGCCAACACCTAGTTCACCCATAAAGGGAACCTGACTACTAGATGGACCCACAAATGATGTACCATCAAATGCTGACGCAGGGGTTCCAAACTGATACATTGATGTTAGATATGCTGAACTTGGACTTAGGATGGGGAGCTGGTCATCTAACTTCGTCATTGGCGGTGATGGTCGATAACACTCATCAACGTCATATCCGGGGTGACTGACGGAATAACGATGACTGGATGGTACTCCATGATCCCATTTTGGTTCAGGATGACTAAATGACATCCTCGGTGCAGTGAACTCCGATGAGGCCGGTTGACGCGTCTGCCCACGTTGTCGGCTAGGTCTAGGAGCTTTCATATCCTGTGTAGGAGGGACTGGAGTTGAAGTTCGTCCGGTAAATGGCATACTCCTAACATCCTCATACACCGACGGTGGACAAACAAAAGGTCGACCTTTATTTTTATACCATCCTATGTAATCATCAGATGGGTTGAATTATTACCAACAATCGTATAACCTGTCGGAATTCGTTGATAACGTATATTCCACCAATGGATCCAATGTTCATGCTTCGCAGGCCAGAATTCTTCATGACGTCCACGCATGTCGATCTTGTGAACCTTATCAAGGTTCACTGGTGCTGGCGGAATTGGTTGTTGCATCCCAAATTGTCGCAACCCCAGTTTGGTGCCACTCTACATATGAAAAACATATCAATGCTGCGTTTGCTTTCCATATATTACAATTATTGTAGGTATCCGATGGGAGGCATGCCATAATTTCACTTGAGAAATATGGCATCCATAGAAACTGCGAATAATTATTACAAATTATTAGTTTCATATGGATTAAATACAAAAATACTTGAATGTAACAATCGAAACATTTACCTTATCATATCATACTCGACCTAGTTGCAATCTTATACTTGCAAGGTCGGCCGGAGTCTCGGTAAAATCTCTACTCCTACTCCACTTGTTAAAATGCGTATAAAATCTTAATAGACCTATAAAAATACAAGTTCGTACAAAATTAATAAAATAGTAAATATTATTACCTGCTTGCAAAGGGGTATACAGTCGAAACATCCATGCGCAGAGCAAGAAATGACAGCCGATACCAAGCCCATGATTGTAGAAGCACTAAACATCCACCTATGTCATGGCTTTTTGGAACTATAGCCCGGCACAGTTCTCTATACAAAATCGCCAAACACGCAGAACCCCAACTATAATTTGCCGCATGCTCTAAATCACGTAGTAATGGAAGATACATTAAATGTACCCGACTGCTCGATTTGTCAGGCATTAGTAATCCTCCAATCAAACGTAAAATATATGCTCTAGCAGCATATTGTATTTGTTCTTCAGTTGCGTGTAATGGAAGATTTTGAAAGGATTTCAACCAATTTAGTCTCACCGTTGAGTCAGATACATACTCATCTGGAGGTACCGCGCCTAATAGATTTTGACACTCTTCATTCCAATCTAGCAAGCTTGCGCCTGTAACTGCATCGCCATGGACCGAAAGTCCAAGTTGAAGCTCAACATCTTCTAGAGTTATCGTGCATTCACCAAATGGGAAATGAAAAGTGTGTGTCTCGGGTTTTCATCGTTCGATCAATGCACTGATTAAGTCGGGTTGTATAAAAAATCGTCGAATTTGAGTTGCGTGATAAAATTTGGCTCTTCTTAAGTGGTCGATAATAGATGGATGCGGGTCCTCCAATGTAAATTTCCTCGAACGTAACACGCGACGAATATCCTGTTGATAATTAATTAAATTAAATAATTATAAAATATAATATATTATAAAACTATAATAATTAAAAAATTAAAAAACTATAAAATAACAAAACAATAATAATATAAAAATTTAAAATTATTTATATAATTATTAAAAAATTAAACAATATAAAAAATAAAAAACTATAAAACTATAAAATGAAAAAACAATAATAATTAAAAAACTATAATAATAAAAAATTAAACAATATAAAAAATAAAAAACTATAAAATGAAAAAAATAATAATTAAAAAATTAAAAAAACTATAAAATGAAAAAAAAAATTAAAAAATTAAAAAACTATAATAATAAAAAATTAAACAATATAAAATAATAAATAACTATAAAACTATAAAACTATAAAAATGAAAAAAATAATTAAAAAATGATAAAACTATGATAATTAAAACATTAAACAATATAAAAATTATAAAACTATAAAATGACAAAATAATAATAATTAAGAAATTACTAAAAATTGATAATGTAATACAAATAATATTACAACAATTTACTTACCTCTTTAAAAATAACCGAGGATATGTGATTTTCTTGCAACTTCAATAGTGATGGTGAGGCCATTTTTAAATATTGTTGTAGAAAAAAAAATTTGTTGTAGAAAGAAGAAAGAAAACTAAATTAAGTTGTAGAAAATATGAGGGGGGTATTTATAGAATAGTGGGGTGTGGGAGGGAATTTTTGAAGGCAACAGTCAAGTTACCGTTGCCTTAAAAAATTTTGTATTTTTTTTCTAACGGTTAAATTTTAAATTTAAGTAAAAAAAATTTAAAAAAAAATAAAAAACAAGGGAAATCGCCACCCCCATGGCTATTTCCCTTGGTGAAATTGAAAAAAAAAATTCAATTTATACCAAGGAAATCGCCATGGGGGGTGGCGGTTTCCCTTGGTATATTTTGAATTTTTTTTTCAAATACACCAAGAAAAATCGCCACCCCTCATGGCGATTTCTCTTGTTTTTTTTTTCAATTTTTTTTTTAAATTTTAAGTTGGAAAATCATCATGGGGGATGGCGATTTCTTAGTTGATTTTAAAACGAGCAAATTTTGGAAATAATCTCAAAACAGCATTATTTTGATAAATAAAAAAAAACAGCTATATTCTGATAAAAAACCCTATTTATCCAAACCTCTTGGCTTTTATCTTTTTTTCTTAGCCTCCATGGCTATTTTTTTTTCTAAGCTCTAGATTTTGTATTATTTGTTGATATATACGTAAATTCTTTGGATGTCATTCCTCCTTGAATATCATCTCATCAATCAAACAAAGCCTGACACAATAGATTCATTTTTGTGCAACGTTCTTGTATTTGAAGCTTCAATCAACTGAGCATTCTTTCTACTTTATCTTATTTAATCTCATTTTTGTTTCAATTCTGTCAATTTTGTTGTTATTTGATTTTAAATTGTTATGTTACATTTTCATTAACACTTTTAAGATTTTTAAGCATCTATTGTAGTTTTAAAAGGGATCCCTTGGCTTATAATTCTTCAAGAGTTATAAATTGCATGATCTATCTATCAAAAGTGCCTTTCAATTAGGTTTTTATTAACTTTTTCGCTTTGAAAGGTGAAGATCGTTAAAATCACATTTTTTTTATTTTTAATCCAAAAATAATGGGTGCATTTGACAGATTCATTGTGACGTATGAAAAGTCACGTAATTTTAATTCTTTTTAATCAATTTAAATTTGGAATTGAAAAATTTATTAGATAGGCCATTCCTACCGCATCAGCTATAGTCTATTCCAATAATACTATATCACATAGCATTTTTTTCATATCATATCTGACTAAGCAAGAAAGAGAAGTGAAAGTTCAGTCACAAACGTTAACAGAAAATAAAATTAAAAAAAGTAGACATATTATATTAAACCTCATTTTAAAAAATTTGTATTCACTTTTAGAGATTCAAAATTTTATTAATAATGGAATTTTACAAAATTTAGGATAGGGAGACTATCCCTATATCTTAAAGATAAAACAAAATTGTAGATACTGAAACACCAAATTTTAATTCAATAACAACAAATCCACATAAACAAAATAAAAAACACTTGATGTACAACCAAACAGTTATTAAGCTCAGGTTGTATAGAGTACAAGAGCTAGTCCAGATGAAGCAATCTAAAGTAAACTGATTTAGAAGAAGGTTGATGCATCCTTTTACAAATCCTATTCACAAATCCTAAACCTATATTACTAAATTAAAAGACAAACTCTCATTTGTCTACCATATACTGGTAAATACAAATCAAAACAGCCATGAAAACACGATCTCAGTTAGACTCCTGTGAATAATATGAAATATGGATAAAATCTTAGACGATTTTGTAAGATGCTTAAAAGTTAAAACTCATTCCAAAAATGAAGGGTGCGTTTGATAGATTCATTGTGACATAAGAAAAATCACGTAATTTTAATTTTTTTCAAACAATTTAAAATTGGAATTGAAAACTTTATTAGATAGATCATTCCTACCGCATTAGCTATAGTTTATTCCAATAATATTATATCACAGTATTTTTTTCATATCATATCTGACTAAGCAAAAAAAAAAAATGAACGTTCAATCACACACGTTAATAGAAAGAAAGAAAAAAAAAACAGCATACACATTATATTGAACCTCATTTCAAAATTTTTTATTCACTTTTAGAGATTCAAAATTTTATTACTAATGGAGTTTACAAAATTAGGATAAGAAGACTATTCGTATATCTTAAAGATAAAACAAAATTGAAGAAACTGAAACACCAAATTTCAATTCAATAACAACAAATTCATATAAACAAAATAAAAAAAGTTGATGTGCAACCAAACAGTTATTAAGCTTAGGTTGTATAGAGTACACGAGCTAGCCAGATGAAGCAATCTAAGGTAAACTAGTTTAAAAAAAGGCTGATGCATCCTTTTTAGACCTGTTCAAGGTTCGGGCTACCCGTCCAAACCCGAAGGCTTGCCCATATTTTAGGAGCGTTTGGACAAAAGTATTAGGCCTGAAATATGAGCTTGGGCAAAAAAATGAGATCTGTTTCAAAAGTGGGTCGGGCCTTGGCTCTAACAATCAAGGCCCGAGCCCGGCCTGACCAATTTTTTATTGATATAATATAATATTTTTATATATTATGTAATTTATATCATATAAAAAATAAATATATATAATATTATAGTGCAAACATTTAAAAATATACTAAGTTATTCATGTTATAGAACTTAATAAAAGAAAAAAATAGATAGAATTATTAAAAATTAAATAATAAAAAAATATTTGCTTAATTTTTAAAAAAATAAATAATATGGGCGGACCTCTTGGACTATCTATTTACAAATATGGGCGGACTTGGACAGAATTTGAGGCCCATATTTCGAGCCAGACTTGGGCAAGTATATGTGGTGTTGATACCATACCTAAGCTCGGCCGAACCCGGCCCCGTCCGATCTATTAACACCTCTAATCTTTTTACAAATCCTATTCACAAATCCTAAACCTATAATACTAAATTAAAATAAAAACTCTCATTTGTCTACCATATACTAGTAAAATACAAATTAAAACAGCCATGAAAACAATATCAAAGTTAGACTCCTATGAAATATGGGATAAAATCTTAGACGATCTTATAAGATACTTAAAATTAGCCTATAAAAAAAAACCAATTTTAATTTAAAAATCGTGTTAAACTATATTTGATTTAAAATACTTTGAAAATAATGTAGACACCGGATTTTATCCGGGTTTAATTAATTTTTTAATTAAAAGAAAACAAAAAGAAATCAGAAAAAATCAGATAATTTCGAAAATTAAAAGAAAATCAAGAACACAAATTGGGTTGAAACAAACCTCTTTACTAATTGAAATTCCTAATCTTAGTGGAACTAAATCTCTTCCCTATAAAAAAGAACCCAAGCACCACAATCAAACACACATCAGAAATCAGAGAAATCACAAGCAAGAAAAAGCCTAGTATTTTCGAAAAAAAAAAAAAAGATTTTTTGAGAGAAAAAATTTCGAAAATTCAAAAGTGAGAGTTAGAATTTGTTTCAAGGAGATTCTTGAGAAAGAAAAATTGGGTTTAAATTAGAGGAAGCATATACTAGAAGTTGGTGGCCATTCGACGGTCAACGGAGTAAATTCGGAGGAGGTGAAATTTCGAACTTCAATTTCAGATCTAGGAAATTCTAGAGAGATTCGGAAAAAAATAATTTGATTTTTGAAAAGAGGAGATCGAAAGGAATTTTTGGTGATTTTTCGACCATTGGCAGCGGCGACGGCAGCGACGACAGCAGGTGGCCGAATTCTGGACAGCGAAGAACATTCATCAGTGTTCTTGAGGATTTTTTTTTTCAGAGAAAAAGAGATTTTTTTGGTGGAAAAGAGGTAAAAAATGATCTAAAAAAATTGGTATTTAAGAGACAGCAGGTGGGTCAGGCCAGGCAGGCTCGCGCCTGGGCCTGACCCCCTGCTGCCTCCTTTTTTTTTTGGATTTCTTTGTTTTGTTTTTTGGTTTTGCTTGTTTTTTGTTTTATTTGGTTGTTATTTTATTATTTATTTATTATTTACTAATTTTTTTTTAGTTTCTTTTTGCAGGTTTTATTTTATATATTATTATTATTTGTTTATTATTATCATTATTAAATATTTTACTAACCACATATATTTTTTTATATAAAAAAACTACTATTATTTTTAAGAAAATTATTATTATATTATATTTTATATTTTGTTGTATATTAATAATTGTATATTTTTAATATTATTAACTATTAATTTATTTTTAAGATTAGATTAATTATTAATTGAAGAATAATTATTTTTAAATTAATAAATTGAGATTTTTTCAATGATGAAATTTAAAGAATTACGAATGGTTAAATTATGAGAAATTTCTAGGTGAGAAATTTCTCTTAAAAATTCTCCAGAATGAATGGAAGGATCTTTTAAGAGATTATTTTCAATATCAATATCAATAAAAATAAAAATTTTATTTTTTTTAAGAATAATTAATTTTCAATATCTTTTTCTCAATTTGATTTTCCATAATGAATGCTTAATTAAAATTGAAGAATAAATTAAGATTTTTTTTCGATGATGAAATTCAAGAAAGTTACGAATGGATGACTTTTAAGAAATTTCTAGGTGAGAAAAATTCTCTTAAAAATTCTCCAGAACGAATGGAAGAATATTTTAAGAGATAATTTTCGATATTAAAAATCAGAATTTATTTTTTGAACAAACATTAATAAAATGTGGATTATTTTTGGAAGATTAATTTAAGAAATAACTTGATTAAATAATTAATTTTTCCGACGACGGAGCCTCTTCAATAGAACGAATGGTTTCTTTTGAATACTCTCGAGGTGAGGAAACATTTTTTAGTAATTTCTCCAGAATGAATGGAAGGAAGACCTAAAAAATAATCTCCGAGATTTCTAACTTTAATAATTAAAATGAAATATGATAGACAAGACCATTTAATCAAGACCTTTTAAGTATCACAAGACTAATTAGGTATTATCTCTTAGATAGGCGTTGTGAGGGTGCTAATCCTTCCTCATACGTAACCGTACTCCCGAACCTAGTTCTGATAAGTAGACCAGAACCTATTCTTTTTAAGGTGTCTTAGTCAAGCTTAGGATTACTTTAAATAGGATAGATTTATAAAGGTGACTAATCACACCTAGATTAGATGATTAGTGGCGACTCCATTGATTTGTGTCTAGCATGCTGAATTCGTATTTGGCACGTTATTACAAAGAATTAATTTAGAAAAATCAAATACAAATGACAGTTCAAAGATCTGGACAAAATTGAGTATCTACATAGAACATTTAGTTGGGTTAAATTATCTTATATGCATAGGATTAAACAACCATATGCAAAGGTAAAAGGATTGTACAATCCCACATGAATAGTTTTACGAAATAAAGACAATTCACTGATCAATTTCGTCTTAGGCTTCGTTTGGATTCTACCGCACTCCTGAAACGACGAAATTCAAACTTTAAATTGGGGGGTTTTAACCCCATACTACACCAAGTTTCATCGGACTGTCCCTCCAGTCTCTCTAGTCAAGGACTGGAGGAGCAGGGCAGTGACAAACTAGACCTGCGGTGGAGGGTAAAAATCCCTTTTTACCCCCTATTTTTTTTAACAAAATTTTTTCTTTATATATTTAATTATTTAATTTTCATTTTATTAGTTTATTTTTTTGATATAAATATATTAATAAATTGACATAAATATAATTTTAATATTTTCAATTATTATTTGATAAAAATATAATTTTAATATATATATTTTATTATTTAACATAACTATAATTTTAATAATTTTAATTATATATTAATTTCATAAATGTCAAATAATCTAAAATTTTTATTATATACAGTTTTTAGTTAATATCCCTAATGATCATTTTTTTTTCACTACATTTCATTTTAACTCACTGTGACAGCTACATTTGCATCCAAATACATATCCCATTATTAATTTTAATCTCACCGCTATAATACATAATCTCACTGTTACAATAACTAATTTCACTGAAGCCAATCTCATTACCAATCCAAATGGACCCTTATTTTATCCTAATCCATGTTTAAAGTCTCGTGCACCAAATGCAACCTAGATGCATAAATGAGCTAGAAAAAGGAACCTAAAAGACTCTTATGTTCAGACATACCAAATGCAACCTAGCTCTCTTGTAATGACTTAATTAAGAAACCCTACTTTCCAATTAAATTGATTTGTTTCTGTAAATGCTACCAACAATCGGATTGAGCAAAATGCAACTCCAACTTCTTTAGCATCCCATTATTGTCAAGCAATCTAGAGACACGTTTAAAAACTCTTATAGCATATCCTTTTTTTTTTGTTGATGATTGTTAATATTATGTTAATGATGTTATGTGGCAAGCTTATAAAAACTTTGAAGGGGTAACTTTTAGCAGCAAATCCATTGCAAAGGAAAGAGGTGCCTCTGGTTCTTGCTTTCATGATATTAGAACCTACTGCAAGAGAAAAGAGAAAACTTGATATTTAACTCCAATATCTTATTGAAGATAGGATTAGGGATGGCAATAGAGCGGGGCGGGGGTGGATTTTGCAGTATCCGCCCCGCCCCGCCATAACACTACTCTGCCCCGCCCCCCGCCCCGCTCCGCCATGGATGTTGAAATTTCAATACCACTACCGCCTCCATGGATGTCGGTTACATCCATAACCGCCCCGCTTCGCCCCATTTGATATTTATTAATTATTTTTATTTTTTTCAAATACTAAAGCATTATAAAAAAAATTTAATATAAATTCAATATAAACATGTTTCTAATCTAGGAAGAAAAAAAAATAAAGTATTAGGTTTAAGTTTTTAAAAAGAAAAAGAAAAATAATAAGTTTAATTATATTATTTTATTATTCTTTTAAAAGCTAAATATTTAAGGGTAAAATTGTAATTTCAGTATTCGAGGCGGGGCGGTGCGGAGCAGGCAATTACCACAACTGCTCCATCCCCGCCTTTCAAACAAAAAAAAAACCGCACCGCCCCGCTCCGCCTCCATTGTTCAAAAAAAAAAAACCTCTCCATTCGGATCGGATCGGTTCGAAATTCATCGGTCGGATCGGGTTTTGCCATCCCTAGATAGGATATGGATGGTGAAATCCAAAATTTGAAGAAATAATCTGTAGGAAAAAATGCAATGGCAGCAGCAGCATCATCAAACGAAAGTCAAACTTAGAAGTAGAAGAAATTTTAAAAAAATCGAATCTCTTTAGTGATAGCGACGATGGCTCTAGTTTTCTCTCAAAAAATGGTGGTGGTGGTTTTGCTAGTTGGTAGGTGAAGAAAAAATATATTTTTTTCTTTGGCTTAAATAAAAAAAAAATGGCCTTTATACCATATCATTTTTTTTACTTTGGTATTTAAAACATTTTTATTCCTAGTCGGATATTTGTATTATAATTTCATACACAAGTTGGTACTTTGCATTAACGTCATTAAATAAATGAATGATGTGGCATTAACATTCAATGAGGTGATGACACGTGACAAAAAAATGTTACATTAATGATAGCCATGTCATTATTAAGAGAAAAATAAAAAATTCAAAAAAATAGAAAAAACTATAAAAATTCAAAATAAAATTAAAAAATTTAAAAAAATTCAAATATTTTAAAAAAATATAAAAAAATTCAAAAAATATAAAAAAATCAGAATAAACAGAATTTTTTTTTAAAAAAATAAAAATTTATTTTTTTAAAATTGATTTTTTTTAAAAAATATAAAAAAATATGAAAATTTTATAAAATTAAAAAAACCCAAAAATTTTAAAAGTATTTAAAACTCAATATTTTGGAACTTTTTTATTTTTAAATTTTTTTGAATTAAAATATAAAATAGTTTTAAAAAAATTTCAAAAAATTCAAAAAATATAAAAAATAAAATAAACAGAATTTTTAAAAAAAAAAAAAATGATTTTTTAAAAAAAATAAAATATGATTTTTTTTAATATAAAAAATATGAAAATTTTCTAAAATTGAAAAAAAAAAAACCCAAAAAATTTAAAAGTATTTTAAACTCAATATTTTGGAATTTTTTTTATTTTTAAAATTTTTTGAATTAAAAAAATAAAATTTTAAAAATATTTTAAACTCAATATTTCTCTTTCCCTTTTGGCCTGACAGCTATCGATCTAGCCTACCCGAGGTCGATCGGCGGTCGACCGGCCCTCCTGCCTCCCTTTCCTTTCTTTTTTCTTTCTTTTCCTCTTCTCTCTTTTTTTTTCCAGATTTCTTTTTATTTTTTTTTTTACAGATTTTTAAATATATATATAACTTTTCAATTTTTTATAATTTTTTTTACGTATATTTCTAAAATTTTAAATTTTTTTAAATATTTTTTTGAATTTTTTTTTCTTTTAATGATAACGTGACATTATAAAGTTGGTATTAACGTAGCATTTTTGTCACATATCACGACCTCATTGGATGCTATTTGCCACATCACTATTTATTTAACGGTGTTAGTGTAAGATACCAATTTGTTTAATAGAATTATAGTATAAGTATCTAATTATGAATAAAAACTCTTTAGATACCAAAGTAGAAAAAGTGGTATATTACAGGGGGTATTTTTTTTTATTTGAGCCTTTTTCTTTTGATAAAGGGAGAAGAAAAGTATTTTTTTTAATTGAGAGAAAAAGAGATTTTGTCAACCAAAAAGAAGAGATTGTAAATGCCTTTTTATTTTTTTACCCATATAAACAATTAAATATATTATTTTAATTATATTATGCATTTTTTTTAAAAACTTTTTTAGTTTTTTAAAAAGCAAAATGAAAATTAATTTGAATTCATTACACTTAACTAGAAACTAATAAGACAACTTATATGTACTTCATTTTTTTTTTCAATTTATCAACTTTTCATTTTCTACTCTCATCATTACATCTTTAAATAAATTTTCATTTTTTAACAAAAAAAATAATTATTTTTTTTATTATCGAGATAAATGAATTAGTGGCTTGAATCTACTATATCTAGGAATGAAAATAGAGCGAGACGGGGATGGAGATTACCTTATCCACTTCCATCCCACTCTTGCGTGGATGTTAAAAACATCCGCTTCCATGGATGTCGGTTACATCTATAACTACTCCACGCTGCTCCACCTCATTTTTTTACTAATTATTTTTAATTTAATATTAAAAAAATATATTGTAATTTATTCATGAACATAATTTTATTATATATAAAATATACATATATAGATAAAGTATATAGATAATATTAATATATATATACTAAAAATATAAAAGGAACATATAGAATATTTTAAGAGATAAAATATTAATTTTAAAAGACGGGACAGGGTGGAGTGGAGCAATAATTTACCAAAATCATCCCGTCCCCACTTTAAAAAAAATATTTCCTTATTCAGAAGGAATTAGTGCGGAATCCGTGAAGCAAGTCAGATTTTGCCATCCCTATCTATATTCGTGAATAGTTTAGCTAATGATCGACGCTTGCCGTCTCCCTCACTAAAAGCTAGTTTAATATTACAGTTGGAAAAAGTTTGGGTTAAAAAAAGTTTATACTGAAAAAAATGTGTTTAAAAAGTGCGATAAAAAATGTGATTTAACAATTTTAAGTGTTTGACATTATTGTGAAAAAGTGTTTTATGAAATTAAAATGTTAAAAAAATATATGTTAAAAATAATAAAACTTTAGAGATGTAAAAATAATAAATTTATCCAAAAGGTAACTTTCAAAATCCAAATCTACATTTTCTTGATTTTTTTATTTGAGTTACCAAATAATGATTTTAATTATAAAAGCTAAAAAATTTTAACCGTTTAACATTATTTTTGTGATAAAAACAATTTTTAATTTCGAAAACTATGTCAAAAACAATATTAAACAGACCTGAAAGTAAAATTTATGGATAGATGCCCCTTTTAACGGTCCGTTTGTTTCGTAGAAATTGGCTTCCAGAAAATATTTTCTGAAAAATGTAAAGATTTTCCAAAAAAATAGAGATTTTATGATATTTGGATGACTTACTGAAAAATATTTTTTGTTGTTTGGTTATTTTATGAAATATCTATTTGTTTCAAATATCAATACTGACATAAATATTAAATATTAAATATTAAAATATTAATATTAAAATTTAATATTTTAATAATAATATTTAATACTAAATATTATATTAATATTAAATACTTAAAATAATACTATTTATTATTAAAACATTAATTATATTAATATTTAAAATATTATAATAATTATTAAAATATTATTTCTATTAATATAATTATTATTAAAATAATATTCCTATTAATATAATTATTATTAAAATATTATTTTTATTATTATAATAATTATTAAATTTTATTTATATTAATATAATTATTATAAAATATTATTTCTAGTTTTTCAAATATTAATATTGATATAAATATTAAAATATATTTATATTAATATAATAATTATTAAAATATTACTTCTACTTTTTTAAATAGTAATATGGCATAAATATTAAAATATTAAAAAATAATTATAATATTATTATTTCTATTAATATTATTTATTATTAAAACGTTAATTTTATTAATATTTAAAATGTTCTAATAATTATTAAAATATTATTTCTATTAATTAATATTTATACTATTAAAATAATAATCTTTTTATACTAAAAAAAACATTTATTATTAAATATTTATAAAGTATAATTTATATATATTTATTAAAATAATAATATAAAACCATTTTTAATAAAATATTAAAAATATTATTTAAAATTTAAAATATTTATAGTGTTACAATTTATTATTAAAATAATGATATTGCTATATGAAATAATATTTTTATTAAAATAATAAATGATAGTTATTATATTAATAATTTATTATTAAATATAAATATACTATTATATAATATAAATACAAATATGTAGGTTTAATAATATTTAAATAAAATATTGAAAATTAAAATATGTTTATATTAATATTTTAATATATTTTTATAATTAAAAAATAAATATTTTTATTAATATAATGATATTTGGTTCGAGTTAAATTAAGTTTCGATATAAAATATGATGTCCAAATTCCGATTCGAGTAGCCCTACTCATGACATTTTTTTTTGGAAATTATCTTCTTTGGAAAGACAATTTCCAGAAAAAACCCTTATTTTCCGTTATCAGGAAGTCATTTTTCGTTAACCAATCAATTTTTCGCTAACCAAATATCAGAAAATTCAAAAATTATTTTTCGTAAATTATTTTTAGTGAAACAAACGGACTCTAAGTGTTCAGTTTATTCAACTTTCAATAAAAAAAGGGAAAAGTATTAAAACCTCCCTGAGGTTTGGGTATAATTCCAGATACCTCTTGAGGTTTGGATAATACCATTTTTTCTCCCTGAAAATTAATATCATGCCAAAGCTGCCATTCTATGGTATAAAACATGTATATGGTTGGCAAAATAATCCGAACCGTCGGGTTAGGCAGATAATTTCAAAAAATAGCGGGCTCGAGTCGAGTTCGGGTTTACCATAAACCCGAATTGACCCGCCCCTGATTATTTTTTTATTTTTCTAACTTTTAATTTTTTTATATATATGTTAATTCTATATATTATTAGGGTGAGCATTCAGTCGGTTTGGTTGGTACGGTGCCAAAATTTCGAAAATCGATTAAATCGACTAAACTTATAAAATCGACCGAACTGACGGATAAATATTCTAAAACCAAAAAAATCGAAACCAACTTAAGTCGATCGGTTAGGTCGGTTTAATCGATTATAACTATTTAAAAAATAATTTATGTATTGTATATTATATATTATTATATAATATAAATGATATATTATATTATATATAATTTTAAATTATTATATAAATAATTATATTTAAAATAAAATTAAAAGGGTAAGTTAGTTCAATCTATTCGGGATGGGATTGAGGTTTTTTTTTTTGGGTCGGGTTCGGCTTCAGGGTCGGGGGCTAAAATTTTAAATAAAATCGGATTCGAGGCGGTTTCGAGTATATCTAAACGGACCCTTTATAGGAAAAAGTATTAAAACCCCCATGACGTTTGATCATAATTCTAGATACCCCTATAGTTTAGATAATACCATTTTTCCCCCTAAAAATTAATATTATGCCAAAAATGCCTTTCTATGGTATAGAAAATGTCTAGGGTTGGCAAAATAATTCGAACCGTCGGGTCAAGCAGGTAATTTCAAAACATAACGGGTTCGGATCGGGTTCGGATTTACCATAAACCCGAATTGACCCGCCCCCGATTTTTTTATTTATTTACTTTTCTTACTTTTAATTTTTTATAATTCTATATATTATTAGGGGTGAACATTCAGTCGGTTCGGTTTTAAAATTTTAAAATTTAAAAAATCGATTAATCCGACTAAACTTATAAAACCTATTGAACCGACCGACAAAGATTCTAAAATCGGAAAACCAAAACCGACTTAAGTCGGTCGATTTAATCGATTTTAACTATTTAAAAATAATTTATTTATTGTATATTATATATTATTATATAATATAAATGATATATTATATTATATATAATTTTAAATTATTATATAAATAATTATATTTAAAATAAAATTAAAAGGATCAGTTAGTTCGGTCTATTCGGAATGGGATTAAGAGTCTTTTCGGGTTAAGTTCGGGGTCGGAGGCTAAAATTTTAAATAAAATCGGGTTCGGGGCGATTTCGAGTATATCTAAACGGAGGTCGGATCGAGAGCTAAAATTTTAAATAAAATTGGACTCGGTCCAAACTGATGGAATTTGGTTCGGGTCGGTACGATTTTTGATTCTATTCGATTCGATAATCACAAAATGTTAAAAACCAAAATAGTGCACATTAAACATTAACCGTAACTTTTATCTAAAATCGAACCTAATCGAATCCCTTAATCGTAAGTTATTTTAAAAAATCTTAAACGATAAAATTATCATTTGTCTTTTACCCAAATATAAAAACTAAAAAAGTAGTAACAGCAGCAGTATTAGTATAGTATCGTAATGGATACAATCCGTACTTGTGACAGCGACCGCTGAAGGATGGTGGCACATGCCCTGCTGTCATATCAGACCCTGCAATGGACGCTAAGGATGCTCCCATACGGATGAGCCAACGGCTGAGATTGTCTCTCCTCCAACTTGTCTTTCTACTTATTGCTTCATCTAGAGCTTTGGTCGGCTCCCCTATAAAACCACTCTACTTCTCTTTTACACTCTCTTCTCTCTTCTTTTCCTTTCACTCTTTCTTTCTTTTGCTGAGTCTCACAGTAATATCAACACCTCATACCTTATACCCATGGTGCTTTTCTGGAAGAAGAAGAGGAAACTCTGTCATCTCCTCTCCCTTTTCAATTCAAAGATCTAAAAAATGGGTTTTCTTTCTTTTTCTTTTTAGAGTTTTAGGGTTTCCATTTCCTGTACAATAATTGCAGTATGAGTGAAGGTTGGGGTTTCTGTTGGATTTTTTTTCCTAATATAGAATAGCACTTCAATTCCGTTTTTTTTTTTTTTTTTTTTTTTTTTTTTTTTTTTTTTTTCTCTTCTTTCAAACAACTAAGTTTGACATTTAGCTTTCAGCATCAGGCATGGGTCAGCAGGCTCATGAAGGTATTTTTTTTTTCTTTTTCATTAATACCATTAGTATTTTCTTCAAAAAACTAAAATAGAATTAAAACATAAAGTGTCATTTTTCATATAGTTAAATTTGGTTTCATTTCATTTCATTTCATTACAATTATAATAATTATAATGTATGATTATAAGGGGAAAACAAGTGCTTGAACTCAGAGCTATGGCATGCCTGCGCTGGCCCACTGGTGTGCCTACCCACCGTGGGGAGCCGTGTAGTCTACTTTCCTCAGGGTCATAGCGAGCAGGTTTCTTCTTTTTTTCTTTTTTTCCTTAACAAAATCTCTCTCTTTTCTTTCTGGGCGTTGAGTTTGTTAGTTCCAACTTCCAAATACAATGAAAATGCAGGTAGCAGTCACCACTAACAAGGAGGTTGATGCCCACATTCCAAATTACCCAAACTTGCCTCCTCAGTTGATATGCCAGCTCCACAATGTTACCATGCATGTCAGTTCCTTCCTCTTCTCTTCATTTTCAGTCATAGAATGCCTCAGAGTTAAAACAGTTTACGCATGTTATTTCAGGCTGATGTTGAGACAGACGAAGTATATGCCCAAATGACATTGCAGCCTTTGACACCAGTAAGAAGCATTGCTTTCTTTCTATAGTTCAATATACTTTTTGGGTTTTTATTTTTGATGTTTTCTTTTTCTTTTCCTCATTTATATTTTCATACAGGAAGAGCATAAGGAGACATTTCTTCCAATGGAGTTGGGAATTCCAAGCAAACAGCCAACCAATTATTTCTGCAAAACATTAACAGCAAGTGATACTAGTACCCATGGTGGTTTTTCTGTTCCTCGTCGTGCTGCTGAGAAAGTCTTTCCTCCACTGGTACTCTCTTTCTTTATCTCTAGCTTCCAACTGGTTTCTGAGTGCTGATGGCTCCTTCTTTCTTTTGCAGGACTTCTCGCAGCAGCCACCAGCCCAGGAACTTATTGTGAGGGATCTTCATGACGTTGAGTGGAAATTTAAACATATCTTCAGAGGTTAGTTTAAACTTCTGTTCCTATCAAGCATTCTCATTTCTAGGTTCTTTGGACTTGTAAGTTATTGGACCTTGCCATGTTATCTTAATTTTAAGGTTATGTTGGTTGAAATACAATTAAATCTCTGCTCTCCGAACTTAAATTTCAACTGGAGAAGAATTAGTCGTTTGCATTTGGCAAAAGTCATAGTGTTTTAGTGAACTTGCTGATATTTTCCTTTCTTGCTGCTTTCGAAGTTGCTAATAGAAAAGCAATGTTGGAGTTGCTTGAAATCAACGATTTTTCAGAATTATAGTGTTTGAATAAGTTACTCAAACCTAGTATCTTTTTTTTTTTTTTTTTGCCTTGAATTCTATTTTTTTTTTTTTTTTTTTCTTTTCTCTGACTATGTCCTTCGATCAGTAGTCCATATCGGTTTCTCTTGTTTATATATGGAAGTAAAACATTCATGATTCATGTTAGGCTCATACACTCTTGGTTTGCACATTCAGTGTATACTCCAGGGTGTTTTTTTTTTTTGGTCCTAGAAAAGTGTGAAATTCATGAAAACATAAATAGCTTTACTGGTTTACCTTTTGCCTGTGAAATCAATCGATACTTTGAAATACATGTTTCATTTCTTAATCACTCATTCTCATAATTTCATCATATAGCTTATTAACTTGATATCTTTTTTAAATTAGCAGAATCTATATGTGTCCTTTGTTCTTCTATATTGGTTTTAAAGTGCCATTTCTCCACTCAGTGGGCATTTTTTTTTGTTAGAATCTTACCAAATAAGTTTATGAGATAAGATAGTCCTTTGTCCTTATGCACTTCTGTGCTTCAATGGGGACATCATCCAGTCCAATTGGTTTTCACTTTTCATCATTTTTAGATTGTCCATTTCTTTTTTAGTTTTTTTTTATGTGTTAGTGTGTCCATTTCTATTTTCTGAATTTGCTGTTAGAATCATAATTTCTCTTTCCTTCCAAATTGTATTTGAGTTTTCATTAAATAAATCCTTAATATAATTTCTTCATTTGTCCTTCATAACCTTCTCAAGAACAAACATATATTCTATCATCCTTAGTACACTTGATTTTAATTTTTTTTTATTCTCAGTTCTCTCATTTTGGCAAGTTTGTATCTCTTTGGTATACATTTGCCAATAAAAATCGGCACAAGACTAAGCGTTTGCTTCACTTACTATAACTACCTTCTTGACCTTTCTTTGTTGCTTTGCACGTTGCTAAATTTTCTCTAGAATGCTTTATAAAAAGCTCTTTTCACTTCAACTTTATCTCGTAGTTCCTTTGTCTACCACCAAGATTCATTTTGAGCAAAGGAAGCCCTTTTTGATTCTTCAAAACCTTAAGATGTTCTTAATAGCCTTTGCTATCATCCTTATACAGTTTAATTGCTTTAAATTCATTGCCCTTCTTTCTCTTGTTTTGTCAAGTTTGTATGTCTCTCTCTTACTTCGGTATTCAACTAGTTACAAAAATCACCCCAAGTTTGTATGTTTCTCTCTTACTACGATATGTCTCTCTCTTGTCACCCCAAGTTTGTATGTCTCTCTCTTCGGTATGTCTCTTGTTTTGGCAAAGTTTTTTGAGCCACTTTTTGAATGTGATTATTCAAATCATCTCACATAGAATTTGCTTTCTCATTCACTTTCACCAACCTTGTTTGAGCAACTTATTTTTAGAAGTCACAAGTTACCACCATTCAAATCTCAGAATTTACTTCTCTCCTTGCATAGTTTGACGTAGAGGTGTAATTAAGTCGATCAATCCGAGCTGATAAAGTGCTAGGCTTGAACTTGATTGAGCTTTATTTTTTTTTGTGCTCGAGCTTGGTTTGATAAATATTCAAGCCACTTGACCTCGATTCTAGTTGTCTCGATTACCATCAATTTGTATAATGAGCTTGAAATTTGTGTATAAAACATTAAAAAAATTAAGAAATTCAAAAGCTCAATAAGACTCACGAGCCAATGGCATTTTGAGCATTACAAAGCTTGAAGTTCACTTGACTCGTTACTGAGTGGCTCAAGCTCAAGCGGACAATGAACGAGTCCAACTCTAGTATTCATCAAATCGAGCTTGGGTAGCTTACGAGTAATCCCATTTCTATAACAAGTGTTAGCTATCAAGAATCATATGTCATAACATGACAGCCTTTCCTTGACTATTTGTTTCTTTGAAACCATGATCTGCATGAATGAACCTTGATTTCTTTGGCCACTTTTATGACATGGCTATTGAAATCTCCCTAATGAAAATCTTTTCCTCTTGGAGGATCCGTGGACCCATCTGGTAAATCTTCCCAAAAACTTACCTCGAATTAACTTATCCAATTCAGTTGAGGCGCATATACAATCACTGTATCGAGTTAACTCATCCTTTTGAAATTCCAAACATCACCCTTCAAGGTCTTGTCCGTGATGATAATAACATATTAGTTTTTGTTTTTTATTACTTGAATATCTAAGTTTGAGGTTACAGGTTAGAGTCCTCAAGACCTTCGCCTTTCTTAGTCACTTGGATGCACTTAATTCTTTGTAGCAGCCTTGAAGGAATGCACCAATTACAAGTCAATGACTCATTAGTCCAAGTTAGAAGACTCATATTATAGTTTTTGACTATCTTCTTTACAAGACCCAAGAACTTGCAAAAACCATAGCTCAAAAAATGCATATCAATTGAATGAATAAATGAATAAAAAAATGAGTTTTTGATATTACAATTTCAGCACCACATCCTATGAAAGATTTATGTAATCTGCATAGCTTTGCATTAATTGTTAGGATTTTTTGTTATAAGGATTTATCAAACCAACTAGATATTCGGCCATAGACTATATAAAGTGTTTTGATTATGGTCATAGTTTTACCATACTTAAAGAAAGTATTTCGAATTTCGAGTTCTAAAAGTGTCTTGATTCATCTTTTTATACAAACATAGGATTTTTTTAGAATACTCTAAATTGACAAGTTATCTGTACATCTACTAAATTGGAAAGGAGGCTTTTCTCTATTGGGTTGAAAGCAAGGTAAGGATACATAGTAATTCGGAGAAATAATGATTCATAAAGTACAAAATTTAAACTTAATGGATTACTTTCAACAACCCAGTGATGTTGACTAAAGCTCTTATATATATGTTTATTACCTAATGCAACCCTCCTGGTTTATTTGGCTAGGAGCTAATTATAAGCCTTGAACTTAACATAGTCCCTCCTTTCTTTTTATTTAATATAAAATTTACTTGGACTCTAATTCAGTTTTTACTTATTTTTTAACTTCATGTTAGTTTTTGTTATTTATATTTGGGATGAAGACATGCAACAAAAAATTGTTTCATTTTATTCATCATGTTTTCTTGTAGATGTTTTCTAGAGCTTTTCACCCTCTTCTCAAGGCAATTGCTAAAAGCCTATTTGCAACCTAACTACAATACCAAACTAAGGGGTTGTTTGATAAACTGAAAAATTAAGTGCTGAAAAATCAAGTATTGAATTTTTTAGTACTGATTTTATAAGTACTGAATTTGTATTATAAAAACTGTTTGGTATGTTATTGAAAATTAAGTACTGAATATAATTATATTGTTTGATAACTAAAATTATTAAATTTTAAAAATTATTAATTGTATAATTTTAATTTTATTAATATAATATTTTATATTATTCTGGATAGTTTTGGATAAAACTTAAAAGGATAATTCAAATATATGATTTTTTATAACCAAAAAAAGAGATAATTCAAATATAATTTAAAAAAAAATAAAATTGACTTAACATATTCTAATTTTAGTGATAAGTAGCTATCTACCTACTTAGCTCATTCAACACTTTTTTGTTGAAAATTTTCTATTAAATAACATTTAATATGAGTTATCAAACATATTGAAAAAATTAAACTATTGAAATTTTTCTTTTTCAATGCATTGGAAATTTTCAATGCATTATCAAACACACCCTAAGCCTCAAAATTCATCAAAATAGGCTATGAAAAGCTTGAAAATAGTAGCTTTGATTTTTAAAAAAATTACATTATCCAATAAAAAGATGTAAATTTAAATAATACCCTTGATTTAATATGTTGTACGCTAAAGGAATGAAAAGGCTGTAGCTTGATCTTAGAAAGGTTGGGCTTCGTTTGTTTGATGAGATCAAAGTATACCTAGTATTGACTAACAACAAATAACTATTGAATTGATAATAATGCAATATAATGCGAGTGTCGGGTATGGGTATGTGTTTGACACCGGTATGTTCAGTTTTTCTAAGTTTTTTTATGTATTTGGAGGGTCCTTGGAGGGTCATATCCACATACTCATGTCCGAATATACGTTGGACCGAGTGCCGAACACGGGTACTTCAAGAAAAATGAAGAGTCGGAGCAACTCAGTTCTTAGGAGTTGTGATTTAAATTGGAATGAAAACAATACATGTAAGAGACATCTACTTCTGAAGAAGTCAATTTGTGAGTTTCATTGGGGAAAGAGACATTTCACCAGTTAATTAAAGTTAAAACAAAACCTTTAACTGCTCGTACTCTCAATTAATACGTAATTCTTAAAGATACAGATTGCCCATGTTGTTCATAATTGCTAGAAATCAATTGAATGGTTACTTGAGTTGTGTCCAGTTTAATTTATCTTCGATCTATATTATTTTGATCTCTTTGATTATCACCAAACTTTTTTACCTCAAACTTTGGATGATAGAATTTGGAATTTACGCTCTTGTTTGATGCTACCATGAATCCATTAAACTTGAAGAAAAACTATGGTGGTAAAAAGTATACTTAAAGGGACAGGTCATTCTTGCATTATTAGTAATTTCCTGTGCTGCTCTTACTTCAATACAGGTGTCGGGTATGAGTATGTGTCCAATTGTCTTACCTGTTAATTGGGCTAAATTTGTGATATGCGGATGGGACAGCAAAGGATGTAAAATCAGAATATGGGTGCAGGACGCGTCTTTCACTCTCTTTGCCTGCAGTTTTATAGTAAAATGGTTTTATAAAAAGTTTTATCTTTGAGTGCCTAAAGCAAAAGAAAAGCCAACCAACGTACTGGCCTGATGACAAATAAATCAAGGCCTAAGTAGTATTTTCTTTGAGTGATGTGGAATAAGCCCAAACCAACCTAAATCCTTTCTTAGTTCTATATAAATAACCAAAGGCCCGTTTTATCCACTGTTGTCTTATGGAATTAATTCTCAAGTGGCCATGATTGCATCGAGGACAGTGACTGGCTTGTTAGCAGACATTGTTGTTGGATGGAACGTGCTTCTCCTAGATCTCCAATTCACCTTTCTTTTCCTGTTTTTTTTTTTTTTTTTTTAAATTCTCTCTATACCCTGGGAATCTCTTTACCACACCAAATCTATCCCCGTTCTTCAGTGTGTGACACCATGTCTGAATGACAACAATTTAGTCCAATTCCTAGCATTACCTCCAAAACCTTGTCTGTCGAGTCTGATTCATATCCCGCAGATCCTCGTTGGCGTTGAGTCGTGTTGACATGGATACATGACCAAAAATCCTGAGTCTGAGTATCTAGAGGTCAAAATTGCTAAGATATTGTGAATTAATTTATTACTTTCATGGCTTGAGATGAAGAGTTTATGTGGTCCTCTTGTCAATTTGATGATTAAAACCTTGTTTTGATGAGGCATTTAACAGAAGAAAATGCAAGGTTGGGGCTGAAAGCAGTGTGATCATTACCTAGTTATGGCTCTTTAAAAGCAGTGTGATCATTACCTAGCTATGGCTCTATGATACAAGTTCATGGTAGCACTTCATTGGATATATTTGTAGCTTTGATAATTTCTTTTGTCAAATCAATTAGTTGAACTTGTTAGATGTCATACCATCATTCAATGGAATGAACCCTCTTTATATGAATCGTATTATCTCCAGCAGTCATAAAGAGTTTTTTATTTTATTTTATTATTATTTTAACATTATAAATTAATGATTGGGGTAAGTGTGGCGTATGACTTGTGCCTGTGTTCACGTTAATAACACTTTCTTTGATTTCGGTTAATAGCTGGATGGATTGGGCTTTTGTAAGTAGTACTCTAATGGTTCAAGAAAGAGAGTTAATAGGGTCATATCCTTAGTCTGCTATGCAACTTACAATGTATTGAAGTTTGCCAAAGTGCCTCATATATAGTTTTAAGAATTTTTTTTATATCTTCTTTAATAATTCGATACGGTTGTCCTTGTTGAGGTACAGTCCTTTTCTGTATCTCAACTTGGCTCTAAATTAAATTTAGAACTTTTGGCATGGAAATCATATTTGAATCTTGTGTAAAATCATGGTTAATGATTGAAAGAAATAAAGACTGATACATTATTGGAACTTGAACTTGCCAATATTTTTTATGCTAGAATCTATAAGGTACTCAAAGAGGATAAATAATCCTCTATTTTCAAATGTAAAGGAATGTAGAAGCGAGATCTGTGATCATTTGAAGAATGGTAACAGACTCAAATGATCAAAGTGCTTAAAATTAAGGTTTCAGTGCTAGAACCAGCATTGATGCATGCTATAAAGGGTTGTGGAAGTTACTGCCACTGTTTTTAGTCATCATTGTAATTAGAACTAGGTATAATTTTTCACTGTATATAATGAAAATCCTGTCATGAAGCGGTTTAACTTGGCAGGGTTTGAGACTAACAAGTACTAAATAAACTTCAAAACTCGAAAACATATAAACTGAAGTTTATGTATCCTAAATTTTCTTCAGAGTTGATGGACTTATATATTCTATTTACTTGGAGGTACTACTTTAGTGCATTGACTTGGTATTAATTTTTCTCTACTGGTTCTTTTGTGCCTGTAGTTGAGGGAACCATGGTTGTACCATCTTTTTCTGAATTGCTTTAGACAACCATGTTAATGACAAATTAGGTTGTCTTTTGTTGCACACTAAAATGATTCATCTAATTGTACCACTATTGATTTTCTATTTAAGTTGACGTCATGTCACACAACTTGCAGGACAGCCCAAACGCCACCTTCTTACTACAGGCTGGAGTGTGTTTGTTAGTGCCAAGAGACTTGTTGCAGGGGATTCTGTTCTTTTTATTTGGTATTTTTCTAGTTATGCTGTTAAATATGTTATTATTATTATTATTATTATCATTATTAATTTTTAATTATACTCAGTACATGTGGTTTATTGGGTTACTTAGCCAGAGAGAAAGCTAGGAGGAGGGGAAGAGTATGTAAATATGCGTTGTTGACCATATCTTGTCAATTCCTGTCATTAGGAATGAAAAGAATCAACTTCTTTTGGGAATTCGCCGTCCCACTCGCTCACAAACTGTAATGCCATCATCTGTGTTATCTAGTGATAGCATGCACATTGGACTCCTTGCTGCTGCCGCTCATGCTGCCGCAACTAATAGCTGTTTTACAGTATTTTATAGTCCAAGGTGGTGATGATTTCTTACCTCTTTCATTTGTTCTTTATGTCTTATCTGTTAACATGCTTTTTTTCTAATATGCAGGGCTAGTCCGTCTGAGTTTGTGATACCCCTTTCAAAATACGTCAAGGCTGTTTTCCACACACATGTCTCAGTTGGGATGCGTTTTCGAATGCTTTTTGAGACAGAAGAATCAAGTGTTCGTAGGTATTATAGTTCTTAATGGTTCATTTAGTATTATTTTAGTGGTTTATCTTGTGTGATTCTACGAATTGCTTTTGTTTATTCGAGTCATGTTCTTGAAAGCCATCTGATTTTTTATTAAAATGTTTTGTTGACTTTCTGATATGGTGGCAAATAACTTGTGTATATTTGAAACAATACTCCGCCATGTTACTCACTTATGCTGGTGTTGATTTCAAATATTTGGTAAAAAGTTCATGATGCAGAAGTGGTGTCCTTGTTTTATTTTTTGAAACTCATTTATTTTTCCTTTTTTTTTTTTTAAAAAAAAAAAATTTGGATTTTATTAGTTTTAGTAGAACTAGTAACAATTGATAAAACTGGGGTTCTTGCATCATGCTTTACTCTTCCATACCACATTTATTTATTTGAACTTCAGGATTTTGAGAAATGGAGTATAATTGATCAAGGTTTAAACTTTTCTGTTATATTACATACAAGTAATTTCATACAAATTTAAATCTTAACCACTAACGGATTATATCCAAATCTAAAAATCTCATACACATAAGTAGAGGTGGCAAATGGGTGGGTGTGGTTACGTTTGGGTTGGGTTGGGTCACTTCGGGTCAGGTCATTTCGGGCTAAAGAAAATTTGAATCATTTATGATTCAGGTCATTTCGGGTTTGGGTCATCTTGGGTTCAGGTTATTTTGGGTTTGACACTCGGGTTATTCGGGTTCGAGTTATCGGGTTGAAGTCATTTCGGGTTCAAATTATTGAGTTTTAAAGTCAAATCAATTTCTATGTTGCTCTGACTCTTCATTTTTCTTGAAGTATCTGTGTCCGACACCCGTGTCCGACGCATATTCGGACATGGGTATGGGGATACGATCCTCCAAAGACCCTCCAAATACATGGAAATCTTAGAAAAAAATGAACATACCCGTGTCCGACACTAACACCCGAGTCCGAGTAACATAGATCAATTTAGCTTTGGATCATTTCAAGTTAGTCTTTCGAGTGGTTTGGGTTTGGATCATTTCAGGTTTGGGGGACATTAAAAGTGATCATAGGTATTTTGCAGCAAAGTTCTAACTGTGAATGCTTGTATGATTTGAAAAAGTTAATGATGCGGAAGCTGTCTCTTCATACTAAAGTAGGAGCATCAGGTGGGTCCTTTTTTATTATTGTAGGGATCCTCTAGTCGGATAGCCATTGATTTGCGAACCATGAATATAAATTGTACTCTTAACTTTATTGAGATACTGGTTTCAACATACACTATTTGATCTGTCTGCTAGTTGGTGTTTGTTGTCAGCTTGCTGTTGAAAGTGCAATCCTAAATGTGTAGCTCTCAATTGTGTGGCACCAAAGACTTACCATTTCTATGTTGCACCATTTATTCATTCATATGTAAATGTATTTTTTTTTTCCTTCTCCAGGTATATGGGTACAATAACTGGCATAAGTGATTTGGATTCTGTTCGCTGGCCAAATTCCCATTGGCGGTCTGTGAAGGTAATTACAGGGATCTTGTAATAGACCAGTAGATGGTTCATTGCATATTTTGTTTATTGTTTGTGATAGTATGATGTCATATTCTATTATATTTATGCATGTGTGAAAAAATTCGTTTGTGTTTAATGTCCATGATTTCTTGATAGATGTCTATGATTTCTTGGGGATTCAATGCTAGTTGAACGATTATGTGAACTTAGATCTTGAGCAAAAGAGATGTTAAGGACGGGATTTGATTGAGAGATCTATAACATTGAGTTGTAGAGGTAGTCAACTTATCCAATATGAGTAGAGGTGGTAAACAAGTGGGTTTGGGTTCAATTATTTCGAATTTGTATCATATCATATCCGGTTTTGGTTTATTTGAGGCAATTTTAGATTTTATATAATGTAATATGTAACTATTTCAACATGATTTTAGGTTCGAGTCGTTTTGGGTTTTGGTCATTTCGAGTTTGGTTGTTTTGGGCTTGGGCTATATTGGGTTCAAATCATTTTGGATTCGGGTTTCTTCAAGTTTGGATCTTTGACTTTTTTGACAATTTAGGTTTGGATGGGTTTTCGGTTCGGGTTGGTTTTGCCCAGTGTTGTCAAGGCGTGCGCCTAGGCGCGCCTACGCCTTGCGCCTTAGTGTTAGATAACAAAAGCACCTCAGACCCTTTCGGGCGAGGCTCATTTGATCAGGCGCACGCCTGGTGCGCCTAGGCGCGCTTTTTTGTAAGGCGATAGGCGTAAAAAAAGCTCGCCTGATTGAAGTTCTCTTTAATTTCTTTTATTTTAACTTTTTTCATTAGATGTACCTTTACCAGTAAGAAAGGAGATAGTATCAAACTCTCCACTTCTCAATATTTGAGTATTCAACAACAGATATGAGACCATAAGGAAATCATGCATATTGGACAAAAAATAAATTGCATGTTTTGTAGATAAACTGGACCACATATATCTTAAGCTTATTATATATATACATACATAGACACACATATAAATATTGCGCCTTACTTCACTCAGGCGAGCGCTTTTTTTGCGCCTTGCACCTAAGGCAATATAAGGGTTCTAGCGCCTAGAGTGCGCCTTGCGCCCTTGACAACACTTGCCACCTCTGAATATGAGTCTCTTGTTAAAATCCTTTTCTATTCATTTGTGATCATAATGTACTGGTAGGATTGTTTCTTCTTACATGCAGAAGAGGCATTATGATAAAACATTGGTTGTAAAAATGATAATTTTTATTTTTGCAATATCCACATTTTTGAAAGATTTAGGCTAGATAGTCCTTTCCATTTTCGTTTGTTGCTTGCAAAGAGTAAACCTTGACACATTATTGTTTATCAAAGTGAAGGTAGTCTTTATTTTGCTTCTTTACCCAAATTCTAGGATAAACCTGATATTGCAATGTCTAAGGCCCAAAAGTAAAAATCAAAGTTACAAGTAGACCTGTCCATGGGTTGGGTGACCTAACAGGCCCGAATTGGGCTGAGCCTTGGATAGGCCCGAGACATTTTATTAATAAAAATTACTTTTATTTAATTTTTACTCTAAAATATTTTTAAAATATTAAAATGATATGATTTTTTTAATATTTTTATATAAACGGGCCTAATTGAGTGGGTCGGGCAGGCCAGGCCAAGGCTTGGTATTTAGAGGTATCACCTTGCCTGAATCAGCTCGGCCCATGCACACGACTAGTTATAGGAGGAGAATTTTATTTATTTTTTACTGTAGAGAATGATGTATCTTTCTTTTTGTTTTGGGTGCTGATTTTTGGATGGAATGGGCTGCAGTTACTCCACAACTCTTACACATTGGAAGAGAGAATTCCTTTGCTCTCTCTTTTCTTCTTGGCTAGAAGCTCCATGTTGCCATTGAACTTTTTAAAAGAAGTCAATGTACTCATTGAACTTTCATTGAATCCAATGTGCAAAATAACCATTTTCTGTTCAATAATTCCAATTGATCACAGAGTTCAAAGTGTGTCAAGGGGCATCATTAAAATAATGGTGTTGATGTGTCAAAAGCTTGCTGGGTCAATGGTTTGGCAAAAAAGGTAATCATCGTAATTTATAATATACCATGGTTTCCAACACGCTAAAATAGTATGTAAATTATGCAAAAGGTAAAACCCTAAAATATTTATTGCTAAACAGTTGTCGTATCCACCAAAAAATCAAACAATAAACTCAATTTTACCAACAATCTGTTCGAGACGAAAGATGTGCAAGTATATAGGATGGGTTCTCCGAAGGGGTGAAATGTGTAGAAAATAGGTGGTTGATTCTATATTGGCCTATCTAAGTGGTTTGTTGTTTAAGCTAAATTCTTGAAAGGGGAGATTCCAATTTGCTCTACTGGTACTGATAATACTACTAAGGTTTATAAACTTTGTGACTTTGAAGATTCTTAACTAGAGTTGGTGGCGTGGGACGAGGGAGGAGAAAGAGAAGTGAAAAGTTTTCCCTCTATTCATTTTCCATCAACAATGAGTCAAAGCGGCACTCTCTTAATGGTGTTGATGAAAGTTATGGAAGAAAAAGAAGAAATAAGGGAGAAAAACTAGAAAGAAACAAGAGAGAAAGAAAAAGTGGGAAAGGGATCCCATTCCAATGTGCAATGGACTAGTTGATTGGAGAAAGATGAGGAAAAAGATCCTCATCATTTGTTTAGCTGCCTGCAAACACTTATAATGCTTAATGTTATGTAAGTTACACATGCTTACTGGTGTTGAAATGTTAGCTGATTGCATAAAAATAGAAGTTTTGGTTCACATTGAATGCAAAAAAATATAAGCATGTTGACTTTTTCATTGAAGTTTGAGGGCAACCTAGAGCTTTGAGCCTTTTTTCTTTGTCCTTTTGGTCTCAGTTTAAGGGTTCTACTTGACTCACTGTTGTCAGTGATTAAACATGTCATGCAAATCTGAGTAGGCAAAAAAGATGATGTTGTTAGTTTGAATAATCTGGGTGCTATCATGAGGTTAATCTTGATAGTAAATTAATGAGAAATATCTAGGTTTGAAAATAAGGAAATCATTTTATTAATTGGAGAGTTGCGAATGAGTATGGATTGAATTTGTGTGTATTATCTGCTAATGGGGTTGAGATTGTCTAATCTGGAGTCTATGTTTTGGTACATTGCTTAAGACATGCCAAAGTGATAGATTTGATCTCTCTCTCTCTCTCTCTCGCGCGCGTTCATTTGTGCATGTAAAAAATAGAAGTGCTTTTAAAGGAGAAGAAAAATCATATGAAAGCTCTTGGATGCATTAATATACACTCCATAGATTTTATTGAAATTAATTGTGCCTTAGATTTTGTTCATTTTCTTTTTTGTAAAACTAGCTTTTTAAATTGGGTAACCTCTTGTTGCCTGTAATTGCTTTGTTTCTATACTAAAAGAAATGAGTAAAAAAAAAAAAAGAGAGAAAAGAAATGGAAAATAATCCTAGAGTAAATCTTGTAGGGGTGAGGTAACAAACTTGCAAAAACTTGATTTTTTTGTCAATTCAGTTTGCAGTCCAAATTCCATTATAATCCCTACTCTATGTTTTGTCCACCTCTTTATCACCCCCAAAAGTGTTAGTTTATCTTTTCAATCTCTTACTTGATTACTGTCTTACTGTCTTATGTCAACTAGTTTTGCCTGATTCAACTTTAAACCAAAACTTTTAGGTACATGGTAACATCTTTAATCCAGGCTTATATGTTAAACTAGGCCTTGTGTTTCTCTTTGTGTTTGGATACTGTATACAAATATGTTCTTTATGCTTTTGTTTACAAAAGGGATCCTATTGTCTGAGAATTGTCAAACTAGTTCAAGGTGCCTAGGAATGTGTTAAATAAATTGAAATTTCTGTTCTGTTGTTTCTGACTCTGCTGTTTTGTGGACTTCAATGTTGGGTAGTTGTTTTCACTTAAAAGTTTCTATTGTTGGCGGGCAATGTTGGTTGCTTTGAACTAAAAGCAATGCTGTGCTTTTAACATAATGTGCTTCTAGCAAGGCAGTTATTGCTAGTTAATTTAGAACTACACATTATTAATGTTTGCAGCATCTCATCGAGAATGGTTTCGGAGATGCACTTTCTTCCGCAGTGGTCTCAAAATTAGGGTCCCAAAGGCATTGTTTTGCATTATGTTTTTGTTGGTAGCGTGTTAATCTTGTAGCTTCAGTATCATTTATGCATTATTAATGTTTGCAGCATCTCAGTAGGAACTATTTGAGAGATGCCCTTTATTCTAGAGTGGCCTCACAATTAGGGTCCAAAGGTGCTTTAGGTTTTTTTTGCTAGCATGTTTTGTATTTTCTGTATCATCGATGGCTCAGATAGGATAACACAAAGGTACTTTTTATTTGCCTCTGCATCTGTTATATCTATTTGTACCAAGTTTCTAACAATTAAAACTTTATGCTCAAAATTGCCTTCCTAGGCTTAGGATTCTTTGTATGTATTTGTCCTGTAAGTTTTCAAAAGAGAATACCCATGCAAAATGCTAAACTTAAGGTTTGCCGACTTGTATTAGAGTTACTTTAAGTCCCATTAGAACACATGGCAATTTACATGCGTCTTTTGTCTGACTGTGAATTTGTTTTACTTGCACACGGGATTATGATGCAGAAAAAATTTGCTCTAGCCCAATGTTTAATTGATTGGAGTTTGATTTCTTGCCCACTCCTATGTGTAGGTTGGTTGGGATGAGTCAACAGCAGGTGAGAAGCAGCCGAGGGTATCATTGTGGGAGATTGAGCCTCTAACAACTTTTCCAATGTATCCATCTCTGTTTCCCCTCAGACTGAAGCGCCCTTGGCATCCTGGGTCATCATCTTTACATGGTATTGTTCTTTCTGAAGTTCTAGCCTTAAGGCCCTTTTCAAAGAAATGTGGTTGGACATTTTTTTTAATTTCAATGGATTTGAGATTGATTAACTTGTCTATTGAAGAGTTGGCTAGATACTAGCTGGATTATAGGAAAAATCTGAGAATTTCCTAGTTGTAAATATAGATTGATAGCTGTAGGCTTCCTTTATTTATTTTTCTATATAGTCTATAAATAGGATAGATGTAATAGACTTTGGGTGTGGCAATACAAGGCAGTAGCATTGAGATTCAATTCTCTCTTTTTTAGCATGGTACCAGAGCAAGGTTATTTCTCTTCCTTAAAAATTGACCTATTTTTTTTTTTTTACCATAGCAGCCACCTATATTTTTCAGCCCTAGCCGCCCTACTTTGAAACACTAAGGGCAAGTTTAGCATTGCTGTTGAAAAAAATTTGGGTTGGAAAAAGTTTGGGTTGAAAAAAGTGTGTTTAAAAAATGTGGTGAAAAACTGTGGTTTAAAAACTTTTAAGTGTTTAACATTGCTGTGAAAAAGTGTTGTAGGAAATTGAAATGTCAAAAAAGATATGTTTAAAATAATAAAAGTGTAGAGAAGTGAGGATAATAAAGTCATTTTATCCAAAAGCCAGCTTTTAAATCCCAAAAGCTATATTTTTTGGCCTTTTGGTTAGGTTTTTCAAACCATGGTTTCAATAGCAGAAGTCAAATTTGTAACAAGAATTTGGAAGGTCTTGTTTTTCAGTTTTCTGACATCGTAGAAAAGGGTTTCAATTTTGAAAGTAAGTTAGTCAACTGAGTTCATTAAATACGTGTATGAAAAACAAAGGGAAAGCATTATATGCCCTCAGATTTATCTAAAGTGATGAATACCAATTAATTGTGGTAACCTTTTTTCAACCATTTTGTAACACATGAAGTTTTAAGTTTGATGGTCTAGGCTTGTGTACTTTTTGTTGTCAAATGCAAGATTGGAATCAATTCTTGATTAAAACTTGTATCATGGAAGTATTTGCTCTTTGAGGAAAGGGTGATGTGCTACTTAATTTAGAGAGTTTTCAGATGCTCCACCAATATTGTAATTCATTAGGCTGGATTATTTGAAGCACAAGTGATTTACAAAACCAGAGAAAAGTATTATCCTCAGTTTGGCATATATATGTTTTCACTGCTTACGTTAACTGTGGACACTTTGATCATGATGCATGGGTAACATGTTTGTTACTATTGGTTCTTTTATCTGTTTCCTTTGGATATCTTACCATGATTTGTCTTCTTGCAGATAACAGAGATGATGTAGCTAATGGGTTAATGTGGCTAAGGGGGGGATCTGGAGAGCAAGGACTACACTCTCTGAATCTTCAGTCTTTTGGCTCATTTCCGTGGATGCAGCAAAGACTAGATCTGACTTTCCCTGGAAATGATCATACTCCACAATACCAAGCCATGCTGGCCAATGGGTTGCAGAACCTAGGAAGTGGGGATCCCCTGAGACAGCAGTTGCAGCAATCTTTGCAGTATGTTCAACAGCCAGGCAGCCATAATTTACTATTGCAGTTGCAGCAGCAGCAACAGCAGCAAGCTGTTTCACAGTCAGTTCCACATAACATTCTGCAGGCACAATCCCAAATTCTAACTGAGAACTTACCCCCAGTCCTTGGACGGGAGCAAGTAGGCAATCAACCGGAGGAACAGGCTCAGCAACAGCATAATATGATTCAAAATGATCAGCTCCAGCAGAGGCAGCTGGCGAATATGCCTTCATCATTTCTGAAAACAGATTTCATCGACTCAGCAAAGTTCTCAGGATCTGTCCCTCCTCTCCAGAAAATGCTGGGTTCATTATGTCCTGAAAGCAATGCAAATCTTTTGAACTTCTCCAGAACTGGTCAGTCAATGCTAGTTGAGCAGTTACCCCAACAGTCCTGGGCTCCAAAGTATACTCATTCAGAGGTAAATGCCTTTGCTAGCTCAACATCACTTCCACCAGTGTTTCCTGGAAAATATGCTATAATAGAGCCAGAAATTGGTAACTCTGATGCCCAGAATTCTGCTCTTTTTGGTGTTAACAACGATTCATATGGCCTTCTACTCCCAACCACGGTGCCTGGTTTTGCTACATCTTCAAGTGAAGCTGATGTGCCGTCAATTCCATTAGGGGATCCCTCGTTCCAGAATCCTCTGTATGGTTGCATGCAAGACTCATCAGAGCTGCAGAGCACACGGCAAGTTGACCCACCGACTACAACCCAAACATTTGTCAAGGTATATGGGAGCTGTTTCTAAAGGTTATTTTCATATTGATCATAGTTTGCTTGAGATTATAGTGATGACAATTCTATATTTTTTTGTAGGTTTATAAATCAGGGTCAGTGGGACGCTCATTAGACATCTCCCGATTTAGCAGCTACCATGAGCTGCGAGAGGAGCTGGCTCAGATGTTTGGAATTGAGGGGAAGTTGGAAGACCCTCTTAGATCAGGCTGGCAGCTTGTATTTGTTGACTGGGAGAATGATATTCTTCTCCTTGGAGACGATCCATGGGAGTAAGTATTTTCTTTACTGATAAATTAGTCAATCTCCACATGCAGAGGTACACATGCATGCATGATATGCTGGTTAAGATCAGAGTCAAAAGTGAAAATTTCAGAATTGCATTTTCAAACCTTATTCTCTGTATACTCAATAAAAGTGAGATCATTTTTATAGTTTCAATTCTGCCCTCACTGGTCTACCTCTATTCTTGACATGGATAGCCTCTATCAGATCGGATCTTCCACGGAAGTATTAAGAGTCTTATTTTGTGTCCAAACTCTTAAACATGTTTTCTATTTTGTCCTCAATAAGTTTGACCTCCTTTTCCCTTGTGTATTCATTTTTTATCTATTTATTTTTTACCTCCTTGTGTGCCCACCCATCTAGCATAGAATTCTAATCTGAGCCATGCTCATTTTAACCTATTTTGATGCATAGTTGCCCGGTAGGACAATATTTGTTTTATTTCCATCTTGTGTGAGTTTGGTAGAATTTGGCAGTCGTACAAGACTCTCAATGCATTTCCTTCTATTCGGCTTGCATTTTGAGTGATATCTTCATCAGTTTTCCCATCTTTTTGGATAATTGACAATATTGGTCTTTTTTTCCATCTCGTAAGAGTTTTGGTAGAATTTAGTAGTCATACAAGACTCTCAATGTGTTTCCCTCAGTTCTGATTGTATCTTCTGAGTGACATCTTTATCAGTTTTCCCATCATTTTGGATAGTTGAACCAAGAGTTTAGATTTCTCACTTTTTGTTATGCATTTTTATGTTTTCACGCTTCTCATTGATCTTCCATTCTCGTTGTTTGCTTGTAGTGAAGTTGCATTTCAAATGCTTTTTTTTAGATTGATTAAGTAGAAACTCTTAGACCCTGAATCTCTTCAGGATTCAGGTTTTCTCGTCTATCAACACTATATTATATTTAGAGATTGCCAAGTCCATAAACAAAAGCACATCTTCAATGTGCCTAGTAAGTTTATCAATAACTAGGCCAAAAATTACGAGGTCTCAGAGCTGATTCTTGGTTTAAACTAGAGGTGGCAATTGAGCTGGTCAGGTCAGTTTGGGTCGATTGAAAATGTGAGCATTTCGGGTTTGGGTCATCTTCGGTTCGAGCCATTTTAGATCTTGGTTTGACACTCGAGTTATTTCAATTCGGGTCATTTCAGTTTAAAGTATTGATTTTAAAAGTCAAATCAATTTAAGTTTAGATTGTTATGGGTTAGTCTTCTGAGTCGTTCAGGTTCATGTCATTTTGGGTTTGAGCTAGGCGGGTTTGGTGTTTTGACTTTTCTTGATCATATCAGGTTGGCTTAGGTTCGGATGGATTTTTTCGATTCGAATCAACTCTGCCTGTTGTACTTCAAACTTATAGGAAAAGTAGAAGCATCTCTTTATGACTCCTTAAGCAACTGTTTCTTTACACTGGATATAAGCAATTGACTTCTTTCTTCTTCAAGACCCTTTGAAAAAGAAAAGAAAAATAAAGATAATAAAAAACAATCGATCTCATAAAAAAAAAGAAAAAAATCCTGAAGGACTTGACTGGAAAGAGGTGACTGGATCACAAGACTGAATCATGTGATTGAGTTAAAACTCAAAAGTGAGAATTCTCCTTCTTAACCAAGTTAACATATTGTTTTTTTGACGTTTTGCATTTTGATGATATTTGATTGTATGAAGTTATATTAAAGTTGGGTTCCTCCACTTATTATCAATTGGTTTTAAGTTGGATGCTTAACAGATTGACTATCATTTCGGCATTTAAGCCCGTTAAAGTGTGTGGATAACGAATGAGCATATGCATGCATGCAGGGCATTTGTGAATAATGTTTGGTACATAAAGATACTTTCACCAGAGGATGTGCAGAAGATGAGGGAGCAACGGGTGGAGCCCCTTGGCCCAACCCCAACCCCAGGTCAAAAGAAATAGCAGTGGCAATTGCACCGGCAATGGAACTGGTGGTCGAGATCATCATCATGTCGCCGGACTCTCATCGGTCGGTTCACTTGAATACTGAACCAAATTCCAATCAAGTTTTTTTTTTTTTTTTTCTGGTATGAACAACCTCCCGCTCGTATTGTGTTTCTGGTATGAGTATTAGTAAGTAAATCAGAATAAGACTTGTTTCACCATTATCCCCTTCCTTGCCTTAAGTTCAGAATACGTGTTATGTATCTATTATTAGTCACACACAGCCTAGGTTAGGGAATTAAATTATCTATATCTCAAAGCTTTCTTCCACTTTAAGCAATAATATATTATATTATATTCTACTGTTATTTGTGCAATTATGACTTGTCCGAGGGCCGGGCGGGTCTCGATAGGATTGGCCCGAATTAGGTCGTGTCTGGACAAATATTTTTTTTAAATTGGATTGGCACGGCCTGAATAGTTCATTCAATAAAAAATATTTTTATTTAAATTTAGTTATAAATATTAATATAAAAAATAATTTTTTTAATATTTATAGTAAATAGGGTCTAGGGGCCGAGCTTTGATAAAAGAAGAAAAAAAGCGGGCCGTAACTTGGTTCGGTTCATTGACAGGTCCTCCCGGCCTTTCTTATTTCTCAATAAATTCCTGCTTTTACTTCTATAGCTTTCTTGCTTTTACCCTTGAAAATTAAGTGGTGCTTCCTAGGTGTGCAATGTGAGTCTTGCCACTCAATAAATAAATAATTGTTCCAAGTTGCAAATCATGTGCTGACTTAAACAAATAGAAAATAATAATATATTTATGTATGCTTAAAGAAAAAAAAAAATCCATTTCGAATAGTATTTGGGAAGGTAGATTTTTTATTTAATTTAACAACTCAATAGTCTCTCATAGAGGTATCCATGTGTAGGATCGGGTTCGGGTCGGTTTTATGTATGGTATTAATATCATATATATTTGTTCAAGTTCGGTTCGACTCGAAATATGGGCTTTAAATTTTGTTCAAGTTCGTCCATATTTATAAATGGATAATCCTAACTTGTTTAGGTTCGTTTTATTATTATTTTTTTAAATATATATTATTTTTTATTTAATTTTTAGTAATTTTATATATTTTTTATTAAGTTTTTAAACATGGATAACTTAATATATTTTTTAATGTTTATACTATAATATTATATATATATGTAATTTTTATATGACATAAATTATATAATATATTATTTAATCGAAAAACGGGTCGGGTCGGGTCAAGATTTTGAATGTTGGAATCAAGATTCAGTCTATCATTTAAATGGGTTTTGTTTTTTATCCAAATTTATTTGTTGGGCTTAATGTTTTTGTCCAAATCTTTTCAAATATTAGACGAATCTTCGGATTTGAACGAGTAGTCCAATCCTTGGATAGGTCTAGTTTCCAAATATTACCATGTGATTTTCTTATGTGATCCTTGCAAGATATCATGATTCTATGAAATCAAATGTAAGCTATCATAATTCAAATTTAGTTTAGTTAATTCATGCAATCATCTTTAAAAGTTGGTTTATAATAAATTCAAAATTCAAAATTTGAATTTTAGTATTTTCAACTTATTCTATTTTTTAGATTGCGGTCTTTTTTTTATTACTAAAGTTAAGCTATTGACTTAAAACTAAAAAGAAAGTAGTACATAATTTGTTAAAATGTACTAAAAAAATATAAGAATTAAATTTCTGGAGATCGTGACAAATTGAGTTCTCGTACAATTATTTGCATTCATTTTAAACTTTATTCAAAATTTTAAAAAATAACCAAAGTTAGCTTCTTTTGACAACTAGGATTAAAAAAAAAAAAACACTTCATGTCATCTAAATGACATGGTTTCCCGTCCAAATAATGTTTAATTTTATGTAAATAATTGTACGGCAGCTCAATGATTTTTTTGCATTACACTTGAACTTTTTTATTATACATTAATATAGTATTTCTTTTCATACAATTTTTAAGTCAATGTCATGTGCATTTTTGGAGCCAAAAATATTATTTTTATTCATTGATGAAAGAACAATTTTTTTAAAAGAAAATTAAAACATAGAGCTTTTAGATTTCACAAGTGAACTAAAAAAGTCGATAAGTGTCTTATTAAGATATATTTATAAAAATTAATAAAAAATTAATTATTAACTGTATATAGAGCAATTTTTTAAATTTATTTGTAAAATTTAAAAATTTTATGGATATAACAATTCAAACTTTAATATCGAGTTAATAGCACCAATGGTCCCCAAATTTTATGGCATATTTTATATTGGTTACCAAACTTTAAAACGTATCAATCAGATCCTCGATCTTATGGTTTTGTATCAATGTGATCCTTCCGTTAGCAAAATCGTTAGAGTAGGCATTAAATGACAGATGACATGTGACGTGTAAATTACAAAATGCCATCTGCTGGTCCTTCTTTTTGTCTTTTTGTCTTGAGTTAATATCACCAATGGTTCTCAAACTTTAGGGCATATTTTATATTGGTTTTCAAATTTCAAAACGTATCAATCAGACCCTTTACTCTTTTTCTTTTTCTTTTTAAAATTTAAAATTTAAAATTTTCCTTTCTCTTTTTTTATAAATAAATACAAAATAATAATAATTTATATTATAATTTAAATTAAATTAATTTTTTGAAAATATAATTAATTTTATAAAAACTATTTTTAGTTTTTTTGTTTCTTTCCTTTTTCTCGTTTTTTTTTCATTTTATATTCATTATAAATAAACTAAAACATAAATAATAATTTATATTATAAAAATTATTTTAAGTTTGTTTTTACTTTTTTTCTGTTCCCTTTTTTCTTATTAATAAATAAATAAAAAAAGAAAAAATAAGAATTTATAACATAATTAAAATTAAAATTTAAAAAAGTAAATAATTTATAAAAAATATAAAAATATTTATTTACATTAATTTATAAAAATATATTTTCTTTTCTT